>WBMV01007810.1:318097-661926 GCA_013396655.1 Campylorhamphus procurvoides
GCCCCCTCGGCCTCCTCACAAAGCCTTTTTTCGCCCCCTTTGTGAAGCGGATCGGGTGCTCCGCAGCCTGTATTTCCTTTAAATCCCCCCCACCCGCCCCTCTTCCCCCTACAAAAGAGGAAAGGAATTGCGGGCACACAGGTATGACCGTGACATTCACGTTCATTTTGTGCCTATTTTTTTTTTATTATTATTATTATTTTTCTTTTTTTTTTTGCTCTCCTGGCTCAGAAGGGGAGAGAGCATGGAAGGTTTTTCCATGCACCCGTAGATCGGGTGTGAGCACCTTTTAGTCCAGCCCATTAAAGAAAAAAAAAAAAGAAGGAGGGGGAGGGGAGCTTACAAAAGGTGTCTCTAATATCCTCCAAGCTCTGCTAAAATGCTCAATAGAAGGGATAACAAAATGGTATTTTGAAATAATTATTGTCTCAGATGTCAAACTCAGCGTTCCTTTTCCAATTTTTTGAGCGGAGGTATATTTTTGATAATGAGGCCTGTGCTTTATTCTGCACAGGCATGTCAGAAATTGTGCTTAAAGTGTGTCCATCCTTCCTATTTTAGCTGGTGGGGTTAGCTGGTGTACGTGAATTAAAAATGTGTATTATTTCTGAACAAAAGTACATTGCGAATACAAAAAGGCCCTGTTCTGAGCCACTAAAGATCGGCTATATGCTTATCATAGGGAATTTCTTAACTCCAGATTTGAATATGTTCACATTAACAAATTAATTGTTCTTCAAGACTCATATTAGCAGTATAGTTTTCAGAGATACTTTCCTTTTTCTTACGGAAATGCAGGGTGACATATTTATGGGACCATGAATGCTCGATATTCATTCCCATCCGATTGATCTATTTGATACTCGGGTACAGCCACACCTGACATGGCTCTGTGGGTGCATGCCTGTATCTATCACATCAGCTTATGCATTTCATGCCAGAGCGCTGTGAGATTGTGAGCTTTTTCACAGATCAGAAATCTTGCTGCTATTTTTCTCCACTGAAATGTCTTCCGCTGCGGTTGAAGCCTTGAAGAGAGCATTTGGCTCAGGGGGCTGTAGTCCACCTTGTATCTGCATGATCAGGGTGCCAGCAGCACTTCAGAAAACATGGGTGCAGTTAACCCGTATTAGCATCATGAGAACATATGTTTGATCAGGTCCAGCATTAACATTTATTAAGGATTATTGATTTGTACAGGGAGAACCATGGGTGACTCCATTTTAATTTATTGGTTTACTTTATGTGCCTGTGGAATGGAAAGCAGGTCTTGTTGATCAGTATTTCTGCAGGTGGCTGTCTAAACCAAGCGAGACTTCAACCTGTCATGCTCAGCAACTAAATTTGTCTTATTCAGGCACTACCGTTTGATTCTTGAAAGGTCATTGATGCTCCTTTTCCGTTTATTTGAGGTCAAAGACTAGACAGATGCTTGCCTGTGAAGAGGGTGCTAACTGATGCAGACTAACAAGTTTGCAAATATGATTCAATCCCAAGTGTATAACACTGAGGGAGAAACAAAGGCCGTAGCATAAAGCGCATGCACTTGTGATAACCCCCCCAGTCGCTCTAGTCATGTGCTCCTGGTCCTTCTGCTGTCTGGAAAAAAATGTCAGAACAAAGCAAGAGAACCACACTCAAGGACTCTGTGGGAAATACAATTTCTATTTTCAGTTAATCCATCCATGTAAGACAGCCTGGGAAGTTAGCTTTTTTTTTTTTTGCTTTTTAAGTGAGAAAAATTCCAGGGTGTCAAAAAAGGTGGCATTTTTCTGGTTAGCATGAGTCTTGGTAACATGATGTGGCAGGCTATCTATTGCCAGATATTGAGTGCTTATGTGGTGAACAGAGTTTGGTCGGCTCTTTTGTTTTGCTGTATATAGACTGATAGTAACATTCTGAGCCCGTTTGAGTTAAAGCTGGGACACAAGAGTCCTTGTGAGATGGGTGAAAATTGATGGATTGATATCTTCTGAGTCTCTTGGACATCTTTAGTACCCCTGTCTTGGTGTGGGTCTTTTCCAAGTGATCAGGGAGTAAAACCTGACTTGTTTGATGTCAATCTTTTTGGTTTTATTTAAAACCCTGTAGGAGTGATGAAATCAAATGATGAAGTCACTCCTGATCTGGTATCTCTGCAGCTATTGCTTGTCCGGGCTGAGCGCTGCAACAGTCACCTAGGAAGGATGGATCTAAGGGATGAGAAAGGGATTGATAAAATACTGGAGGAGGGTTCACTGTTCCTCGTGTTACCTTGGAGGAGCAGTAGTAGAACCATAGCATGATTGCCCTTCTTGCCAGGTATATGGGGAAGAAAGGGTGAGCAAGGATTTTTTCATCTCTTTGCTGTGTAATTTATTAGATTTAATTGACGAGACTTTGTTCTCAGAAGTTGGTAAGAAAGCCTGAGCCTTGAAGGGAAGGATGGGAGATTACCAAGTGCTGCTTCTTGACTTTGGCTATTGGGAAGGATGACTTCTCACGCACACTGCCCTCGTTGCTCTGTAAGGGATGTAACAAAGGTTTTAACATCTCCACAACAGTAGGAACCCTGTGGCCTTCCTGTATCTCCTTTGAGCCATACATCCACCTTCTGAAATGTGACTATTTTTATTTCTCTATTTATAGAGAATCCACCACGTGGATTTCTAAACTGAAGTAATTCTCAAATAGGGTATTCTTTGTGCAGGTCTGTATTGCTGGGTTTGTAGGCTTTACCGGAACAAAAAGCAAGTGTGTGTGCTCCTTGTGTTGAGCCTGTCCCTCAAAAGGAGGGAGCTAAACTTGCAGTTTTCCATTTGCTGATACAATCAACCTGCTCGTTATAGTGTGGGAAGAGAGAAGAGCTTGAAGCTTTCTTTTGTTCTTCACCTAGTTGCTCTTGCATTGCTTCCAGATGTACCTTGTTTCTCAAATGGGACAAAAATAATCCTTAAATATAAGGGGTAGTCATGCAACACATGACCAAAAATATCTGTATAAAAATAGAAGTCTCAAAGTTTGCAGTTTAAGAATTTTCATCTAATGACTGTAGAATTGATTTTTTTTTTCCTTCCCTGAGCTTCTGGAAAATAAGTGTTTCAACTAACACCAAGTCCTTGTAGACAGCAGTGCTTATTGTAACTGTAGCCAATTATCTTGATGGTCTTCAGTAAATAATGTCTTGGCTAACACTTGCCATGAGAGTGTTTTGCTTCATGTGTGACTGTCATGGCTCTGTAATTGGTTATGCAGAATTTGTCAGCTTGGAGGGTGAGGAAGGCAATTTTATTTGCTTTAGCTAATTCTGATGTTGAACACAGCTCTTGGTTGCAAAATCTAAAGGACAGTCTTGTAATAATTCATTTTGGACTCTGTGGAAGAATGTTGCCGTGGTGCCAAACTTGGGCTTTGTTGAAGTTTTTCTTTTCTTCTCAGATTCACTGGGGTTTGTTGTACTGTATAATCTCCTGAAAGCACAATAACTTGGTAAACCTATATTGCTGTGTGCTGTTAGCACATGGTACTACTGCTGCATTTGAGTGTGAAGACTATTCAAAAGTGGTTCATGAAGGAATAAAGTCTGTGAGTTTGTTGCTCTCTTAGTTGCTATTCCACAAGCTAGTACATAAAAGTGACTGCTTTTTAGGTAGCCTATGGTGTCAAGGTGACAGTTTAATTTAACACTGTGTGATGTCCAGGTAGGTGTGTGTGGAGAGCCTTAGAAAAGAGCACCCTGGGCACCTTCAGTGAGAAGGAACAAGTGGGGTTTTTGAAACTGGCAAAATGGTTGAGATAATACCACCTGGTGTTTCTCAACCCAGTTAGGGTAGGGCCCTCTCTATTGCTTTGATAGCAGTTTCTGCCTAATTGGTTTCTGAAACTGAAAGCCGCCCATCCTGCTTTCCTTGCTGGAGAGAGGAAGATCACTCCCTTCCAGAAGCCTGCTGAGCGTTATGTGTCTGGCCGTCGCTGATCCTAGCCCTGTCCAGCTTTCTGGCTGCTGCTGGGTGAACAGCTTTCTTCATGCCTAGACTGGAAAAAATTGCACTAGTGGGGTCAACTAATGGACACGTGTGCTGGAGTGAAAAGTGTCTCAGGCTGTAGTGTCCCAAAGTCATGCCTTACCGTCTGAAAAGGAATAGAACAACTGTGTGTTGTGCTTAATTCTAATGCTGCTAAACTATTTTCTCTTTATTCATGCCATTAGGTAGTTGAGCAGAAAAATAACTAATTAAAAAAGTGAGGCCTGCCAATGGAACCTGTTAAATGAGAGTTTGACCAGTCATTCTGCTGTGTCCTGCATGTCTTTTGTATGTTGGGTTTGTTTGTTTTTTCCCTTGTAAGGTATACTAGGGATTATCCTGAACCTTTTCCTTCTCATTCCACCTCTGTTCTGCTCGTTTCCTCTTCCCTACACTACTTCTTGGAGGTGATCCCTTATCTATTAGCACTTGATTCACCTTTTGTGTTTCTTAGCAATATTGTAACCGTTGTGTTCACATGTTTACACAGCTGTGGAAACCCATATGGCTTATTGAGTATGTTCCTTGCCTGTGTGCATCCTGGCTTTGGAAGTTGTATCACTGTGTTTGTTAACTTGATAGAGCCTTGTATGTATCACAAAGCAGTGGCAGGGAGATGAGGAAAGTAGCAGTTTTTTGACTTACATTGCTGAAGACCACCCCACAGATTGAAGAGTTTTCCTCTGCTGCCCCAAAAGAGTTCCTTAATTTTCATCTGTTCTATCTTTAATGGCTATTTTAGATAGAACATAAAGGATTTTTCCCATATTGGTGTCCAGTTTACTCATCACTGGTCTTCCTAATGGTAGAAATCTCTGGAATATTGGCTATTGATGTTCTCTCACCCCATGCTCTCAAAGTGGTTGGATGGGTGATATGAAGAAGATTCCGAAAGCCTGTAGGGTATCTGTGTCTGCAAAAAGCTTGCAGTTAAAGCTTTGTGCTGTGACCAGCTCTAGCATTTTCTGAAATGAATTAATGCTAAACCCCTTAGTTATCTGAACACATTAGCTAATACTGTGCAAGGTGGTTGGAGAACACTTGAAGCCTCTTGGTTCAAGCTCTTGGAGTATTTTTATTTTAAATGACTTTGAGTCCCATTTTAAATTGAAAATTGTTATCTGAGTTTCCAGAAATTTCCGTAGAAGACTTAAGACTTGAACATTTTTCCAGAGTTCTCTCCCTTTTGATTTTGTTAAAAAAATTTAACTTTACTCTGAGGACTTTTAGTCACCCATAACTAGTGTGGGAAGTGCTAAAGTGGCTGTCTCCTGCAGAAGCTATATGGCTGGTGGAGTTACTTGGCTGCTTTCTGAATTTAATGAGCATCAGCCCGGTGCAGCCTTGGAAGACAAACAAAACTTTTAAAGTCAAGGAACTAGGAAAAGAAGATTGTTGAGAGTTTGAATGCCCCACAAAACAGGTCTCCACTTTTTTCTTTGGCCAAAGTTCATGTGAAATCCAAAACTTTGTCTTTTCAGAACTTCTTCCAGTAAGCTGCGCAAATAGGTGCTCTTTTATTTTATATATGTTGAAAATAAATGCTAATTACAGCTTTTACAAAAAAAAGATGCTCTCTCAGCCATAAAGGCTCAAATGATTGAAGTGCTGTACAGGTCAGATACCCTCTCTTCAGGTGCAAAACCAGGAACCCCCTTGTCACTTCTCATCTGGTGGAGATTGTTGCCAGAGTGCTACATGCTGCCTCTGGGGGAGGTGTAAGTTTGGAAGCATAATGGTCTATGCCACTTTATATTTTTTAATTGATTTAAAGTGTAACCGTTTGAGTGCATTGTAGTATTTTTGAATTGATTTAAAGTGTAACCATTTGTGTGCATTGTAGCAATCTGGTCTTGAGGTGAGAAAGGTGTGAGACGTGGTAGCAAGACACAGGTCTGTGAGAAATGGCTACAGCATCACAGTCATGCTCAGATAACTGTTCCTGGTCAGTCCTGCTGTATCTCATTAAACAGAAGCCTAAAGGGAATTTCTGCCTGAAACTCTGCGAACTGGATTTGCATCAACTATTTTCTTTCACCACATTTTCAGAATCCCTCTGCCCCCATAGGTACTGAGCTTACTATGCCATAGAGAGAGGGTAAGTTATTTAGGTGTAGTCCATGAGAACAGTGCATGTTTGACTCAATGCTGTGTGTTCCAGCAGGGCTGCTGTGTGGTGTTTTGTCAGGGCAGTAGTAGAGGTGAGATGATGGTATTTCAACAGAAATTCATGGTGGAGACCTTACTGAAAGTACTGCTGTATCTCTGAGAATTGTCAAAAATGTGGATGCCCAGAACTCATAACTGCTGTGCCTCCAGAAGAGGTGGACAGTGATTTTTCTTGTATGATCAGTGCTATCAAAGAATTTTTTCATTAGGTGCTCTTGCCACAGATAACTTGTCTGTTGTTCAGAAAAGGAAATAAAGCAAAGCAGTTCACTCTGTACTTTCATCTCTTGAAGACAGGAAGTAGATCTAAGCATTTGAGGCAGTTCTCACCTAGTCTGTCTTATAATGGAAGAAAGGAAAGGGATAAGATAGCTTGTCAATGTCAAGGACCAAGGGCTTCTTTTTTTTTTTTTTTAACAAAAGCAACCACTCCTTTAGAAGGGATGGCTCCAGTCCTTTCCAGGAATGTTGCTGCTTCTCCATAGCAGCGGACCCTGCATTTTCTGGCTTGGCCTCATCAGCTGAGGAATGGGCTGTTACCTGTGTGTCAGTGCTTCCTGCACTGGCACTTGACTAGTCAGTTGACTGGATGAAAGTGAGTTGCCAAGTATCATCCATGTGGATTAATTTCTTGATGGTTTCTGTGTGTGTGATAGGGACCCAGTTTACTTGAAGGAGTAATGCTGTGGGGCTGCAGTGGGCTTTGGTGCCTACCACAGGAAATTCAGTTTAGCTTGCATGTAAGTAAGAATTTAGAGCTGAGAGAAATACAGCTTTATAGCTTTGTAATAGGTCTGAATAGGGCTGAGTGGCTGTTGCTTTGTAGGGTATAATGAGCAATGTAGCCATGTTGAAAGTATTTTTGTGTCTGTAAAGTGTCTCTTAAAGATGATATATCACAGGAATGTGTAGTGGTTACAGTTATATTGCTTGACATGTCTCTTCAGGCAGTTGGGCGGATTTGAAGAAATGTGTTGGTAGTCCAAGTGCCTGATCGTAGATGATCAGCAGATCAGCAGGTCTCTTACTATGATCAAAAGGGAAGATGTTTCTGAATGACACCACTGCATAAGTAATGCTGTGGAGGGTGTGTGATACTCAGAAATATTGTCCCTGCACTGTGCTGCTGTGTGTGCCATGAGGGTAAGTGTTTGAGTGTAGCAGCAAAAACTGCCAGTCTCTTGGGTCAGAGCACTTAGAAGGAGAAAAGTTGGGTGTTGGCTCTGAAGTTGTAACCAGAAGGGAAGTAGCAGCTGAGTTTTTCCAACCAAGGCAGGCGTCTTACAGCCACATCATCTCTCTTGACTTTTTTAGTAGGAATATAATTCTTGTAGGCTACAAGCCCTGTAGTTCAAAGCGATGCCTTTTGCCAGGAATGCAGGCAATTGTTTAATTTTCAGACAGGCCAAGAATATGTTTTGCAGAAAGATAAACTGTGACTGTTGTTACAAAGAAGAATTGGATTTTTCTTGCAGCGTGGAAAGAGGAAAACTATTTAGTCACAGTTGATAGGGCCAATCTGTTTTCTTGATTCACACCCTGCTGTACACAGTTACGTAGAACATATAATGCTATTTGTACCCCATCTCATCTGCTTAGTTTGCTTTAAGTATCTATGTAAAAAAGGTAGCACAATGAATTGACCTGTATGAGTGGGTTTCCTGGAGAGAGGAAGGGGACACAAATGCATCAGCCTAAATAAACAGAATATTTGGTTGTTGGCCAAGTAAACATGAATCATTTGGTGCACATATTTATCCTCATGAATGGAGTCCATAGCCATAAATGAATTTCCCTACATTTGTGGAGTTCAATATCAGCAGCAGAAAGAATGTTTCGTGCCTTGCTTAGAGAATGAAAGCTTTCTGGCAAGGTGTCCTCTTTGCAGGTGAGTAGATGTAAGGCTTCTGGAATGTTTTTTCTTTATATATACAATTGCTCAATTGAAACCTAAAGAAGCGGAAAATAGTGTTGTCCTTGAGAAGATCGTATCTGTTGACCATTTCACTTCTAATCTTTCAGTCTTACTCATGATTATGTGTACTGCCTTGGGAACCACAGGTATGTATAGTGTCATGCAGCATAGTAGTTGCAAGTTGACTTTTTTTTCTGTGTTTCTCAGAGAACAGAGAAACCTTACTAATCAAATTTCAGTTTTAGAGACTTGGGAATAGGTTTACCAAAAGTGTTAATTTTGATTTACACGTTTTAGTAGCCAGAAGGGATTGCAGAGTTGATTTGAGTCTTGGGGAAATGCTTTAAAGGCCCGTGAACAACTGTGTGGTTTTTCTGTTTGACTGGGTTTGTTTTTGGGTGGATCAGCTACTCAGTGTACTAGGGACGAAAGCATGAGGTTTGTGCCGAGTAGATGAACTTTACTGTTCCAGAAATTGTGGACCCAAACTCCAGATGATACTGAACAGTGAGAAGGCAGGGAGAGCTTTAATCACAGCTCCCAGAAGAGAAGGGTACTGGTGTTTTTAGATTGAGCTGAACTTCAAGTGTGCTCTTCCTTCATCTGTGTGGCAGGCATGAGTTGGTTTGGGATTGTGTATAGGTTCTCTTTATGCAATTGACATGGGGATGGCAGTTGACTGTGTTTGATCGACTCTTTACATGTCTAAGTGATAAAGTTCACCAGCAAATTCCCTGAATGTCATTCAGAAATGTAGTTGGCTTAATGGAAGATCTTCTAAAGGTAATGAATATTGCCAAATCTGCAAGTCTCTTCTGTTTCATGATAGACTCAACTTCAATGCACTGAAGCTTCTCTTCAACTCAGGTTACTGGGTTTTAGTCCATGGAAGCTGACAAGGGCATTGCTGGCATCTATAACAGCAGAAGAATGGTGACTGTTTTCCCAGGTGGCACGTTTGAAATGCATTTGGCATTTTGGAGGCAGGTCCAGATATTCATGGGGCAATAAGCAACATTTTCTGTTTAGTGTCAATGCATTGGCTTTATGCAATCGCCTGTGGATTATATTTTTTTTATAATACATTGGATTATTTTTTCAGTAGTAATATTTGAGCAGTTCATGATTGACTGTAAATTTTTATTATAGTGGGCTGACTCTAAAAGGGAGTTGTGCAGAAATATTTATGCTGTGTCCATAACTTTTAATAATTATAATATTTCAGAAATACTCACTGAGACAATGACACTGACTCCATTTCGAAGTATCTGGTGAAAGCCTAATTTCACTCTTATCTGGTGGCATAATTATATACCATAAATTTCTTCTACATTTAATTTAGAACATGTAGTATCTATATATGGCTTTTAGATTTTTTTTTAGTTTATTCGGACATTGTGGAGGTGGGTGTTTTTTTGTTAGTTTTGTCCCTTTTTCTTTTAAATGAAAAGCAACTGGAATTGGGAAGAGTTTTCTGGCAGAACAGTTCAAAATCAGTAGGCTCCAGCTGAGAAAAAACATGATAAATTGTCCTTTAGCAGCTTCTTGTTCTCTATTACTTTTTACATGCATTTGAGTCTGGCGAAGCACACACATATGCACTGTCAGAAATACAGAAGGGAGGAGATGATCTAGGTTTTCAAGATCTGGAATTTAAACCTAGACCAAGTGTGAAGGCTTTGATTTGAATCTTCTGTTTTAAATCCTTTGCAGGCTGCTCTAAATGTATGAGTACGAAAGTTTATCTTTATATGCAAAGCTGCTCATGGTATTCTTGTTTGAGTATCTGAGAAGACTGGTGAGATGTAGGTTTTAACCTGCTTATTTTGGCTGTTCAAACTTACTGTGCAACCCAGTGTCTTCTCTACAGTGGTGCTCTCACCTCTCCCAGTATTCTTGTGTGCTGCTGTGCTTCCAGTGAAGTCTGAAAGTGATGGGATTTGCTGGGGTGTGGGTTCCTCCACAGAGGTGAGCCAGCCTCGCCTAGTCTTTGCAGGTGTGCCTTCAGTGTGTGAAGGGAGTTAGCAATTCTTGCAGGGGAAAAAAACCAAACCAAAGGCTGCTAGGGGTGGCATCTCTGTCTGGTGTGCTAGTATGCTAAACATTTTTTCTGGGAAATACAAGGAAGAAGCGTATGGAAAATGTATTAGTAGTCAAATTGTAGAACTGATGCAGGGTGTTTATGAAGTAAAGAGAACAAAGTGTTGACATGGAGGACTATAGGGTATTACAGTTTTGCTTTGAGATTTTAGATGCAATTTTTTATGACTATATTTGAAACACTTGTTATTTCCAAGTATAGTAGAGAACAAAGGCAAGTATTTCTAAAAATTCAGTTAATGTCCAGAATTTTGTCAGGAAAACTAGTTAATAATGCTATAGGGAATTTGTCTGCATATGAAGAGGAATAATTAGCTTTCATCTGACACTGAAGAGAGTAGATGTTCCTGAACTCCTGGAGAGATGTTTGTGGAAATCACTTGAATTTCTCTGGACATCTCTTGTGCTCTTTAACTTTGATTTCTCATTCTCTCTGTATTAATATGAAACCCATTCATATGCTTAGGAAACATGCAGCAAGCTAGGTAGTGATTATTTGACCACTGTTGTTTCTTACAACTTCTTTAACCCTAATATATGGAATTATTCTTTGTTTGGAATTGGCTCTGGCATATATATTACTTTTTTTTCTGCTTAGCTGGGAAGCAAGTCATTAAACATTGAATATACAACTACCTCAAAGTACCTTTTCCCCATTTATAAGTGAAAATACAAAGAACTAATGCAATAATTCTAGCATTCTGCCAGATTTGTAAATTATATATGAAATGTTCTCCTTTGTAAAATGTACCTCTTTGGATGTCCTGAGGTAGACTTTATAATGTGTCACTCTTCAAATGTTATGAAAAATGGAGTGGAACAATAGTGACATACTGGAAGCTGGGAAGTCTGACTTGAGAGTTGATGCTGCTGCTGCTGAAAGTTCAAGAGTGTATTTTCTTCTGTAAAATGCAGGAAAGTAGGCTGGTGCAGTTATGAATCACTTTTGCTTCAACTTGGCATAGGATTAAGACAAAAATATTCCTTTGTGCTACTAGGATAAATAGCTGAAAACCTCCAGAAGTTGTTCAAAACGGCCCTTGTAAAAAATACGATGCTCTTCAGATTTTTGCACAGTGACCCATCCCAGTGCTGTTCTTTGAAGAAAAGGATATGTAGACCACATAAATGAAACCTCTTAAAGGGAGATCAGCCATGGAACATGCTGGTAAATGGAGTCAACAATGTGGCATGAAAGTGCTTGTTTAAAAAGCACATCATCCACAAAAACCTTCAAATGTCTACTTTTATGGAATACTGTTAATGTTTTTCTCCAGTAATTGTGTCACTGCATCATTTTCATTTTTTTGGCTTTATGCAACTGAGAGCTCTTTGTTCCCTCAGACTGATGTTGACTATGGGCAACAAGATGCTGTGCTAGAGAATTATGTAACTTATTGCTAGGTAAAATTACTGAATGTGCTTAAAATAGATGCCATATATGTATATATAATTTAAGGTGTATGTCTGTATGCTGTTAATTGCTTGGATGTTATTCTTTTGGGTGTTTGCATATGACTGTGTTTGAAGACAGGAAAGTGGATTAGGAGGTGCCTTGATCTGACCCAATATGTCTGTTCTTATAAATGAAATATCTTTATATTGTTGGTGCTCACTTTCACACTTGACTATTTTATATATCCTGAGAGAAAATCAGACTTTTGTTTGTGTAGGAAGGCTCTGCAACCATTACAGAATCTATGTTCCTTTGAAGTTAGTCAGGACTCATGGTCAGACTAGAAGGCTAGGTCAAGGGGGTTATGCAGAGTTTTCTTTAGTGTAGTAATAAGTTTTTTTGCAGCTGATCTGAGTAAAATTGCTAGACTTGCAGACTGCCCTCAGTCAGAGGTGCTCCAGTAACTAAAGAGCATGTGTTCAAAATTATGTTGACAAAGCAGGGGTACCTAAGTAGGATGAAATGTAGGATGGGCAGATGTTGTCTCTTAGTCTTGGGTAATATTTGGCTGTGCAGATAACAGGGTGAGGGGGAGCTGGGAAGGTAGATCTGCAGAGAAGAAGCTGGAATTAGGTGTTTGTATGGTGGCCACAAGTCAACTGATGTTGGAGAACTAGCAAATTTTTACTGAATGTATTGACAGCAATGTCATGTAAAATACATTAAGTTAGCCTTCTCATTTCTTGGCATGCTAATGAGCTAAAATTAAAGTTCAGCACCTAGTTTTGGTATTGCTCTGGGAGAAGAATAGTTGCAGACAAAGGAAAGTGGTCAGAAGTCTAGAAAATGTGCTTTAATGGAACACTGGAAGCATTTTGAATTATTTTTTTTTAAGGGGCTGAAGGGAGATTTCTTTTGATAATGTTCTCTCAATACATAAAAGATAGCTGGAAAGAAAAGACTAAGATGTTGTCTTCCCTGCTGGAGATTAAACAATATGTGGGCTGAAACTGCAGCAAACATTTGTTAAGTTACTTGAGTCAACTTTTAAGAACAGGAACTGGAATAGATTAGGAAAGCTGACAGATTCTTCCCAGTAGTGCCTGTTTGAAAAATGAAGATGTTTGCCAGGTAGTTTATATATAGAAGTTTGGAGAGGTTTTAATTAAGCCAGCCTGTAGTCCCCTATGGTATTATTTTGTGTCATTCCAGTTATTTCTGCATGGTCTTGGGATGAATTTCAGTTACAGCACACTGATCCTCTTCCTTCTCCTTCCCTTGGGATGAAGTATCCTTGTGTTACTGGCATCACTGGATGTGGAGATAAAGATTCATGAAACCGGCCACAGCTTTAACACTTAAAAGCTAAATAGATCATCTGAGAGAGGTTGTCTAGTCCAACCTCCGGAAATGAGCAGGGGCATCTTCAAATAGACCAGGTTGCTCAGAGTCCAATCCCAGTCTGACCCTGAACGTTTCTAGGGATGGGGCATCCACCACCTCTCTGGGTAACTTGTTCCTGTGTTTCACTACCCTTGCAAAAAAATTCTTCCTCATAACTAGTCTCAAAATACTTCCTTAGTCTTGGAGTTCAGGTAAATGTACTATGTTTGGAAAAACAGTTGGGGAGTATTTTTAGTTAGAGGTTCAAATCTACTCTCAATTTTGTTTTTTGATATAAGTGCTTTTCAAATGAAAGCTTGCTCTAGTTTGGTGTTTTCTCTGTGCCTCTAAAAGGTACAGTCATACTTAGTACACACGTGAAGTTACTGTGGAAGGTCAGAATCTTGAACTACTGTAAGTATAACTGAATTGTGAAATTCTATCGGTGCCTTGCTTCCATAATCCATGTGATTTTGAATCTTATAGATAGATGTCAGACTAATTTTTTTCCTTTCATTATGCTAAAATGAGAGAGAAGTGATAACCTGGAAACCTTATGCCAAAGTCCTCCCAAGGTGCAGTAACAGTCCAAAATGCCTTTTATTTTTTTCCTTTTAAATTTTTGGCTGATGGAAGGATTAGATGGTTAGCTGTAAGCAAGGTTCTTGCTCAAGACTATTGTACTTCATTTCTAGGCAGTGCTTTGCTTAAGGCTGTGCTTAATGTTTGCTCTGATGTGCACAAAATAGTCCCATCTCTTAGATGGCTTAGAGTGTTAGGGTGTACAGTTCTTTTTTGGTCTGCAGTTGTCATTATCCGAAGATAGAAGAGTTTACATCTTGGGTATTGTGGAAAACTTGTTCCCCTTCCGTGTTGATAACTGTGAGAGACTGGGATGCCTCTGTTGACATTCTTCGTTACAGTGACAACAAGTCAACAGAATAAACTGGCATCTGAAAAGGCAGTAAGGAAAGAAGTAAGGTAGAGACTAACCAAGTGGTCTTTTTGGGTTATTGGAATCATTCAGATTAATTGAGTTTTCTAAAAATGAGGCTTTAAAATTACGAATAACAAAAAATAAAATAAATAAATCCCTTCTTTTCCCTGAGCTTGTTTTTGAGTTCAGGGTGTTTTAGGTTAGTATGAGGCAGTTGGTAAGCTAACTGATATTTTAAGTTAATGTAGTTCTAATCACTGAAGTAACTTTCTTTTGAAGAAAAAATGGAGGAAAGTACTCATTCCTTTGCTTCTGTATTTGTAAAATACTACTAACTTGTCTTCTGTTTTAAATGCTCACATCTTACTTTCTTGGTCCTTTATGTTTGTTGTAGTCAGTATTTGTGCTCGAAACTGCAGGGAACCACAGCTCTTGAATGGAGTTCTCTAGAAAATGTTGAATTTATTGTTTGTAATGTCAGAGTTTAATTGATGTTACACTCACAGTAGGGTTTATTTTGTGGATTTCATTTTTATGCACATATGTTTTACAAATATAAGAATGTTTTGGGAGGGAAAAGAGTAAGTGAAAAGGTAAACTTGAAAGTGAGTCTGGTTTAAAAAATGCAACAATGCACCTTTGGCTTAAAAAAAGAAAGTGATAATTTGAAGGTTTGTATCCTACCAATATCTTATCTATTTTTTTTTTTATTATTTCAGAACTCTTTACATACTGGATTTTGTACCTTTTTAAGAGATGGTTGTAGAAGCATATGCAAGTGGGCTAAGTTTCTAGATTTGGACTAAAATTGATATGCAGCTCAGTGGATCCAGCTGGGAAGTTTTTAACTAAGCATGCTAATTAAGTCATGCCGTGTACCCAAAAGCACTGCTTTTGTTATAGGGGAGGAGAACAGTCGCCTTGGCAGTGAATGAAGGAGAAATACTTCATTGTGCTGCTCCTCAAACTCTTGCCAGTGGGAAGAAAATCTGAGTAGCAGCAGTAAAATTTATACTCTTTATTTCACTACATCTTGCCTTTTTCTATTTTTAAACACTCTTTGATATGGGACAAGTTCTTACTTTGCTAATGTGAGCAGAAATACTTCAGTGGCCGTGAATACAGGTGTCTTAGAAATAGGATGCTATAGCATGGAGAGCTCAGAAGTTGAAAGCCTGTCATTTGGAAATATGCGTGGACAAGGTTCTGCACAGGGACACTGGTGTGACTGAGGCATCTGAGCAATATAGTTGTAAATGTAGTAGGTGATTTTGGTCAGTGTTCTCCAGTGCAGACAGGGAAATGAATGGAGTTGAAGTTGCTGCTGCTGAGGCCACACGAGAAGTACTAAGCACCCACCTGATTACTTGGGCTTCACAGAAGGAGATTTTAGTCTAAAGTATGAGCCAGGAGCTCAGGGAAGAGGCAAACCAGGAGGTGAAACTGATTATAATTGTCTTAATTTTAGCAAAATAGTTGGAAAAGATGTAGATTTTGGGTTTTTTTCTCTATAAATACTTTGAGGGCAGAGTGAGCAAACAGTTTAATTACTGCATTTACTCCCCTCAAGTACACTGCTTGTTTAAAAACAGGGGCACTGAATTTTTAAAAGGATATATGTTCTGCTTAAGTATCTCTATTTTCTGTTTTCTCCACCCAATGGAAAAGGGTTTTTTTTAGAATGTCTTTCCTCAAGAAAAACCATGCATCTTAAAGACTTACCTTTATTGAGTATACACTCAGGGCTATAGCTTCCTTCAGTAAGAGGAAGTTGGACTCCTCTTGGAACCTAAAAGATATTTTTCACTTTTCTGCTTATTATAAGATATATATGAGAAGTTAAAGCTGATAAGCTTTCCTGATTTTGTAACACTAACAACATAACCCTCAGAAAACCAACTTCAGCCTTGCTGAGGGGAATATTCTGGCATATATGGAGACATCCTTTGTTGTGACTTGAAGAGAAAGCCTGAGTTGCTCTTGTGAAGGAACAATCGTGTGCCTTCGTCCAGACCGCTAAAGTGGCTGGAATAAAGCTAAAGTGAATAAATAGAAATGTTCTAATTTAGTTGTTCATGAACATGTATGAAATGTTTCTTTGTGGCTAGTACTAACTAGAACAGCCATGTAGCTTTATCAGATGTTGAATTGTTTCGACTTGCATTGGGTTTAGGAATTTTCTCTACCAGCAGACTTGTTTTCCAGTTTCTCACTGCTGTTTAAGATTTGAGGCCTGTACAAAAGAGCATTTTGTCTGTTGGGTAACATCAGTGTTACTCCTGAATGTTTTCCATCAGGAGAAAATAAATAAACTCTACCCGGTACTGAATATGTGTGGTTCTCTGCCATTCTTTAAGAGGCATTAATATCTTTTGTCATTGCCTCTAGAGCATATTAGGAATGCTCACAGATTATTTAGGGGAATCCCCTTCTCATTTTAAAGTCCATAACTACCAACATTCTGGTTGTAATCCGAGTTCATGGCCTGAGTGAGTATTATGCAAGGAACATGTCTCACTTTAAATTGCTTTTAGCTGTCTCCATTTGTGCAGCCTGGATTATCTGACATTTAGAGGGGAATTGAATGCAGTATTTGACATGAGAGAATGTAGTGACTAGTACTGCATGTTAAGTTGTAGTGGAAACCAGGTTGATTTGAAAATACTGTAGATGTGCCTTCTGAATCTTAAGGTACAATTCAATTTCTGTGGAATTAGTGAGGTGAATGGGTTTATACTATTAGAACAGTCTTTTGGAAGTCATTAGTGAGACAGCTTGTATTTTTAAATTCAATGTTGAGATTATTTATCTGTAAGTTGGAGAAAAACACGGGACAATACTTAAAAGTCCTAATTAAGGTGGGGTTTTTTTTGGATACGGAGAAAGTACATGAAAGGTTTTGTGCAGAAGATCATTAACACAATTGTAAGCCTTATAAAAGAAGGCAGCTAGATAAACTTAAGTTCTATTTTAAATGCAATTTTACTTCTCCATCCAGTTTTTCCTTTGGGTGTGTTTTGGTTTTGTTTGTTTTTTAACAATAAGTGCCTCTTTCTGATTTTAGTGAAGCAATATATTCTAGGTGTGGATAGAAGGGTTGTTTCTCTGATCTTCTTGATCTCTTTTCTGAAATGATTTTATAAAGGGAAAAAAATTCAAAACAAAACTGTTTTTGCTCAAAGTGCCTTATCTATTTCCACTTATTCTTCTAAAATCTCTAACCCTCTAACAGCAAAACCCTTCCTAGAAAGCTTTTATTTCAAGACATCAGGCAAAAGTCTTGGACAAGTTTAGAGTGTTGGTGTTGAATGTGGTTTGATTGTGAAAAATTGTTTTCTAATGCTTCTGCAAGTGAGGAGGTTCAGCATCATATATGCCCAGACAAGAACGACAGAATTTCATTTTGGCAGGGAGTTAACTCTAGTCAAGTAGTAAAATATCAGTAGAGTTTGTGCTCTTTCCAAGCATAGGTGGCTTTTATATGGATCATGACTTTCTAAACTTTTCTTTATTTCAAGTGTTGGACTTCAGTGGAAGTGCATGCAAGTGTCTGCTTATCATGTTCTATTTATTTTTAATGTTACTGTCAAGGTGTACCAATTTGGGGTTTTTTGGAGTGTTTTGTCCCCTGTTGACTCCCCTGCCATAGTTCTTGTGCATTGAACATTTTGGCTGAACTCTTAGTTGTTGGTTTTGTGGCATTTTTGTTGTTGTTTTTTGGGTTTTTTTCTTTCTCCAGGTGACATTTCTTGAATGGATAAGCACAGCTTGAAAGGAAACATTGCAGGGAGTCTTTTTTTCCTTGCTGTTATGTTCCTTTGGTAATATGGAGTGTGTTGAGCTTAGTTCCTTAGCCGGTCTGGTGACAGTGTTGCTTGTTACTGGAACAGAGACCTGATCTGACCCTACAGGATGCTACCAGATACATGGTATTGGAAAGACCTGCCACCACTACACTGAACTCTTGCTGTAAATGTGTCTGTTCCGTGAAAATAACGTGCTTTGTTGTTCCTATCAAGTAGTCCAGAGTGTGGGTGCACTTTGTAGCAGATAAAAAGAAATTATGATACATTAAAATGAAGCACCCGTTTAATATGCTCTTTGAGGACATTTCTGCTCTCTTGGTTATTGTGAAGCTTGAATGCTGCAGGCAGTGAAATGAATTATATTTACAAAGTAATCACTTTGTCATTTGGAGGAGTTTGATCACTTCAGCGTTTAGAAGTTTGCTCAACTCTTGGCACAACCTTGAAACAACTTCTGTAAAGCCTGGCAAGTCATGTCTTCTGGTTATGGGGTGTCAGCCTCTTCCAGTGCTGTCACATGCAGTTTATAACCGGATGTAAACAGGCTTGAACTTATAAACTCTGGCTTAAAGACTTCTTGTTTGTTGTGGGTTTCTTTTTCTTTTTTTTTTTTTTTTGGTGAAAGCCAAAATACTTAGCCTTTTTCATGTAGATCTAGTTCAGTTCACCAAACCTTCAGTGTAATCTGAGGTGCTGAGACATGTAAGTTGCTGCATATGTCTGAGGGTGATGTTCTACCTTGTAGTGAGGTCATGAAATCATCACAGTTACAGAGAGGGTGTGAAATGTTGCATTTGAATTGTGTGTGGCCAAGTGTGTCTCTACTTGGTTTTTCTCTCATTGCTAGCACATTTCCTGATGGTGGGTCCAGAAAGAAACTAAGGTAATTTTGCCTGTCTATCTTGAAAATGTGAATTCAACTTAAATGCTCACCTACATGCTAGGAATGGAACTATTTATTTTGGCCTAATTTTGTAAGTATGCTTTGCCCTTTGTTTGCTGAGAAAGTGGGCTCTCAATCTGATTTTTGTGTAAAAAAATTGTAGCCAAAGAAATACAAACTCTAATATTATTGGTTGATATTTGAAAATAAAAAAAATCAATAAACAGGTTTTTTTTAATAATTGGCAGTAATTATCCAAGATAAAGCTATCTGCTTTACCTTGGAAACAGCACAGAGCACATAGACTGTATGTCCCTCTGCCGCCGAATCTTGGCCTTCATGCTTCCGCATGTGTTCGGACTCATTTGTTTTGCCTCCATACTTCCCCCAGTACACACCCAACTTACAGTTGTTGGTTTTGGCTGTGATTCAAAGCTCAGAATTTATTGTTTTGCAGAAAAAACCCCCATATTTCTACTCAGAATTTCTTGAAATACAATCTGGCTGCAGTCTATTGTTCTGAATATGAGACTAAAACTACTTAAATAAAAATGCCCGCTTTCAAAATTTTCCATTTTCCTCTCTTCCCAAAGGAAGTACAGTTAGATTGCTATCAGAATCATTCTTCCTCGTGGGAAAGACAGTAATTCTGAAAGTCAGTAATTATCTATAGGATCCTCTATAAAGAGATTTTTGTTTGAATTATTAATGTCTGAAGTGATGGCCATAATTACTGCACTGAGGGTGTAAAGGGTTTCATGTCTTTAGGTAGAACTTGCAAAGAATGCAAATATATTTGAACCTTATAAACGATATTTGGGGTCTCTGCCTGATGTGGGATATTAGGCTTTTTGAGTCATCTCAAAGGATTCTCTTGCTTTCACATTTGTAATGTGTATCCACTTAAAAATTCTTGGAAAATGCAGAATGCTCAGGGAAAGCCACTACTAATTTGTTGAGGCAACACTAGATTATTTACACAGTAGAGTGGTTGAATCCTTGCTTTAATGGAAAAAAATTGGCTATATAGTTAAATGTGTGAAACAACAAATGTTGTTTTTCTGAACTTTAAAGATATATTCATTATATTTAGGCTGTCCTTAGGAAGCTTTATTCCAGCAATAAACATGGTGAGTTTCTGTTGGAATACTGAAACAATAGCACACTGAATTTTCTGCTAGGGAAGGAGTTGTGAAGTATGTATTTCTTGCTTTTTAAGAGTAATTTCTTGTGTTGTGGTAATAGCTGTAAAGATGTTGCCCTTGAAGTTGTCAGTGCATTAAACAATTTTCTTTGAGCCTCTGTATGGCAGTCTGCATACCAAATCTAATGGTTGATAAAATCTTTACTTACATTCAAGTGTCTGATTTGTTGGCTGTGTCCTGTGACTTAGTTCCCTGTATGTGGAATTCTGAGATCCAAAGAAGGTAAAATGTATAATTTTCCTTCAGAGTTGTCCTACAGCATAATGAGCCTTTAGTGCAAAACTTGGTTTTCATCTCTAGGGTTGCTGTACAGAAGCTGCAAGCCTTTGGATGGCACTTGAGTCAAATTGCTCACTGTGCTATGGAGCTAATGGGAACATTCTCTCTTTTGGCAGAAGTTAGTGTTACTTCGCTGTGGTAGTACATATTTCGAAGCTGAATGAGTTTATAAAAGTTGGAAGCTGTGTAAACACCAAACACCTTGTTCATAAGTAGTGAAAATGAATGTCTTTTGAAGAGGTCCTGGTCTCTTGGTTTTTTTTTTTTTGTTTTTTTTTTTTTCTCTTTTTCATATAGATGTGCTTTACTTCAGCAGTGACAATGTTATTTTGGTCAAGCTCTGCTACAGGTGCGAAAAAGTGGTTGTGCTTAGAGATGTTTAGTCTAAACTAGTTGTTCCTGAATTTGGGTAGCTAGATGGATTGATCTGTGGTTGGCAGGGTGCCGTACGCTGGGGAGGTTCCAACTGCAGTAAATCTCTGCATGGTTAAAAATGTTTTGCCTTGTGGGAATGATGGGGAACCATTATCCTGGGTTTTGGCTGAATTTGTGATAGCATCAGCTTGTGGTGCTGTGATAGCTTTTTATGTACTCTAGCTTGATTTCATGTTAGATATATGGGGAACACTGAAGTTTCCGCATCCTTGCCTGAGTATGTGTTTCTGATGAGCAGAAGACGCCAGGGATTTTTGAGATGCTGTGTTTGGTACTGCATTTTGTCCTTTCATTCCCTGTGGTGTACATTTTTATATTGGTTTTATGGAATTGGTACGAGAAATATGTGGGGTGTATATGATGTGTGTTATCCTGACCCCAAAGTATACCAAAGTTGTTAAAATGATAATTTTTAGAATTAAAAGGATTAGGTAATACTCTCTTTTTTACTACTTTCATTGACTTAAAACTGCAACATGTTGAGTGAAACAGCATCTTTATTTAAAAGCAGGTGTTAGTCCCTCATTTGGTTTATAATTTTTTTTTCCCTTCCATCTGTTCACATGTGCATCTGTAAAACAGAAGATGCAATTTTACCACCATTTGGGATGTTGAGGTTCCAAGTCTCTTGTTATTAAGATTTTTTGTTCTGCAGTGAGCAGCCCTGTACATTGTCCTTCACTGATGGAAAAACCATGTTGGTGGAGAAACCTACATCTATCTGAGGCACTTAATGCTATGGTGTGCCATGTATAGCAGGTTCTTTTGATATGTCTTAGATATGATATAGATAGATGACTAAATCAACGAAGACTTTGATTTGAAGAAGCAATGAGAAGTTCTTTAACAATATGCTTATGAAACGAGTAGTTTTTCTGATACGTTTAGGCAATCTTCTGCTCAGTGATTAAGTTCTGTCTTTTAACTGTGATTATAAAGGCAACCTTTTCCTTGTTGTGGAGATAAAGCATTGCATTGACCTTGGTTAATCAGGTGAAGGTATATTAAAGGTGAGTTGTGCATGCTGAATTAGAAGTAAGAATACCTGCATGTAATGTGTCTCACTTAATCTTACCTAATTTACTCTTACCTCAGCTCTACGTAGATAAGACCTTAGGATGTTTTTTGTATTATGTTTTATTAGTTCAGGTAGCTGGTTATGTTCTTAATGAAGACCAGGGAGGAAATGGGACAGGCTGTCATACTGCCTAAAGTGCCTCACAAGATGAAGAATTGAGAATGAAAGCATTCAGAATAAATTATGCAACATATACAGAGGTCTTCAAGTCACCAAGCTGGATGAAATGAGTGTGGTAAATCAAACTATGAGGCCTAATGAGATAAGGCGTCAGTGTTCAGTGCATGTTTTTACTAGAAGTTGAAGACCAGCAAAGAATAGCAGGTATTACCAGTTGTCCTATTAACCTAATTTTCCATAAACTTTATCATATTTTTTCCTTATTTTTTTTCTTCTTTTTTCCCCCTTTTTTCTTCTTTCTGTCCTCAAATTACCACTAGAGGTGGGGAAAGAGCACTTTGACATTAATGAACTGACATTCAGCTGTAACCAAGTAGAGCTGTAGCTGCCTTGAATTGACCCTCAAACCAGTGACGTTAGCATGTGTGAGTGAGCTCATAGGCAGCACCACGCACTTCTAAGAATGTGCCACTGTGGAGTCATTCATAGTTCGCAGTCCTCTCTGTTGAATTTCACATCCTCCTACAAAATGTTTACAGGCAGGAGCAGCAGGGTAAGCAGACAGAAATAGAAAACCAAATTGTCAGTTCCGTAGATCTCGAACAGTTTGAAACATCTTGGCTTAGCTTTTGTGTGCTTAAAGCAGCAGTCTGTTCTAAATGTAAAGGTTAGGAAATTACTTGTTGTGCTTGCTGTCCTCTTGATTAGGAGACATGGACTTTCTTTTTTTGAGATCTTTTTTGCTACAGATTCCCTTGTCTCATTTAGACCTATTTCCCACCTAGATATGTTCAGTGAGATCATGTGTGAATGCTAATTTCCCAGGCTGTGTGTAGGTTGGTCCCTGCCTGTCTCTGAAGTACTTCTTCTAGAAAAGCTTGAGCACTGCTGGGTTAGTGGCTTTGCTGTTGAAGCCTGTTAGATGGCAGTAGCATTAAGAAAAATGAAGGTAGTCAGTTCTCAGTGGTTTGGAATTCTCCATAAGGTGTAGAATTGAGGTAGATTGGTTATGCATCTCATTAATTTAGATGGGCCTGCTTTAAGCTGTTACCATGTTGTTGCAAAATAATTTTAAAAAGCATAGATTACTATACCACATTAGAGTTCATGGTTTGGAAATAAGTTTTCATGTTAGAGTTACATTTCAGGCCTTAATTTAAAGCCTCAGATGGTTTTGCAATGTTTTTATCTATCGCTGGTTTTATTATGGCATGTCATGCATAGATGTAGGCAGTTATTGGTGGCAGAGATGTCCAGTGGTACAACAAAAGCACATATGGGTTGTAGTTATTCAGTTTGCAGTCTGAATATCTGCTTTATACACAAATATGTGTAAACACAGAGTGACCATACTCCAAAAGATGTGGCTCTCGCTATTGCACGTTTGTTGAGGGTGTGTTCTCAAGATTTAAAGCAAATTGGGTGGGACAAAAGCAAGGTAGGCAAAGAAATGAAATAAAATGTAGATGGAAACAGAGCCATCAGGGATAGTGGTAGGAGCTCTGTGATGTCATATCGAAGAAGGTGGAAAAATACCTGTGCATTCACAGTGGTAGAGTGAAGTGAGAATATGTGAGAGAATCAGCCATGCAGACACCAAGGTCAGTGAAGAAAGAGGTGCAGGAGGTATTCCGGGTGCTGGAGAAGAGATTCCCCAATAGCCTGTGGTGTAGACCATGGTGAGGCAGGTTGTCACCAGGCAGCCTGTGGAGGTCCATGGTGGAGCAGAGATCCACCTGCAGTCTGTGGAGGACCCTGCACCAGAGCAGGTGGATGTCCAAAAGACGGCTTTGACCCTGTGGGAAGCCCCTGTTGGAGCAGGCTCCTGGCAGGACCTGTTAAGATCAAGTAGCTGGAGCAGGTTTGCTGGCAGGACTTGTTACCCAATGGAGGACCCACAGTGGAGCAGTTTGTGAAGAACTGTGGCCTTGGGAAGGACTGGCATTGAAGAAGTTCGTGGAGGACTGTCTTCAGTGGGAGGGACACCACGCTGGATCAGGGGAAGAGTATAAGGAGTCCTCCCCTTGAAGAGGAAGGGGCGGCAGAAGAAACATGTAATGAACTGACTGCAACTCCCCTTCCCTGTCTTCCTGTGCTGATGGGGGAAGGAGGTAGAGAAGCAGAGTTAAGTAGGTTTAGTAGATTTAAACCCAGAAAGAAGGGAGCGCAGGGAGAAGATGTTTTTGAGGTTTTCCTACTCTGGTTTGAGTGGTAATAAATTAAACTAATTTTTCACCAAGTTGAGTTTGTTTTGCTCATGACGGTAACTGGGGTATGATCTCTCTCTGTCCTTATCTTGACCCATAAGCTTTTGTTTATGTTTTTTCTCTTTCCTGTCCTACTGAGGAAGGAGAGTGATAGAGATGCTTTTATGGGCACCTGGCATCCAGCTGATGTCAACTCACCACAGCACTGGAACTAGTGACACTTCCTTTATAAAGACTTGCCCAGTTTTATTTATATGCTGTAATTTGGTGACCTTGGTTTCATCCTCTCACAGTTAGAGAAGGCCTCGATCTTGACTTGTCTCGAGCAGAGCATGTTCTTGCTGGTGCCTGGTATGTGTATGCTGATCAGTTGGAGTCTTGCTGCCAACCAGTGTAAAAGAGTTGGGGCAGTATTCCTGGTTTGCTGGTTTGACAGGAAATCCACAATGTCTCTGAGATTTCTGCTTTTTCAGACTAGGCTGATAATGGCCCTTTTGTGGGGAGGAGGAAAAACAGATGGGCAAACTAGTGACCACATAGGCTTAATTAGCTCAGGGAATCAGTTTAAAAGCAGTGGTAACCAAGATACTGAATTTACAAAGAAAACAGAGTAGAATATAAAACAGAGAGAAGTAGAGATGAACTTTGCTTATAATTTACCCCTTCAGGCAAAAGTTTAATTTTTTACCCAACATACCAATTTGGAAGTCATAGTTTAATCCCTGTCATTACATCGAGTGCCTTGCAAGCATTGTCTAATGAATCTGTCATGGAACATTACCTTCTGAAAAAACTGTCAGCCAGAAAGACCTGCTCACTATGTGAGATGTTCAGTTCAGTCTCCAGGTCTATCCCAGTTTTTAGTCTGTTATCCCAGTCTTGCTCAAGTCACGGAATGGTTTTTCATTAATAGTGGAGAGACAAGAGTTGGCTTGTCATAGTATTCTTCTATTGCTATGCCTGGTGTGAAAGGAACTCTAAACAAATGATTGTTGCAGAGCTTCTGCAAGCTTTGTTTCTGTCAGTCCTGGCAGGGAATGAAATAAAAAGAACAGGGCATCAGCAGTATCTTACAGATGAAGGACATGTGGAAGCTGGGAGACCTGGGTTGAGTTGCTACCTCCTGCTACTGTCCTGAGACCCTGAGCAAGCTGTGTGTGCCTTACTGCCATCCTGCTAGTTCTTAGTTTTTAAGTAGTGCTTATGCTGTTGGAAACTCTGGTGTGGTCAGGTTGTGGCAGTAAAAACTTTATATCATATGCTATTTCTTATTCCATGTGGAAATAGCTATACCACTGTAAAAATGCCTTTATAACCTCATGTATCCATACTGGGGTTTTTATTGTTCAGTCAATACTGCTGCCTGATGTAGGCAAATAGTGCTTTGTCCAGTGCTCCAGCTCAAAAAAACAATTAATACCCTTTTTATATCTTGTCAGATATTCTGATCACAGTAACTTCAAATTTATGAAGGCCTTGTGTGTTACAGTAACAGGGACCCAAGGGTATGGGCATGTGAACAACCATTGCAGGTCAACTGAGTGAAACACTGCATTCCGGTAACTGTTCATTCAGAGTCTGTACAAGGAAAATAAACTGCAGTGAAACTCTCTCAGGGTGACTGTGCAGATGGAAAGCTGTAGCACACTGAACTGTAGTAAGTTCAGTCACACAATTTCCACATTGTGGACTGTTTATGTGTCCATTTTCTGAAGGAGAGTCACAGTCCACCTGAGATTGTTCCTTTGTAAGATAAATAATTAACAAATCTTTTTGTTTTGGTCTTTTTAGTGAAGTACTGAGGTACTGTAACCCAATATGCATTGTTCTATACGAGTTCGAAATAATTTAGGTAGGAAGAGGTAGGGCAACTTCATCTCAGTACTTCTGGAAGGTACTGACTAAACATCCTCTTCCTCCCCCTGCTCCTGAATCCCTGCTGAGTACAGTTACTTCATATTCTGTGTCTGTGGTCTCCTCCCCTCCTCTCTCCCACATTTGTTAGTTTTAATCCGTTTATGGAAGAGAAGAAATCTTTTGAGTGTACTTCTGAGAAGTCTGTGTGATTTCCTTTCAAGCCCAAGGTCCTGCCTACTCAGATTTGCCAATGCAAAGCATCTGAACTCAAAGCCTGACTGCTCAGTCCCTTTCATCTGTTCCATGTTTTCAGTCTTGCCAGACATGGTAGATTTACTTTTTTTTTTGAGGTGGGAGGGTGCTTTTTGGGATTTCCTTTGCTGTGAACTAGTGCATGCCAAATAAAGTGCTCCTCAGAAGATGAGATTGTGGAAATTTTTTGTCTTTCTATTTTCATGAGACCTGCTTCCTTGTCTCAATAACAATTTCTTACCAGTTCATTGAAAGTAATTTCATTAATGTACTTTAAAACTTTAATAAGGGATGTAGCATTTTATTTTTTCTACTTTTTCCTTCTGTAAGCCTACTCTCATTTTCCTTTTTGGCACATTTGCTCCCTTTGTTTTCCTTCGTTGTTCTCTGTCTGCCTTCTGCAAAACACGTTCTTTCTCTCCCAAGGTGGATAACACTTGCCTTTATTTAGTATCACTCTTCAGGTATTATCTACTTCTGTGGCTACTCAGCTTTCCCTTGTTGACTTGTCATCTCGCACATCAGCTCCTGTTGTTACTAATGAAGTTTCCTTTCTTGTTTCTATTTGTAAACCATGAGATGCCATTCTTTCAGTGCAGTCTGTTGTGTGATACATTGACTGTAACTCTTGTTTTTGCCACTACTTGTTCACCACTGAAAGTAAAGATTATGAGAAATGGTGTCTATCCTGACTCCAGGATGAGTCATACTCACGCCTAACATAAAGACAGTTTTTCATCACTTGAACTAATGAATTTTGATCATAATATCTAACAAAACACCTGATGTGAAACTTCTGATGAAATCAGTTCTGATGAGCCACATGCCACTGGAATCAGTGAATTATAATGAAAAAGTTACAACAACAAAATAATTAGCTGCTCCTCTCTGTTGGCACCTTGCTCATGAGACAGGAAAGAGCCAGCAGGTTATTCTCCTAAGCCTTTCTTTTCTTCTGAGAAGTGTTGACCAAATAAGTGGATGCCCTCAAGAGGGAAGGAATTAGAATTATCTATTGCTATAATGGTTTTTCTATTCACAGAGTGCACACCTCCAGTGTATTTTAGGCCTAGAAATTACTTTTCTAACAGAAGTACTCAGGTCAGTTCACCCTTAAAAGTCTTCTAAATCAATGACATTCTGTAACAGATACTGAACTCCTTTCCCTGTTTTCTTTTCAATAATTTTTCATGAAAAACGAATAGTAGCAGTAACTTGTAGAAGAGGTCAAAAATCGCCTGTATGTGTTTTTGAACCCTTTGAAGTAAATTATATATATATTTATTTGCACCCTGTATAGGGTCTTTGCGTAGATACATTAAATGTATTTGGCAAGGCTTTGGTTTTTGCTTGGAAGTCCTAGGTTGTAATCTATTTTGATGTTTCTCTTGAATACATTTTTTTACATATTTTTATATAACTTTGGAGTACATTTAGTTGTTAGTTCAGCAGAATTTTCTCATGCTATCAAAAGGGGCTTCCACTACTGTCCATATTCCTACTACTTCCTATATAGTCTCACTGGAAGCTTACATGACTACAGCGAGCTGGTTGAACTTGGTTATTCATCAGAAAGTCAACTCCATGTGAGAGAAAACAGTTTTCTGCCAGGGTAGCGAGTTGAATTGACTTATTTTTGTAGTTATGATGACAAGGGATGGGGCAGACTGTATGGCTGCAGTGAGAGGGGGGCAGAAAGGAGTGTCCCTTTTGATGACAGCAAAGTATTAGGTCACCTTAGCAGCCTTGTCTAACCACACCCGTAACAACATAGTTAAAGACTAAGGGCACTTACATGTTTGTCCTGGAGGGCTGGCAGACATCCTTCCTTGAGTAGCAGTTTCCTTCCTTAGATGGAAACCTGCAGTATGATTTTCAGACACAGGTCTGTGTGCAGATGACTTGCCTCATAAGGTGGATACAGTAGGTTGAAACTTTCTGTGCTTATAACTGAGGTTTATCCTGACAGTGGCTGGAAAACGCTACTGAAACAGTTTTTCATTGTTGCGTTCATACTGATAGTTGAAAAAACCTGAGACACCAGAGTGGTTTTTTTGCAAATCAAAGTCTGTAGTTATGACTTGAAACAGCAAGGCTTCAGCTTAATTCGGTTAATAACACTTGTTTATTTTTTTCTGGATGTTCTTACCGTTCTCCTCTATCAGCAGACAAATGAGGGTGAGGTGCTTGTCTTGGGTATCGATGAAGCCCTTGGATTATAAATTGTGTCAACTATAAGGAAAGGAGGGGGATGAAAGATGAGTGTACTTGCTAAAGAAATCCTGGCAGTACCTAGAGATCTTTGTTGGCATCGCCATTGCTTTTTAAGATAGTGGAGTAGGTAAACAGGCTTTTAGGCAAGCCCTGGTATGTGGTGAGCTGTGCTTGGCAGCTGGTTACTTGTACCTGGAGTTTTCCTGGAAGAGCAGCTATTCTGGTATACCAATTGACTTGTCAATTGTAGAAACTTCTGGTCAGGTTTTATATTTAGCCATTGTCTTAAATACAGACATGATGTCTAGTCAGATACTGCTGTCTGTATATCACCTAAGAAAAATATGTGGTTCATATTTTGTGACTAGTCTAAAGGTGAAATTAACACCATTTTAAAGTCTAATAGACTTTTGGTCCAGCAATACTAAATTAATTTTTTTTATAACAGTGCAAATAGTTTTGGGGAGTGATTTTTAAAGAGGACGTGGTTTTGGTGTTTAAAGGCATTTCAGATTTTTCAGCTTTTTCCTTTGCAAGGTGGACATCAAGCCTAGTGAGAAGACCAGTTGTAAGTTAACATTTAGAGTAATTGTATGCACATGAAGCATTCATTTTATCTGCTGAAACTTGTACTTAAAGAGAAGAATTTGAAAGCTGGTCTTTCTTAATGCTCCTATTCTTCAGCCTGTGCTAGTAGTGTTGCAGCATTTCTTGTAACTACACTCAGCTTGGAAAAATCAGTTGAAAGAAGCTGATTTCTGAAATTAAACAGGCAGTTCCAAAAATTATGCACAATCAGTTCTGCTGTTTGCCATCATCATCGAAGTAAACAGCTTCTCTCTTCCAAATTGCCGTTTGGAGATGTGGGAATCCAATTAGAAGTGCGAAGCTGTCTCAGTTTAGACGCACAGAGGGAAGTTAAGTGTTTTCAGTAAGCAGCAGCACTTGTTCTGTGCAAGTAGCGAGAGAGTGGGGAGTTTGTCAGTGCAGGGTAATACTATTCTTAGCAGTTTCTTGATGCTGCCCTCCAGAAATCTTCCAGCACGAAATCAGTTGATTTGATTGGCGTCTCTTCACTGCTTGGGCACAGGTCTGAGCTCTCCCCTCACACTGTTTTTACTTCCACCCAGATAGTTTAAAAAAGCCTCTTGAATGCGTTCTCCTGATAGGTGTGTAAAAGGCAGGTTTGTATATTTTATATAATGTTGAATGCTCTGATAAATGGCAAGCAGATCTGCAGTTGTGATACGACAGCATGATGCATGAACCTGTCTTTTTCTAAAAACTTGTCTGTATTATAAAGACATTTTTAACAGCCACGTGAATCACAGGACAAAATGAAAACTGTTTTAGTGGAGGGGTACTTTAGGTAAATAGTTTTAGAATTTAATATTTGTGAGAGGATAATGTGTTTTGCTCTACAAGAATTGGAAGTGCTTTGGGTTGGTTTCAGTCTGCTTCTTTTGTAGAGAAATACAGTTTACTCGGTGCTTTCTAGTCCATCCTTTAAAAAAGCATATGTGCTGAAGGCAATCAAAATGACATTTGAAAGCTGCTATAATTGCTTCCATAAACTTGGATTAGGAGCTTTTAAGTTCCCTATGGATTCTGGAAACTTTACAAGCACTTGCTCAACCTCTGAAAGAAGAATATGTTGCAAAAGAGTGGTGTTCTCTTGAGCAGTAAACAGGTGCAAATACCAAAGTGATGCAGTGGGTGATGTACCTGAAGATACTACCAGTTGGAGAGAACACCAATCTCATCAGTCTGAATGAGTTGTTGATTGCCAGGTAGCTGGCCTTCAAGGGTTGGAAGCACCTTTTAAAAGGTAGCCAGAGGCTAAAATTGATTTAATGACAGTCTAATAATTAGCTTTATGAAAGCAGTTTCGAACTTGATAGCTGGTGGCCTTCTCTCTGATCCCGGCATCAGACTGGTTGTGGCAGGTATGGTCTGCTGTCTCTGGCTTTTGTGTTTCATGAGTGCCACACCAGGTGATGGGGTAGCAACTCTGTGTGACCCTTTCCTTTTTCCTTTGTAGAACTCTGCAGCTTAGAAACTGATTTTCCACACTCTAGCCTTTAGGTGGGATGCCTTTGAATTCTGGGAGAGCTTAAAGCCTAAAGTAAATAATTGATGTCCCCACACCAGAGGATATTTGCTTGAGGAATTTGCAGTAAAACAGCATAGATGTTCTGAAACTCTTCTGGGAAAAAGATCATGCTGTTTGCACACCTTAGTGCAGAAGTAAGGGAATAGAGTTGTGATGGGTTCTTTCCCAGCTGCTGGATGAACATTGCATAGGCTAACATTTGGTTGTGCATATATCTGGACAGTGGTGACTAGCACACAAATTCAAATATGCCTTTAATCACAGGGAAGCTGTGTCTCCAAAGAACATTAAAATAATGCCAATGACTGTCACTTGCCTCTTGAGACAGATTGAGTATATGGCTAGGTATGAGGAGAGGTACTCCTCCATTTGAGGGAATTGAGGGTGTTACTGTAGGGAAGATAAGGAAGGAGGAGGGCAGGAGAAGAGCTGAAAGAAGCAAAATAGATCTGAAGAGCAGTTGGAGTAAAGGTAGAATATGGAATACAAACTAGAGAAGAGATAAACTGAATAAAATAATGTTCTGACAGGTGGAAGTAACTGGTCTCAAACATTATGCAAGCATATTTGAAAAATTAATTTTAATTATTATTTAGTTATTATTTTAAATCTAGTTATTATTCAGTAAGCCCATCAGATCTATGAAGGAAACGTGCATTTGTATAGGAATTTGGACTTGTACTTGCCCTGTGAGTAAACTTAAATATACTGAGCTCTAGTTGGCTGTGTTTTGCATTAAAACAAACAGAAACTGCCTATTGCACCTAATTTTGTAATTGTCAAATTGTTCACAAACAGTGCTGCCCAGAATTACAACACTCCCCTAGCTTAAGGTGGGAGAAGGAAGCTTTTAGCTTTAGGGTTATACTTTGTATTTCCCAGGGTCTTGCTTAATCCTAAAATGAGATGTGGCTTGCTTTTAAGGATGGCTGAGTTAATGGTATGATCAAGGGACTCCAGACTCTGTAGAAAAGAATGACACCCATTCAAGGTAGCAGTAGTGAACATATGGCTTGCAGCCTTTTTGAGAGATTTTGTCACTATGTTTTCTTTAGCTTTTTTAGTTAATTGGCAGAAGCTCAGTTTATATTAGTCCCTGGACTTCTTTGCCGTTCTGTGTTGTCTCTGCCCATTACAGCGATAAATAATTCTTCATGTTTTCCTTTCTATTTTTGTTGCTTTGATTCCTATTTGGAAAAGCCCCCAAATTGCCAGTTATGATATTGTTTCGAGAAATATTGTAAACTTAACTAAGAAGAGGATTCTGTAGATGGACTGCCATACAGCTAAAACAATCATGGAAAGACTTCCCAGTTCCTCCAGATTAATATATGATAATAAAATTGTGCAGAAATAGATCATCTTTCTAACTTCTATTCACTGGAAGAAGACTGTTGGTGCCTCGTGTCATAGAACAAATCATTGGTTTTTTTGAGTTGTAATATTTTTGATACTCCATCTCAGTTTATTAGAAAAAGTACCTGATTTAAGTGTTGGAGTTAATCACAGCAGTTATCCTGTTAAACTGCTAAAGGGTATGTGATCAGGCATAAGAAACACAAGAGAAAATAAGAGTTGAAGTCATGCAATCAGAAGATGTAGGTGGCCTCAGGTAAAGAGTTCAGTAATAATTGTGATATTGTGGTATAAATAATTGTGGTATTATAAACATTATCTTCAGGAAACTGCTTACATTTTAGGAAGAAAAATGTACAATGGGTGTCGTAAAGCATTAGCAAGTCATCATTTAGTGTGAGCATATGAAAAGTTCTGTGCTAACGTAACACTGAATTATATACTTAAAATTACTAGGATACAGTAAAAACATAATCTTAACATTATCCTCAACACCCCTCCACCAAAACACTGAGGTTTTAACATCCTGTGAATCTGAAGAACTGGATAACTTGTGGAGCAAAGAAAAATTTGTAGTTTTTTCAAGGTGCTTTTATTGTGATTGGTGATATGGATTTAGATTGCATGCATTTAATGCTTACAAATTGGACTTTAAACAGTGTACTCTTTTCATTGTTGCCTTTGCAACCTGGCAATTCCATCCACATCCTTTTGAAGACATTGGGAAGGTTGCTTCCTGCTCCACAAGACTTATAGCATGTCTGAACTTCTTTTTATGCTTGGATTTGAAATACTTTTTCAAAAAGTTTTAAATCTGAATTTTGCATCAGAGTGTTGGGACAAAACAAATGAAAGTAATACCAGTTAGTGAATCTTAATTTTGGTGGAGTGTCTTTTACAATTTTTTTTTCAATGGGATCATGTTGATTTTTCCTTATTTTGGCTTGGTATTTGTTTCTTTTCCAATTCAAGTACAAGGTGAGCAAATACATTTGAAAGTATAGTTGTTGTAGTTATATGAAGTGTAATATTTGAGAAATGTTAACTTTTAAGATACCTTAATTTAAACGCATGGGCAAAAACTGACTTGTTAATGAAAAAAACACTTTTCATTTAATTCATTAGTGAAACAAAACCTGTTGCTTTTATACCTGCTTGTTGCAAAATGTGTGGGTATATTGTTAACCGCTTAAAATGACAACTGAAATGTTCAAGTGGGGATGAAGCCTTTCGTCTTTAGTGCCTTTGTAGAGCTTGGGGTGTTCATACTGCTCTGTACATGATTGATCAGGTGTTGTTGTGCCTCAGTACACTTCAGGTGGTTCTTTGTGGTTTTGGTGCTTCAGGCTGGGTTCTCTTTGTTGCCACCTAAACAGGTCATTTTCTTGCACTGAAATCTAAAGATATGGAAAAGCACCAAATAATTTTTCTTATAGTTCCCTTATTGTTGCCATGGATGCTGGTTCCTCACAGCCTGCAAATGGAGGGAGAGAGGGCATGGTCTTCTAGCAGGTTCTGCTGGTTGCTGGCTTGGTCTTCCCACAGCCTCCCAGGGCCCTGGAAAGTGTCACTGAATTTGATCTTCAGGGGGCTCAGATTGCTGATCCATGGCAAGAATTGCACTGGATCACTTGGTCTTACAGGTGCTACTATTTTCACATCCAGCATGGCTGATCAGAGCAGTCACCATTTCAGGGTGTGTCTGTGTTGTCAGGTCTCTGCTCAGTCCAGCGCCCAACCATTGGGTGAAAGAGTTCCATTCTATGCAGCTCTTGTCTCAAGATGAGAAGAGGTTGCATGCTCCAGGCCTGTCTTACATGTTGTACATCACAATACCGTGTAGTACTGAAAGCTGTTTTCAGACCATCTTGTAAAGAACAAGATAAATATTAAGGTTTACTGGCCCTGTACTGCTGCCCTGCAACTCAGCCCAGAGGTGGAGACAGCTCTGCTGACATGTGCAGGACCCAGTAGTAGAGGTCTGGGTCAGAAGGCTGTAGAGCTGTTCAGCAGCAGAAATTTGGATGACAGCCTCAGAACCTCCTTGCCTCCGTGGCATTTCCAAGGCAGAGGGGAAACCAGCGAGCCTGCTATATTTGCTATGCCTTGGAACTAGCCATGTGCAAATGCTTAACGTGACCTTGTCTCTCGAAGAAACTTCTGTGGCTGAGATACTGGCCAGTGACTCAGTTGTTTTAAGCCTGTTATTTCTGTTCACCCTAATTTAAGATTTGCCTGGAGAGAGTGAGTCTTCATGAAGAAACAGATAGCCTTTTAGAGGTGTGTTTTACTCCGGGTAGAATTCCGTGGAGATGACATCAACGAACCATAAGTATGGTTGGTCATGCAGCCGGGAGCAGGCAGCCCACTTCTAACCCAGGCTGCTTTTGCTGACATCGAAGCTTTCAGAGATGGAGCCTGTGGCACAGAGGTGTGTAGCTGTTTTGGAAGCAAGCTTTTCTAGACTCTTAAGTACCCAGAGTAATGTATAATTGAAATAGCTAAGCTTGTCATCTTCTTTTTCGTTCTTCTCCATCCTGAAGACCAAGCTCCTCACCACATCTGACTTATCACCTGTACTTTTCTGAAGTGGGTGTCCTGATAAGAAGATAATGAAATTGTATTTTAATAAGTTTATCTGATATATTAAGCCAGTTCAAAATACTTCATATTGACATTTTCCTCTCCAGTTTTGATTTAGAAAGTAAGAAATACCATAGTGGACCAGGTATGTGGTAGTTTTTGTAGTCAGATATGTGGTGTTCAACAGCGGCAGTGACACTGCTATTTTGGGAGCAGAAATGAGTATGGCCATTCAGTGACTCACTGTCCAGCTACTTTTCTAGCATCCAGTCATCAGACTGGCACTATTAGAGGCTGCATCCTTGTCTGCTCCCTTTAGTACCTGCTCACAGTCCTGATGTAACATATTCTTTCTCAGCTGTGTTGATCTTACCTACTGCTATCAGGTTTTTTTAAGCTTGGAATTTTATTACAGCATCCTACCCCTCATCATCTTGCATCCAAATTGAAAAGCCCCAGCCTCGTCAGTCATTTCTTCCAAGGCAATTGCTCTCTCTAATCCTTTAAGTGACCTTTTCTATAGGTCAGTTTTCTAAACCTTTTTGAATTCTGCTTTGCCCTGCTTGTATGCTGTTCTTGTCTCCACGCCTTAGTTCTTAAGATTGCAGTGTACTAAATCTTTACATGGCAGCAAAATTACTTTCTGCCTTGTTCTGAGTTCCTTCATGGTTAAGTCCAACATCTAGGTGACATTTTCAGTGAATTTTACACCCTGAGCCTGTAATTTCAGGACTGTTAATGATGAGTCCAGGATCACTTTTTGGAATTGTAAATTCCATGCTATAAATTCAGCACGGAAGCACAACTTAGATATTCCTTTCCCCCCTGCTACTATGTATTGTCTTAGATCTGCCTGCATTCTGCATTGAAGCTCATCTACAGCACTTCACTCGCTCAATTTAGTGAAGGCCTTCCAGAGTTTGTAGTCATTGCCATTGCAGCTGGCTGACCTGAAAAAGCTTAGCTTTATCTGCACACTTGGAGGATTTCACTGTGCACTTCTATCTAGGTCACTGAAGATGTTGAATAGAATGATTCCTAGCAATGCTGCCAGGTCAGCACCGGTATTGACTCTTTTCTATAGTGGAAAGTTGACTGTTAAATCTTACTGTTCCTTCCTAGCCTTTAGCCAGCTTTTTGCCCATGACCTTGGTTTCTTGCCATAGTCTGGTAAAGGAGCAGCCTAAGTTTTTTTGAAAGGTCAGGTATGTGTTTTCCTTGAATTTCTTTTACCTGTTTGCTTGTAGTGCCAGCAGGGTTTCTCTTTGCCAAAGAGAACTTACTTTAGCTAGTTGGTTGCTGTGCCCCTAATATTGGCAGTCTTGCCATGAGTGGAGATAGCATTTATCAGTCTGTAGCTCTTAAGACTCCAAATGGAGACTTTTTTTTGGAGAGCACACTAGGCCAGTTGTTGAAGTACTTGAAAGAAACTTGCGAGTAATGAGAAGTTTCCTCTCCTGACTCAGTAGGGCCAAAAACATAGGTTTGGATCCTCTGAAGTGAAAACTCAGTTATAACTAGCGCAGTCCTGCAGGCTTTTGTCTGCATTATGTTATAGGGCATATTAGACCCAAACTGGGCACATTGCTTCATGTGTGTATATGACCTGCAGTTCTAGTAAGTTAATACTGCATAAATAAATAATAATAAAAACTCCAGTTGCTGATCTGCTCCTAGTATTTTTGTTAAAGGTAAGTCTTTACTGATAGTGGCAATTATCTGTGTTAAGGCTGGCAAGCCTCTTACCTCTTGCTGCTTTTTATTTTGTATGGGTACAGTTTTACGTGAGTTTTCTGAGTGGGGAAGGCTGATTTCATTTTCCTGCCTGACCCTGACCAGTTCAGACCCCCATGATAGATTTTTTCCCACATTTGCGCTGTGAACCCAACCAGTGAGATGATCCAGACTTGAAAGTGTATGTTTTTTATTAAAAAATGTAGCTTGGTTTCCTTTCCTTCATTGATGTTTTTAAGCATAACCACACAAACTGTTTCATCAGCATGATTTAGTGATGAATTATGGTAGTGGGGAGAGAAATGAGCGGCTGAAGTGTGTGGGAGACTTTAATATGACTTGGCTATCAGACAAAAGCAACGTGCAACTGTACTAACAGCTCTATGTAAAACGAGTAAGTACATATGTGAAACCAGCAAGTTACAAGTTCTAACCATGTTTTATACAAAAATGCGCTGCAGTTGTGGCTGCTGTGATGATTGTGATATTATTTTCATAAAGTTCATTGCTACATTTTTCTGGGACAGGGTTGTTGCTTAAATGCAAATATGTAATATGCAGTAAATGTTGACTTGTGGCCACAGGGTACAGTAATAGGATATTGAACTCCTGTAGCATTGCTTTGATCTAGAAAGACTTATGTTGGTGACAGGAAGTCATTATTGAATCCTGATAGGAAATATGGAAGACAGCAAATTGCTTTTCTGCTTGAATTAATCTTTATGTTGCATTCAGGTTGCTCCCATTGATACTGAAGTTGAAATAATAGAAGGTAAAAGAACATGTACTTGTAAAATGAAATACATTGCACCAGCATGTGATTACATACTTGGAAGGGATGTTCTAGTGCTGAAGCTGAGCTCCATCATGTTGGAGATGGGAATGATTGCTATGAATCTCTGGAGATCAGATTGGCTATTGGAAGCTTACAAGCATCTCTATATTCAGCAATTTTTGTCATAAGGGAAAATTCCTGTTAAATGTTTTGTTTCTCATAATTGGACTGGCTTGTGGTGACCTTTTGAAATAGATTGTCAGAGTTGTGTTGATCATGACCACAGATCTTTCTCTTAATCTGAGAGTATTTTGTAGACGGTGTTGCATCCATCTGTCCTGTGTGGCTTCTGTGGGGACTTGATATCCGATGGGGCAAATGGTAGGAGGATGGATTATGAAATTGAAAGGAGTGACTTAGAACTATTAAAATCCAATATGTACATAATTTCCTACATTGAAAACCACTGAAATGTTATTCTTAGGATTTTTTTTTTTAATTGTGTAGAAATCTATGACTTTTATACCTGTTTATTCTGGTATCTGATGTTTTTTTACCTAGTGATGTTTCTTAGATTACTGTGAAGACCTTAGACACTTTATCGTTTCGTTTACAGTCAGTTTTCAAATGTGTTTGGTAAATGTGTTGTTCTCTCAGCTGTACATCTTTCTGTTTTAGTATATCAAGGAAATAATGAACTTCTTGGTTTTAAGAAATGGCTGTATAGCTAATTTGACAGAGTTCTCTTGTTGCGTAAGCAGCTTCATGCTTCCAAGTCTTAAAGGCCACAGATCCCTGTAATGATGAAGGGCATTTTCTCCTCAGGATACAACTTCTAATTCTATAATAAAATGCCCTGGCTTTCCACTCTTGAGCCATAATTTTATGTCTAAATTCTTTAGTGATGAAGAGACCTTCTGAAGTACTTGGAATTATGCAGGAAGGCAATTTGTATTCATCCTATACAAGTATGATGCCTCATGTCCATTCCTTCATTAGATTCTGAGAAATGATTCTGCTGCCCTGGCAAATGAGCTAAAAGTAAACGTAGATGAAGATCCATCACTGGGATAGATGATGATGATAAATTGCTAAACTAAAAGACCCATCTTTCAGTAATGTCAGTATTGCCATAATCTTTGGTGTTGGAAAGGCAGTGAATTTGAGTTTGAATATTTCCCAGTCATCTACTTTTGGTGAACCCACACATTAATCACCTCTGATGAAGGGCAATATATATAAATATCCAAAGGTTTTAATTTGTTCCTTCATTTGTGATGCAGGCGACATGCATTAATTCCAGTAGTTCATTAGCTGTCAGTCTCTTTGGATGTGACAAAGTGGAAGGGACAATATTTGAATTTAAAAGATCCTACTTCCGGGTCAGCTTGCAGAAAAAATAAGTATTTTAAAAACATTGCTAATTTCAAAATTGTGTACCAACTCAATTACATGTTTCAAAGAAAATACTGAGGAAAGAGCTGTCTCTCCCTAATGACACACTGAATTGTAGTGCTCTTTGATTTTTATCAAATATCTGAAATGAAATATTAAGTGTTTTCTTATAAGCAAGTGCAAAGGAAAACAGAGTCCTGGGTTCATTTCCTGGCAGATAAAGGCCAATTACTGATTTGATTGTTATAAAAACATGTTTATTCAGAAGAATGTTTTTACTAACAGAAGAAAAAAAATTACTGTATCTTGTAATAACTTTAAGCTGAAATATGAGCAATTTTTTCTGCTTTTTGTAGGGTTTTGGTGTAGCTTTTTAACATGATGAGTCTCATCTTGCCTTTGACGAAATCCTTCTGTGATGTTTGATTTATGCATTCATTATCTCCTCTACAGTGCCAGGCTGTAATGTCTTAATGTAATTTCATTGTGGGTTTGTGGGTGAGTGGCTGCTACTGCGGAAAATAACTTCTATTCAAGGCTCTATTTCCTGTCTCAGCCAAAATGCAAGCATTCAAGCATATTCTATATGCTCCTTTTGAAGAATTACTTTCTTCTCAATTCTTAGTCAATGCTATTTGAACTTTATCTTATGTTGTGACCAAACTCATGCTGTGTTTCTGATCCATTTACAGTCATCAGTCATCTTTGCATTATAATGTTTCTGTCCAATTTGAAGAAATTCAGAAAGATGAATTTCTGAACAAGGTGAAGAACAATCCCATGTAGTAAAAAGTGCCTGGATGCTCTGTAGTATGCACATGCCTTAGCCATACTGGACTTTGAACAGAATTGTTACTACTTGCTACTGTAGAGGTTGAGGTAAAATTTCAACTTTCTGCTGGAGAGTCCTGACACTGATATGATTTAGAGGTGTCACTTCTCCTTGCACCTGTTCAGAAATGGCTGGTTGGCTTATTCTGTGTAGTATCTTCAGGTTTTGGGCTGGGTTTGTGAAGTCAGAAAGTAAAATGCAGAGATACTCTGTCTGGTTTAGGAAGTTCCCAAGCCACCCATAACTGGGGTCTGGGAGAGTGTGCTGAGACAGCTGTCCCTGCAAATTTGTCCTATTTTATACTTTCTTACACACTCCCTGTTTACTGCTAGAAGACATGGAAAAATGGGAGGGATGGACCCATGCTTTCTCTGTTATGTGCTTTCTCTATCCTGATTGATATCATATTTGAGTATCTTTCTTTCATATGAGCCTTTCTAATAAAGGAATTTCATTGTTCAAAGGGCTTTGTTTGTTGGTTCCTGTCTACTGAGGCAAGTAATTAAACCTTTGCAAGAACTTCAGATTGCTCCTCCATTTTTACTCTCGTCTGAGATGGATGTTTCTGTTACTGTGTTGAAAGTAGCCTCCTTACCTGGACCAAGATAAAGCACTGCCAGTATTCTTCAGTCATAGCAGCAGTAGAGAAATATTAGGTTCCATTATCTCCTTCTAGAAATGGAAACCTTTTGCATGTACTCGCAGTCTTGGTTTCATAATGCCTGGTTTATCTTGCCTGAGATTCCTAGGCTGAGGGTATTTGTAGGAAGAGAAGGAAGAGCTAGCTGTGTTGAGACTTCAGTCTGTTTTGTCTTCCCTCAAAGACAGTCAAGCTTCTAATTAAGAAAACTTGCTGCACTGCTGGCAAAAAGCCTCAGGTGCTTTCAAAACCTACATAGATTTGGAACAGCAGCCCTTGAAAAACCTCCACTTCTGCATAGGTATATGCCTTTTGCAGATACATATAATGTAAATTTTTATTGTCTTAAAATTTCTTCTTGGTTTTGGGTGTATCTTTTACTTAGTATTGCTTATTTTCTGCTTCACCATATCTTCAAGAGTGATAGTGCCTTTGTCCTGTTTGGAAAGTGGCAGAATTAGGGATAGGTTTGGTTTTACTAATTCTTTTTCTTGTTGCCTCCATAATTGAGAGGAAGTTTTGCTGAAACAGTACTTCTCTCCTCCCTCTGTTACCAGATACCTGTCTCTATTTTAGGGTTTCAAGCCCCAGCAGTCTTCCTTAACAAACAATTACAGGAACAGTTTGAAAATTTCGGCTATATCTGTAAGTTTTTTTCCCCTGAAAGCGTCATTCTGCTCATATGCAGGCAGAAGGGAATTAAATCCCCAGATGTGTGGGCTCATTCTTAAGAAAAGTACTGCTTTTGTTCATGTTTTATTTGTGGAAACTAATTCCAATTTTGTGGGATTTTGTTTTACTAAAACTTATATATTTTTTAAAACATTTGGAAATATCTTCTCTGTAGTTTAAATTATATTGTTGCCTTTTCACTAGGGGGGGAAAAAGTCTTAATGAAGTACGTGCATTGTTTCTGTGGAAAAGTAAACTTGTTAATAGATTTAAGAAGCCACAGGAAAAAATTATATTTTCTGATGATTTTTCTAGATGATTTTTCTAAAGCACGTATTTTAAGACAACATAGTTACTCTCCAGAAGAAATGTCTGTGCTGGTGTAATGTAACTTGTTTTTTTGGGGGGGGGGTTGGTTTATTGTGGGTTTTTTTACCCATAGCTGAAGTATTTTTCAGTTGACAGTATGAGCTTGTATTTTGCTTTAAGAAAGCAGAGGATATGGTGCCCAGATTCTTCCACTTTGGTTCACCCAAGCCTGCAGTTTGGCTGCTTCAGCCTGTCCTTGGCACAGGATGTCATCGCAAGGAATTGCTGTGGCCTTGCTGCCTGCTTCCTTCTCCTTGTGCTGCCAGCCGGAGCACTCGCGCTGCTGTGGGCAGGCAGTTTTGTTCCTCCACAAGCAGTTCTGGCCCAGCTCACCTTCAGACAGCAGTTGTTTGATACCTGGTGTCAGGGCACAAGGAGGGGTGGGAGGGCCAGGACTGCCCCTCCACCGCAGCCTCCTCTGCAGGCTGCAGCTCCACGAGTGACTCCAAGGCTGTGGCTTTGTGTCACCCTAGCGTGGCTTTCCTGGGAGTACAGGCAGCAAGGAACTGTCTTGTTCTCGGTTCTTGCCCGTATCAGATCTAGCGACTGCTGTCCTTAAGATGAGTCAGTTCAGCTTGCTGATTTGAGGCCTGCTTTATTTTGGAGATGGATTAATTCACCAGATCAGTAGGCTAAACTGAGTCATCCTCAGGCTACAAGATTGCCAGATTTGCTATGGCAGGAACATGAAGGTAGGCAGTAAGACCATCCTTTTTTGGCAGTACCCCCCAGTTTGATCAAATTGTGTATAATGTGAAAATGAGCTGTAGTTTCTCTGGTTACCTTAAATAGCTTTAGAGATGTCCGACACTTAGTTCTCTTGCTCTACTATTTTTGTTACTTTAAAAATAAATAAATTTTAAAAAGCAGGACCTGCCAGTGATGAAAAGCTTATGCATCTGGCTTCTAAAATGCTGCCTCATCTGTAATAAGAGCTCCCTCACTAAGATAGCTACTCCTGCCATGGAGAATATCTGCAGTGCACTGATGGCATGCCTACAGTTTCTTAATGTTAATTGAGATAACGTTCTCCTTGGATTCAAAACTATCTTTAACCTTAACTGACTTGTTCCATTTGTGTGCAGTTCTGTGGCGTAATCTGCAGCAGTAATTTGGGATGGATGCGTAGGCTGTGTAGTCTCTTCAAGCTGGTCTGTGCTCTGCAGCATGAATTGAACAGTGTAGCTCAACTTGATTTTGCTCTCTGCAGAAACAGTTACAATGCCTCTTTCAGTCTTAGAGTGATGTTCAACCACAGGTCACGGTTCATTTTAAGGGTTCAGATTAGCAGATTAGCTATTCCTCACTTTTGATCCCCTCCTCAACATTATACTTCACAAACAAAGTGGACGTTGGTTCTGAACAGCTGGCAATTCCCTTATTCCTCCAATCTTAAAACATAGGCATCAAATGAATGCATTTTTGTAACTAACTTCATCTGTCTTTCTATTTGGGTTTTGGTTACTGTCTTAGATTCCAAACGATCTGTTTCTCACTGTGATTTTGATCTGTCTCATTCATTCTGTAGGCTGGACTCTGGGTCTGAGATGCTGTTTCCTGGTGGTAGAGAGAATAGCATGACAAGTACATGCTGAATTTCCGTCCTGTGTTCAGTGAAGTTGAAGAGTAAGAAAACATCTCAAGTCCTAATATGACCGAACATAATTATGGAGTACATGGGAGAAGGGAGAAATTGCAAAGGCAAAGATAGAGTCCTATTGTATTTCAGAGAGTAAAATAATGTATTAGAATCCAGGGCTCTAGCTGGGAGGAGAGCTTGGTCCTGCACCCTGCCAGGAAAACTTTGCAGGTTAAGCAGGTGTTACTGTTCTTTGTACCTGGGTTTTCAAATCCACTTGTGATATGCATAAATACAGAAATTGCTCTTCTTCTTTTAGGCAAAAAAATCAAGGTTTGTGACAGCTTTGTGTCTGAAAAAATTCAGCTTTGTGTCAAGGATTGGCTGCTGTGGCAGATAACTGCAGTAGTGTAGTAGAAGGGACCCTGCCAGGGAGACTCCAGCAGACGTGGAACTACATGGTTCTTGCCCTGCTCATTCCTCCACGGTCTGGCAGGGCTTGCAGAGACCACAGAGAATTATCTGGTGGCTCTGCCGGCCTGGGCTGTCTGCGGAAGTGGTGACAGCAAGTGTTTCATGGCCTAGAGAATTCATTTGTGGGGTCTCTCAGCTCAGTGTTAATCTGCTTGCAGTTGTGCTCCAAATTCTCTTCTTTCTTTGATTCTCTTCTCTTGCTTCTGCTTCTCTCCACTTTTTGATGTTAGCATTTTTAGGGTTTGGAGTATTTGGGCTTTTTTTTCACGTCTCTTTGCTGTTCTTTACCTTCACTTTGTTTTCTTCTTTCTTTAGTCTATTTCCTTTTTGGTCCTTCCTTCCTCCCTGGTGCTGTGCCGAGCACAGTGGAATTCTATTCACACACTTCGTACTTAAGCACTGCTTGAAAGATGTTTTCTGCTGGTAAACCCCCCAGTTAAAAGACTAGAGACTCCCTCCAAGATGTATTAAGATGCTCTTAATTTGTTGAAGTGTATGGTAGGGAGGCTGTTGGCAACATGCAGTTACTGCAGACTGCTGGTTTGTGGGTTTTACTTAATGGTACAATATTATGCATTTGAAACATTTTAGAGAATGCAGAAACAGAGTGAAAAGGAAAAAAACTAGTGATGATGTTTGTTCCTAGGGGTCAGAGATGTCCTTGTCTTGGTGATGTATGTGCATTTAACGGGATTCAAAAACTGTGACAAATGCTCTTAGAACTGAGCCAGGGAAGTACCCAGCAAGCAGCCAGCCTTCTGCTTCAGCAGTTTGCAAAAAACTGCTTTAGAGAAAGTTTTGCAGGTCATAGCAGATATTTTGATGGGAAGATTTTAGGCTTTCTAGGAATTACCCAAGTTTGCTGTTTATCATTTGTTAGTCTTCAAGGGGCAGGAGATTTTGAGATTCTGACAGTGCTCTTAAAGTAGGTGTGTCAGTACGTGACCCATGATGGGTTCACTCATCAGCCTTGCTGGAAGACACTGGTAGACTCGTAGAGGGTCGGCTGTTGAATGGCACTGACAAGTGGGTAAATACGATCTGTTTGTAACTTGGGGTTCTCCAGTGCCGTGTCAGGGCTCAGTTACAGGGGTTTTATAAGTTATTACGTGTCAGCTGAACTGCTGTAGCTGTTGTTGGCAAATATTAGTTAAATTGTGTTCCCAATCATGTAAGAGAAACAACTAAAGGGAACTTCAGCTAAGAAATCCTTGTACTGTATAGGCTGAATTTCTCAGCTAGCAATTAACTCAGAGCTATATAGCAAAGGAGAATACTACTGAGGCCACAGTCTTATGCTAAAATGGTGATGTCATATTGTTTCTGCTCACTCCCTATCTCTGTCCTTGTCTCTTGTGCTGTGTTTAACCTGTAAGCTTTATGGGCCAGAAATGACCTGACCCAAGATTATAAAAACAGAATCTGTTATGATCGCTTTGGTACTTGCTTCCTAATCTGTGGAATCACCTTATCTGAATTTAAAGCTGATTTATATAGCTAAATAACTTTTGTGGGGTGGGTTTTTCTGCATGTGGGTGGAGAGAGAGGAGAACAGAAAGAGTACCTACTAAAAATAACCTGTTAACAAGCATGAGACTGCTTATGAAACCTCACTGGCAGCCAATGTTTAGATTACCTTAACTGTATGTTTCTGTATTTTTTTCCAGAGCAGAATTATAAATACAGGCATTCTGGTGGATATTTTATTTAGTCACAGAGAAAAAGATTCTTTTAATGGTACTCCCTAAGTTAATAGGGCAGAGTTCTCCCTCCACCTGCAGTTTGGGAAACCTCTCCTCTTTAGAAATTTACAGTATTGGTCTGTGTTTGCTGTGACAGAAAGAGTACTTGAAGAAAGTTCTGTGTTAATGGGAGATGGTTAACACAGGTCTTAAATGTGCCTCAGAAAGGTGTGGGCACCACCTTGCACAGTGGTAGGAAGGACAGCTTATAGCAAATTATTTCTTCAGACACTGCAAGTAAACATCCCTTCTGGATTCAGCTGTTTGGTTTATAAATCAGTGAGATGGTAACCTGCTGGGATTTCGTGGTGGTCCATTTAAGCAGCTGACTGTTGGAATCCCATCTGCTAGGGCTGGATTCAGGGAGGTCATCTGATGGTCAATGTGATAGGCATCTAGGCTAGATCAACAGGGCTCTTCCCATCCTTTTTCCTCTTGTGTTTTTTTTTTCTTTTTTTGTTTGTGCTTTTTTTAAACTGTTCACAGTCAAGTTTGTGCTGGAGTAGAGTAGCACAACTGGGTGGCCAATGGTGTGCTGTGCTCACTTTGACTTCCCTATTTAAGATATAAAAATCTGTAGAAAGGCAATGCCTTAGAACTTTGTGTGACATTGTAGTGGACGTTTTAACAAGCTTGTCATGTGAACGTTCTGGGACCTGCTCAGTACCCTGTCCATTTTTTAAAGGCTTGTTTACAGTCTTTAGCATTAAGCTATCAAAGAGAGTGAATTGAATACCTCCTCCAGAAGTCTGTGATTACCTGTAAAGAAAGGCTTAAAGCTCCAGTGGCATTTTAAGTGTCTGAACAGAGACACAGTAAATGCAGGTGCCCTTCCTTCCACTAAATTTTAGTTTGGGTTTCCCCCCACTCCCCAATAGATAAATAATAGGAGGAAGATGTCCCTGCATCTTGATGTAATTGCATGTGTTCATTGTATCAAATAGAGTCATATGAGGCATGTCATTACTTGTTACACTTTGCTGAAAATACATTTAGTTTCTTTTTTTTTAGTGACATACTGACCTCAAAAAGGCACGAAGACAGAGATCAGTTGAGTTACACAGTTTCATTTTTATAATAAAGTTGCAGTTCTGAGCTGGTTACCACATATTTTGTAGTGATAATGTGGTTTATTTTGCTAGACAGAAGTCAGTCATAGATATTGTGTTTAGTTTTTACTCCCATTTTTTATTTCTCTCCTGCATACACCTAGCACTTAGTATTTCAAATTTGTATTGTCATTTTAGAAGCTGTTGAGCAAAACGTAGAGTTACCAACTGTTTTTTAAGGTTACAGGTTTTACCTTCTGCAAGATTTTGAAAATTACTGACATGCAAAAAACATTGCTGTCATTTTGGTGCAAATGAATGAATATTTTCCTTTTACTTACTTTGTTTGTGTCCAGCTAGAAGCAATGGCAACTTCGATTTCAGGGTGGAGTGTTTTAAAAGCCTCTTACCTTAGCTGTTGAAATTTATCCGGATTATTTGTCTCAGGATTGAAATTAAGTGAATTGACACATAATTAAATGCAACTATCATTTGATCATTAGCAATAAAGTCAAAGAATGACCTCTCATTCTTCACCTTTTATTGTTTATCACTTTTTGTTGTGTTTTTGTTTAAACTGCATGCAGATTTTGACTGTTGTGGAAAGGAGCGTATTCAATATTGAGCTATGACACCGTTGCATTAGTGTTGAGTTGAAAGAAATGTTTTATGTAGGTATTGAACCTTTCTGACCTTCTTAAGACCCTAAGAATTGTCATGTTTGTCCTGTGCAGGTTTTCTTATTTCAAGCCTGGCAATTGCAGTTCAGCAGTACTTTTTGTTTAAGAAAAGATTCAAATCCAAAATAAAAATTTGTGTTGCAAAAATAACCTTTTCTTTCAGAGCTTTTAAAAAGGAATTTTTTTTTTTAAATTTTGTCCACCCACACTTCTGTTCCAAACTCCTGCAGTTTATGTTCCTAGTCATTATTTGCAATATATCTTCCACCTGCAGATCAGAGCTTCTGAAATGTCTGTTCCTTAAATGGGCTTTTAGATATAATCCTCCAGCTTTCTCTTTGGCTTAAATTGTTTGAGCTCTTAAGTCTCACTCAGAGTAATGTATTTTTTTCTGACCTTACGACGTCTGAGGCTTCTTTCTGAATTTGTAATGTTTTGAGTAATCACTCCTGAATTTTAGCTATCTGGAGTGAGCACACTATTCCAGTAGCTGTTCAATGGGTGTGAGATAGGAAAGAGATTATTTTTATTTTCTTTTGTGTCTGTGTGGTGTTCCCCTGCTTATACATCTAAGGATTGCTTTAAGTTTCAGTAGCAATGTGTGCTTCTGTCTGGCATGTCTTGCAAGTCACATAATTGGTGACTCCACTCTTCGGATGGCTTTACTTGATTTGGCTGTATGGTCTATCATTTTGGGTCCTGGATCCCTCTGCTTAATTTGTGCCCCGGTTACTAAGGGAAGTCACCTGCTTTTTCAGTGCTCTCTACCCTGTGCATAACCCTCTAAATCTTATGTCTGAGAACTTTATAGCTTTTCTTTCAGGGTGTTGTTAAGAGCAGTAAGTGTGTGGGCAAAAATTAATGCTGGTGGGGCCTCCTACTATAGTATATTAGACCTTAGTCATGTTGAAACTTATGGGCTACTGTGTTATAATTTGATTAATAATCACTTTTCTTCCTGTATGTTTGTTTCTTCATTAATTTGGGATGCGATGGCACGTCAGAAACCCTGTAGAAGTCATAGTGGTCTTGCATCAGTGTTTTTTTCTTCTGTTTTCCAAATGAACCTGTGGTCTCCTTAGAAACACGGAGTCTAACAATCTGATCTCTAGAAACTACCTTACTGCTTCTTTATTCACTATCAAACTAATTGGTGTGGTACCTCAGCTCAAATTGTTGTCAAACTTACAGGATTGTATGAATCATCCCATCCATCTTTGAAGTTCTCTGAGTGTTCTGATTCCTTTCAAAAGTCACTTATCAGACTTCTTAGCTAGGCTCTTCCAAAATCCTTGCATGCAAATCATGAGGTTCTTCTGATCTCAAGTAATGAGATCTGATGGCCGCTCATTTATTGCAGTATTCAGTTACAGTCAAGAAGTCAGATGACATTTCCTGTGCTAAAACAAGTGTTTGTGTGTGTGTATATATATTTAGTGAATGCATCTGCCTTTTCTGGGTGATGATTGGCACACTTACAGGTTTTTGTTCAGTGTTTGACCTGAACTATTTTTGGAATTTCAAGGACTCCTTTTGTTTGGGGTAAATTTAAAAACACATATTTTGTAAAACTCCTTTCTTTAATTCCAAGTTTTCCTGATTTGGTCCATGAATGTTCATTTCAAGAGAGCTGGAGAGGGACTTTTTACAAGGGCATGTAGTGGTAGGACAAGGGGGAATGGATTCAAACTGAAAGGTTGATATTAGGTACAGAAGTTCTTTACTGTGAGGGTGCTGAAACTTTGAAACAGGTTGCCCAGAGAAGTTATGGATGCCTCATCCCTGGAGGTGTTCAGGGCCAGGCTGGATAGGGCTTTGAGCGACCTGGTCAAGAGGAAGGTTCCCTGCTGGTGCTAGAGGAGTTGGAACTAGATAATGTTAAAGTCCCATCCAACCCAAACCATTCTCTGATTCTGTATGATTCTAGGATTTTTATCTTGTACTGTCTTCCACTAGGTAACATTCATGCAGTTCACTGATGAAGAAAAGAAACTGTCCAGTAAAACAGGTCATAAATACCATTTTATACTTTCTCCCTTGTACTGGCTCATAATTGTTAGTTCTTTGTGAAACTAACTTTTAAAAGTATGTAGTAGGAAAAATAATTAGAAAAAACAATTAGCAGTGATTTCCACTGCTGATGGTGTCTTTCCTCAAGTGTACATTGGCCACTTACTGAAGACTTCCAAAGCAGTTGCTGACCTTCTTCCTTCACACGCCATGAACAGATATCTAATAAGCCAGGTGTTTTATTTCATAGCCATGTCTGATGATCAGCACCAGCTCCTAGCCGATGACTCTTCTTATGCTTTCTATTAAAACATTTTATTCCACGAAGCAGCTGGATCTTTTGACCTTTTACATACCCATGACTGAAAGGAGACAATGCAGTTCTGATAGACTTCTATCCTCTTCTGGTCACTCATTTCTTTCTAGGTAGTCATGTCAGCTGCTGGTTGTAACCTGATCCAATTGGCAGTAGATCCAGCAGTGTCAGGTTTCTGTGGAAGTGACTTGTTGACTGGATCGAGCATTGAGCAAGTTAAGATGAAACAGTGTGGTGAAGGGGAGAAGTAGTCAATAGTTACTTAATCTTGAGCCATATCTTAATAGAGAGGTAACACTGAGATTTGAAACAGGTCAGTGAAGATACCTGAGGTAAGTGAAGACAGACAGCTACATGACCTCAGACAGTGTAGAGAGTCTGTTGTAGATCTGTCAGGTTTTGTTTTAGGACTGGAAAACAATGTAAGTAGCATCTAATGGAAGGACCCATGGGCAGGCCGGCAAGGAGGACTGTACCAATTGGAGGACAGAAGCAAGGGTAGATAGGTAAAGTCAAAAGAAAGATGAAAAGGTGGAGTTTGTAGACAGCACAAAGGATTGAGCTTGCATTTGAAGTAGGAATAAAGCTGCTGTTAATTCATTGTTTCCTCCCTTTGACTGTAAAACATCTAGAAGAGGAGGAAGAGGGTGTATATATATAGTTGAGAGAAAAAGAATCTGAGATCTCTGACTATATCTGCATTAACGTGCATTTGTACTGCTCAGTCAGAAGCTAAACAGGTAAAGGGATGTAGGGCAGGTACAGTTTTGGATCTTTTCCAGGCTCATTCAGTAGAAGGTGTGTGGGAAGTTCTGATCAATAGCAAAGGATGCCTTTAATAGTCTCTGAGGGCTGAGGTGAATTTTATTGAATGACAACTATGGCATACATGCAGTACACTTCCAGAATAGTCAGCTTTGAGCTAGTGGTAGGAATCTGTAGCTGGCAGTGTATTTGTGTGCCAAAATGCTTGTCCAGTAGCAGAATTCCTTGTCTCACCTGGGTAAAACAAAAAATACCCACCAATTTTTTTTTCTTTTGAGATGCATGTCTTTTGTTCCAAAACTATACAAATATTGCATTAAAATAATACTGATCCATATTAATTTTGATTTAATTGGTGAATTACACAAGCAAAAGACAGAATTGAATATATTCAAGTGTTTTTGAGTGTACAAAATTGAATTAAGAATCAGCTTGAAAGGGTAAGAGGCCATTTTCATTAGGTAAAATGATGACATGAGCCGTTCTGAAGTTATACTAAGACACTGGAAATTAGTTTGCACTGATGCTCTGATAAGCTGTGTTCTAAGTGGAGTATATTCTTTTCTTCCCACAAACTGCTGAGTATTCTCTGCTTTCCAACCATGGACTTTTACTAAAGCTCTTGATTTGTCCCATATGATCATCATGTGCTTAAGGTAGAAAGTGAGCTAGAAAGATCAGAGCTGGAAATTGCAATGTCTGATATTTGTTTTCAGTTACACATCAGACTTGTGGAGTAACTACTTCATAAAAAAACCCACCCAGATAGCGCATCATGAGTGTTAAGCATCAGTATCTTGTGAGGAAACACTGTAAGAGTTTGCATGAAATGTACTAACTGAAAATACAAGTGTACTACAATGTAATAGCTGTTTGTTTTTACTTGTGCTTCTATCCTGGGTGTTATAAAGGTGGTTGGCCTAGATGATAGTTGTAGAGTCACATGAATTTGCTTTTTTGTTACAGTAAAGCCAAGGTCATACCTGCTGTAGGCCCCAGAAAGCTGCAGCTTCTGGAAAAATGTTGGTGACTCTTTTCATGTGAGCTGTGCTGTAAGAGCTGTTTAGTATTTTGGTGTTTGACCCTTCCTTTTTCTGTTTTTAATGTTCTAGTCCTCTTGTAGACCTTAGAATCAAAGGTGTTGAGGGTATTGTGTGTTTGACAATGCCTGCTTATCCACTGGCATACTAGTCTGACAGTCCTAGAAAAAAAAAAGAGGCGAAGGGGATGGGATGAATGTCTAGGCTTCTCCTTAAGACTGGCTGCGGTATAATGCTTCTTGGTGTTTGCTGTTAGGATTCTCTTTGGAGGTACTGAAGATTTCTGGACAGAGGTGTTTCCTCTCTGCTATCTTTCATCATGCTGAGGCTAAACCCAGCATTTCTGAAAGCTGTTTAGTGAATTCCTTTAGATGTTGTTTGGCTGAAAACTCAACTCTTGCTGTCCAGACAATTAAAACTGGGATAACCATTCTGAACTGTGTATGGTCTTGTGAACAGTACGTACATCTGTGTAGCGCAAGGAGTAGCAAAACAGACTTGGAGCCTCTGGATGCTGCTGTCATACAAACACATTGTTTATGTACTTTGAGAAGCAGTGGGATATGTTACTCTTGGAGACCAAAGCTGTTAAAGGTGCAAGGTGAATTTTACCGCCATAATCCCTCAGGTTCATCTCTGTAATGGAATATATCAGAAACTAACAGGCTTGATTTTTAAATGCTGGAGTCATTATGGTGTCTTGCAAGAGTTGTTATTGAAAGAAGGAAACTGAGAGAAACAGCTAAGAGGTTTAATGCTGTGTAACATTCTGGTAAAGAAACAAAGTAATTCTTGGTGCAGGGACTAAAGTGTCCTCCTTACACTTTAAAAACACTGAGGGTTTCTAGTTAGGGGCTGTTTTTCTGTGGACTTAAAGGAAAGTGTGTAAAACGGGGACTGGCTTCTCATTTGAGCCCTGGAGAAATTGGCCAGGTCACTGCAGCTCCACGCTGGGACAAAACACTTAAAGTGGCTTGAAATTCAGGGTATTCGTGGAAGAGAGGGCTCCTAAGTTGTCCAAGTTGCAGCTCTGGAGAGGGTCCTTAGAACAGATCTCTTGATACCAAGTACTTCAAATCCCAACCAGTGTTGCCAGGGATAATTATTTTTACCACTAAGATTTCATTAGTATTGATTTTCGGAAAGACAGAGAACAAAACTCATTAACAGTAATCTTAAAACTCTGGTCTAGTGACCCCTCCCTGGCCCCCCATCCCACCCCAAAAAAGCTCCCCCAAAAGCCGGCAGCTAGGAGATTATCTTTTATTTGATGAGGATTGCTGCAATAAAACAGATGCAACCTATTTGTGTGTGCTGAGTTAGAATGCTAATCATAGCAGCCCTGCATTTTACCTGCCCAACTACTCTATGAGAGTTACACTTTCAAACTTGTTTACAAAAAAAAAGGATTTCTTTTTTTCCCTGGATTCCTTCCATTTATTTCTTAACAGCTATTGAAGAGGAGAGTGAATTTTCCATGCAGCTTTAGTATGTTTCCATTTATGCTCCTCTTTCTCCTTATGAGCAGACATTCATTTCTCTCTGGTTTTCCTTTAGGTCCCCCACTGTGTTTTCTCTTCAAATGTAAAAATCTGTATCTCAGATGTGTATATATATTCTGTATCTCACCTTCTCATGACTATTTTGGGGAGGGGCTATACTTACTCTATGTTGCTTGGCAAGTACTTGGCACTCTTAGCACTAATACTCTTTATGTATTTTTTCATTTAAAGTTTGTTTCATTGTACAGTTGGAGTCATAAAAGCAAACAATTCCTAAGAACCTAAGAGGTAATATAAGAGATGAGTAGCAGTTAATGTGGACCTTTCAGGAGCAAATCATGCTGAGCCAACCTACTTTTCTTCCGAATCTTGACTCTGAAGTTTTCAAACTAATTTTCTCATGAGAAATCTAGGGAAAGAGTGGATTACTGGACTAGGGAAAGAGTGGATTACTGGAAATCCCCTGAAAGGCAACAAAATGCTTTGCTCATTTTGTTTGAGGATAACAGGCAGTTCAAGAAAAAATAGGATGAGATATTTCATGGGGTTTTGCAGGGCCTTTAAACAGTTTCACAGAATCCACTGGTTTTTACCAATTTGTTAGGCAAACTTAGTGTAGCATCAGGAAATAGATCTCCCGATGGTGACTGCTTGAAGGATGTGACAAGCTGGCAGGAGTGTGCAGTAACCTTGGATGCAGTTCAGCCAGGACAAATGCAGCATATTAGGTTTTGATAAGAGCAATCAGGTGTGTAAGTGGAAAGTGGATGAGGATTGGACAGGCAGCAGCTCTGCAGAGGAGAGTTTGGTACACAAACTGGTCATGAGGTTGCAGCATTGCACAAGCTGCAAACATTGTGCTGGGCTGTACAAACAAGTGTGTTGTAAGCTGGACACAAGAAGTCACCAGCATGCTGGGTAGAGCTGAGATAAGCTTCTGTTGCAGACTCTTGTTTTCAGTACCATACCTGAGAGATTTTTAGCAGTGAGGGGAGAGGTTCCCCAGGGAGAAATAACTTCTCTGTCATGGTAACCTTTTTGAAACAGGCCCTCAGATACTTGAAGGAGGGGAAAGAGAGCAGGGGAGAACTGCATAATTTTCCATGCCCGCTGGGAGCAGAACAAGGAATGTTTCACCTAAACTGCACTAAAGGACATTGAGCTATCTGTTGGAAATATTTTTCTAAATGCATGAATAAGGAAGGTCTGGAAGAGACTACACTGGGGAAGGCTGTGGAGGAAAGGTTTCTTAATAAGCAGATGTAATCAGCATCTCTTGAGTGCAGTTTCAGTAGAATTGGAGTGACTACTGTGGCACAGCAGGTTCTCAGGTTTTTTTGCAGCCCCGTTTTGTTCTGTAACCTGAACCATCATAACTGAAAGGCAATAAATGCCCAGAGCATGCTTGTAAAAGCCTAAAGCTTTGGTCCTGTTGCAAACAAAATCAGGCTTTGAACAAGGTGAAGCAGTTTGTCATAACAGTGGGACTAAGAGTAGGTGGCTTGGTCTTTTGATGGGAAGTGGCTGGCAAAGTGCATGTGTGGTTGAGTGTGGACTGCTGAAACCCACAGCTGCTGCATTGAAGCACATCCATCTGTGCAGCTGCCACCATGGTCGTGCATGCTGAGCCTGCATCCCTGTCCGTGTTCTGGTGCGTGTTGAGACGCTACACAAGTGCTTGCCATCATCATCCTTCTCCCCCTTCCTCCCTCTGCCCCAGCAAGTGCCTTCCTTCTTTACAAGGAAGTCCAGGCATGGAAAAAGGGAGGGGCAGGCCTGCACCATGTGACGCAGCCTGAATTCTACTTCAGGTGTGCACAGCCTGGTTTGACAAAGGTTGTTTCCTGGTCTGTGTGAGCCGAAGCTTTATATGTTGGTGGATTTCTAACAGACTTTCAGTTCTCCTGGATTTTGTTGCCTGTAAAGGTCAGAGTGCTGCTCTGCCAGCTGTATTGACAGTTTGGTTTCTTCAGTTATAGGAAAATATGGGAAAATGCCTCATTTTGGTAATAGAAACAACATTGTTTAATACTGCTTACTTTAAAATCCAATGTAGGACTAAGTACTTCTCCATGCATCACATTTTATTGTTCAACTGTTTGCTTCTGGAAAGCAATAATCTAGATTAAAAATTGTTACCACTGAATATATTTTGGTAAGAAATATGCTAAGTGTTTTCTCTGCATTTTGTCAGAGTTTTCTATTTCTCTCTATAGTATTGAAGTACACACGTTAATTTAAATCTTTGTCTAACCCTCTTATGTTTCAGTCTTCTTCGTCGTCTTATTTAGGCATGTGTTTTGATTATTTGTGTATCTCTTGCTTCCCAGGAGACAAAGATGGCAGCAAGGTGACTACAGTAGTGGCAACTCCTGGACAAGGTCCGGACCGACCACAGGAAGTTAGCTACACAGACACCAAGGTTATTGGAAATGGATCTTTTGGTGTTGTGTATCAAGCCAAACTCTGTGATTCAGGAGAGCTCGTGGCCATTAAGAAAGTCCTGCAGGATAAAAGATTTAAGGTGAGCCTATGCATGAGTTTGAAATATTTTCATGAATGTTATCTCATTTTCCATGTCTTTGATTGCAGTGTTTTTGATTTTCTTAGTTTATTATCATTGGAGCATATAAATTCACATAAAAATTTTCAGGACTAAAGATTAAACAGATACCTTATGCTAAAGGGATATAGTTTTAACTTGAAAATCAGTGAGTCACTGTTGTCATGATTATTGGGATTAGTGCAAAGCAGGAAACTAAAAATCCTGATTTTTTTCCAGGTTGCAGACCAGATTTTTCTGACAGTGGGGTGTGGAAACAAGGGAAAAAATTATACTTAATTGTTTTCTACCACAGATTCTTCTCCAGTCATTAGTAATTAAACTGCTGGAAGAAACAGAAACCCTTGGGCCTTATTCTTAGTTGTTGCACCCATAATGTGAAAGGCTACATTTGAATAAATCAGAAATTCCAAAGGCCAGGTATGAAGATAAGGAATACTGAGCTCAGGGTTTGGAGTGAAGACAAGTTACTTCCCTTTGTTACCAGCTTTATAAATGTGTTCTGTCTTGACTGGTTTTAATAGACTAGTGATCCTTTATTTCTTTTACTTGGTGATACTTAAACCAAATAAAAGTTAAGGACAATCAGCCACTTATCACTGCTTTTAGTCCTGTGCTTGGTACTTCATGTCCTTGACTGCTTTCCCTTGTAGTCAAGTGGCCTGCAGATCAACTTATGCAAGCAGTGCATGACAGCAAAGGTACTGGTTTAACATTTCTTTGTTTTACAGTAAGACATCATGCACAGCTAGCTTCAGTGGTAATATTTGTGGTTAGTGTCCTGTTTTGGTAGCAAAATCATTCTTTTAAAGTGTTTTGAAGGAATCTGATGTATGCCTTTCCCTTAAGTCTTGAAATTTGATGCTGTGATCACCACAGACATCAGCGTATCACAGATGCGTTAGACAAAAAATGGAAGATAAAAGATATGTTTAAATTAATGCAATCATACAGCATTATTTGCTTCTAATTGAGAAAGGCATGTAAAGCTCCTACATTATTTTTACATCCAAGTTATTTCTGAACTGTATTATGGGTTGAAGGTAATTAGTACTTGGGAAGAATGCAATATGATGTAAGAGGGTGTCATTTTAGAGGAATGGAAGAGGTAAAACAGAAAAGTAAAAACAGAAGCTCTAGACCTGGCCATGCTTAAAGCTTCTTGTCCTCTTCCCATTGCGTAAGTTTAGGTGGAGGGCCAGGATATTTCCTGTACCATGTCATGCCGGGTAGATGTCAGGTGGTGCTTTGGACCACAAGCTGATTTTTTTAGTCTTGTAGCTGGGGTTATGTATTCATGTAGTGTGTCAAAATGAAAATCTGGCAGAGCATTTTAGTTTCTGATCATGAGATATTAAGAGTTGGGACATGTTATTTTTTTTAAAAACGAATCTCTATATAAAATGTAGGTCTTTGTTTGGTTTTGTTTCGGTAGTTGGTTCAGTGACATTTTGTTGTCTGACTGTATGTCCTTTCTTTGAGTATTTTGTTAAGTAATTAAAAAAAAATACATCTCTTGAATATTAGCCCTCTTTTTGTTAAAGCTATGCTGAAAAGCTAAGTGGGGTGTTTCCAGGTTGTTTACATTTGATGATACAAGCTGAGAACATCCAATACCTTGAAGTGCTAATATCCCTGAAGAACATGTAATTAATGGTTAAGTTCATGCGTAGATTTACAGATGGATAGCATGAATTAAAAAATACTTTTCTAAGCTTCATAATTTGCATGGGTTACATCTATAGTTGCACCCAAGTTATGCATTTTTTCATGATCTTATCCCAAATTTCTATCCTAACTGCACAGCATCATCTACCTTTGGTCTCAGGTCCTTAGTTTTTCCTGTCATTTGGCAGTTTAGTCCTCATATTTTTTTTGCAAGCTGATCTGGAAGTGTATGTTCTGTTGGCAGTAGATGTAAATTCCTGCAGGCTGGATGAAAGCCTCAGCCTGGACAGATTTGGAAGCCTGACGTGTATCTTATATCAAGAGTAGTGTACAATTACTTCAGGGTATTGCTACTTTTTGAGGATATCTGTTCTAGGTAGTAAATGCTGGACTATATAATTTACCAGTTAAACAAGAAGTCTGAATGTGTCTTGGATGCACAGTTTGATTGCAGTGTTGGAGCAGAGCAGCTCTTGTGTTTGGAGGGCTGAGCTGGGGTGTGCAACTCAGCTGGGCTGTTGCCATCCCTGCTTGGCTGCCCAAGTCCAGATTCAAGGCCTGGTCAGTGGAGTTCCTTAAGAAATCTGCCGCTTCCCTCTCATTAGTGCACACCCCTTGCTCCAGCAATGATTGAGGGGAAAAAAATCAGCCCTACTGTAGACAGCCAAAGGTGATAGCAACTTGTTTGATTTAAATGAACTTTACCAATTTCTCAGGGAAGAGAGGGGGCACTTCAGAAATAGCCATGTCCACTGATCCCAGTGGTGGAGAAGCAGCAGGAGGAAAGTGATGTATGAAAGTTGCTTCCTGAAATGTGAATCATGAACGAAACCTCCAGCTGTATGCTTGTAGCTGGTGCCTGCTTATCTCTGTGCTTATCTATCCTGATGTATTTATCTTGGTACATGCAGTATAATTCCTTTGTCATGATGTAGCTCTTTAAAAAAACACTTTTAGAAAAAACAGCAGGAAATCTTGAAACCTAAAGAGCATGATTCAGAAACTTTAGGAAGTCCCTGGAGGGTGTAGCTTCTAGGCTCTTTCTGCATTTTGTGAATATTTAGGGAGATCATTGTGTAGATCTGGAATATGCACCACAGTTGCCAATTTTAAATCTCTGTCAGAAAGCTGAGATACTTTTTTTGTCCAGGTTTAAAGCTAGCTTGAAAGTTGGAATTACCAGAGTGGGGTTGCCTTTTTTTCTTTTTCCATTACTATGACAAGTTTCTCAGCAGCCTCTGCTGAAGTGGAAGCAGCACTGATCCGTACAAGGAAGACGTGAGTGTAAAATCTTTGCTGGAGAGTTGAATCTTATAGTTCCTGTGATGATAAAGATAGTTTGCCGTGTCCCAACTTCCTTCTACTCCCTTGTTGCAGTTCAGGGGTTCTTCAGGTTGGCATTACAGTTTCCGCATGGCTGTTTTAAACAGGGTTTCTGAACTGCTCTGGATCTTAAAATGAGTGTCTGGAATGCAGTTTGATGTAGAGCAATAGCATTGGTATGCTAGGGATAGTGGCAAGTGGTTGAAAGGAATAAATCTAGAGATTTACACTTAATTTCAGTTTGCAGTTCTAGCTTCATTAAGCTAATTCTCCATATTAAGTGTGAGGAATTAAATAATATAAATTTGGGCAATTACCTGATACCTGAGTAAGTGCTTCACAAACTGTTTGTCGTTAGTCTATGGGACCATTGAGTTCATCTCTAGTCCTTATGGAGTGTCCTATCTTTAGGGTGTTTTTTTTTCCTTTTTTCAGTTAAAAGCTCCCCATGTAGTGAGAGATGTTTCCCTTTAAAAAATGGTGTAAGACAGCTATTCACAAGCTTTTAGGGACAAAATCCTTTCTGTCCCACAGATGCATAATAATAGGTTCTCATGCAAACCATCTGTAGGTGCAGTTAACTAAGTCATAGTATTTTCAATTATTTTCATCCATGTGTCTATGCAGGCCCTGAAGTGACACAGTCTAATTGTGATACTTGGAAAGAAAATACTGATAGGATAAATTTTCTTGCACTGCCTTTTTCGGCATGTTCATTTATATATTCTTCAGCTTGAGAGTCAGTCTTTGGTGTCTAATCCTGCCAAAACTAATAATAAGCAAACAGGTATGTTGGTATAAATAGCTGTTTTTTGTTATTTTTGTCATTCTATTAACATTTTTAAGAAATCCTGTTGGAGTGAACTGATAGAAATATTTCACAGCTGACTGAGAATAAATAGTTAAATTCTTCATATCTCAATTGAAGTACATTATGTTTCTGCTCTAGGGCTAGGCTGTTGAAATCTAAATGATGAAGAGAGTTCATACTACTCCTGCACATTTTCAAACAGTCTCAATTGGGCATCACATTTCTAGTTAATGGCTCACACAGACATGAAGTGTGCAGCAAGAGAAAGCCAAATTCTGTAGTGGGAACCATTCATGCCATCTAGTCTGTCAAATCATTCAGGGACTTCCTAGGTTTAGCAATCCAACCATGTGTGACCTTGGCTTAGTTGCCTGAATTATTTAAATAGGCATATCTTCTGGAGTGTGAGGATGTCAAACTAGAGCCTTGATGGTCCATAAAAGTGAAGCCCTGCATTATAAAGCTGAGGCCATTGAACAGTAGGCAGTGCTCTTTCCTGTTTTTATTTATGCAATGAATAGGTGTTGTGACTATTTGCATATGTGTTGTTTCTTTGTTTTGTTTTTAAGACTATACGTATTAGAAGCAGCAGGATGGAAAAATAAGTCTGTGTTGAGGTTCTGGTTTCTTTCTTTCTCTGCTGGGTGTGTGTATTTTGGTGAGCTGTTTGAAATGCTTCTGAAAGAGCAACAGCTTTCCTTCAGTTCCTGCTTCAAATGTATCAAGCTGCTAAGTATAAAAAGATCCTTTTTCAAAGTAGCCCATATCCGCTGTTTGTATTAACTTAATTACAGCAACTTTGATTGTAGCAGCTCCCATGAAAAATGTAAAACCACAAGGAAGAATTCCCATTGAAAAATAACTAGGTGTTTATGTTTTTAAGTTTTGGTAACTCTTCAAGAGACTTTTCTCTTTAATGCATTCAACTATCTAAAGTTGACCCAGTTTTTTTAATAGGTTGTGTGTCTCTGCTTGTGGTTGAAGGTGTCGTTCTGTAAACATCCATGTTTAAAAAGTGAACCCGCTGATTAATGATAGGTATCTTTTGCTCACAGAATCTCAGTGGTTAATAGACCACTGTCAGAGTCTGACTTCAAATTGAGTTTAATTAATTCCCCTCTTGGTTCAGCTTGGCTCTTGGTTATCCATGGCTAGTTAAGATACAGCAGATAGTAGTGCTATTTTGAAAAAAAGGCTCCGTTTTTCAGGGGGTTTCAGTCTGTTAAGGCGACTGTTAGGGTAGCTGATCTGTTTTGAGGAGGGATGTACCTAGTAATCTAATTGAAAGAAGAGTTAAAACAAGTCATATTTTGCAGTCTGTAAGCTTGGGCTATAGGTAATCATGTCTGTAGACTGACAGACAGGAGTTTGATACCCAGCCTCTTGATATGGGTTGGGAAACCCAGTTAAATTGCAAAGTTTTAAGGAAAATGGTATCGCTATCTCATCTGTGCAGGTTTGATTTCCCTTTGCCAAGTTCAGACAGGATGTGTGAATTGTCTTGCTTTTTTAATGTTTTAGCAAATCCATCTTTGACTCCTATTCCGACTTCATGAGAATATTAAATGTACAGTTGAAGAGAAGCCACTGCTACTGCATGATATCTCACAGAACTCTTGACTTCCTTTGTATGTGCCCAAGTTGTAGATCCTTTCAAGTACACAGTGCCTAGTGAAGTCACAGAAAGACCTCTGAGACTGAGTTCAACCTTGGACTGATCACCACCTTGTCGACTGTACCATGGCACTAAGTGCCACATAGATTTCTTTTCTTGAATGCCTTCAGGGACGGTGACTCCGCTACTTCCTGGGCAGTCCATTCCAAGGTTTAGCAACCCTTTCCATGAAGAAATTCCTCCTGCTGTCCCGCCTGAATTTCCCCTGGTGTAGCTCGAAGCTATATGCTGTCATCCTGTCACTAGTTGCCTGAGAGAAGAGACTGATCCCCACTTTGCTACAACCTCCTTTCAGGTAGCTGTAGAAAGTGGTAAAGTCACCCCTGAGCCTCGTTTTCCCTCCTACTTCACTTCTTTCTAGGGAAGGAATTAAAAGTTATCACAGTGCTTTAGAACAAAGGCTATCTTCATCTTAAGTCAGCATTTAAAGTCTTGAATACAATGTGGAGGTTGGATTTACTCTGATGTATTTGTGATTATCTTTCACTGTGACCTCTTGTCATCTGCACAGGTTTTCTTTGAACTAAGGACTGCACTTCCTTTGTTAATTTAATCTCTGTGTGAGCTAGTTTATGTCTCCATCTAAGGATCATTGAATATTCCAATGCTAATCTCTTAGGCCTTCTCTCAAAAGAATGTTTTTATTTACCTTCTCTTAGCTGAGTTGGACTTACCTGGGGGATAAAAAGTCACAAAGGAAAGACCTGGTGATGAGAATTGATAACATTTAAGTACCTTTCTTTTAAGTATTAGAGGACTTGTACATCGTAGCTACTTTGAAGATCTGAGAAGTAGTGAATCACTGTTCATAAGACCATCATGGAGGTGTCACTCTTTAAAGGATGCCTTAATTTTATTGTTAAACAGCTAGAAAGAGCGCCCAGAACAACAGATCTGTCTTCTGACTAATGAGATGGCTTGTGTTTGTATCACAAGTAGAATGGAAGGCTGAAAATATTTTCCAGTGTCTTTAGCAAATATTGTGAACTTTTGTAAAACTAGCAGCAGGCAGATAATTGAGCTTGAACAAAACTGTCCTTCTCCTCCTAGCTGTCGTCATCTGAGGGGTGTTGTCCCTCTTAAAGCTGAGGGCTCTCAGATATGATTTCCAGAATGGCAGATGCCTGGACATGTGTTCAGGATGTTTTTCCAGCTTTTAGACAGCTGGAAGGTTATGTTCGGTTTCAGGGAGTTTTTCTCTAGTCTATGCTTTAACTCTTTTACAGTGGCCAGATTTGTAGCTCTGGTCCACCTTAGGTTAGGCAGATGATCAGAGGCACTTACTGAGATAATATCTTTTCTTACAGCAGTACTTGATCTGGCTGTCTCCTGAATACTTATTGGAGCCAATTCTGTCACTGGGCTGTAGTTGCAGTGCCTGTCTGTTCATAGCACACCAAAATGTCTGGGTAGATAGATCTGAGTTCTCACACACAACTTTGTATTTAATTTCATTTTCCAGTTTGCTCAAACACTGAGTTTTCCTAATGGATAAAAAAATCTGTTTACCCTTGCTTTTGTCAGTCTGTGAAGAAAGCTCTGTACTGTTCATTGTGTCACCTGTGGCCTAGAAGAGATCTAAGAGTATTAGGAAGCATCTGTTTCACTTTGTATTATTTTAAAGTCTATGTAATGAAAATATTTGTAGTTACAGCTGTGCCTGCAGGTGTTTTCAAATCTGACAACTGAATTGGATGTGTAAGAGCTGTTAGTGCAAAATAGGTCTTCAATTTGGCACATGGAGATGAAATGGAGTTTGTACTAAGGGCATTGGTTTTAGTTCTCTCCTTTTTAGCAGTGGAGTTGGACTGAAAATTAATGTCCAGGGAGTGCAACGTCATCCTGCTGCTGTTGGCCTGGGGAAGAGGATGAAGTGCTCATCATCTGCAGACGTGGCTCTGTGTGTGTAGAAACGTGTTTCCACATGTTGCCATGTGGAAACCCACATGTTAGTAGGGAAGTAGGCTATAAGAATGTGTTCTTGGAAAAGGGAGGAGTCAAAAGAGCTACAGAGGGCTTTTTGCCCCTCCCCTGTGGATGTTAGCTTGAGGCCTTTATATAGATACATGCCACAGTTCAAGTGGTGCATTTATTTTGGATTTTGAGCTTTTTTATTTCCACGAGTTTTTCTGTGGTACTCCCTGGACTAGGACCAAAGATAGGATTTTAAAACCTGTTTTGTCAGGTTTCTTGGTCACTTCCAGTGTATAACTTGAGACTAAAATTAAACCTGTCTGTGCAAATCTACTGACCAACAAAGCCCCCTGTAATATACCTTAAATGTATAACAAGTGTTGCCCCACTATTCCGGGTAATTCATGTAGCTGCCATAATAATGCTTTGGTTTATTTCCTGTTCTCTCTCATGTCTTCCAAAGGAAGTGAATTAATATGTCTGATTTTCATATACATTCTATTTATATATATGTATATATAATTCCTAAATTCACTGGAACTGTTTTGTTAGACATGGGTTAAATCGATGCTATTCTGAAATAAAGACATTCAGAGTGGAGATTACAGATTCAAAGAATTCCAAACCCTTAAAGGTACAGAAATGTGTCATTTAAAGCACATAAAATAGCTGTAGTTCTGCCACATACTGACAGCATACTCTAACTCTGAGAGTGTACTTAAACATGTCACAGGATTCCTGATTGTGGTCAAATCAAGTTCCGTTTTGAAAGATAATTTCCTTTCCTTTGACTTTTTAACTTTTCTGCCTCTAAGTGCCTGAAAACGATTGGCATAGTAAAAAGTAGTTCTGCTTGCAGTAAGTATAATCTCTTTATTTTACATTTGTAAATTGGAGTTTTACTTCTGGGTCGCACCTTCTGCTTAGAGGGAGCCTTGTTTATGGTGCAGATTTGTAGGTCTGTAATGAAGGTAAAAGCTGACTTTAACGTTCTTCATTTTGAGGTGCTTTATGGAAAGATCTTAGGTAGTCTTTCAGGAGCATTACCATGGAGACTATGTATCTTTGCATCTCTGAGACTGGCAGATTACAGGCTGCTGGAGTAGATTTGGGTTTTCTCATTCTTATTTAAAAATACGTAATAGCTGACACTTAGTGTGGCAATGGAGTAGACTTTCTAAGTGTGCAGCTGGTTGGAAGCAGAGAATCAAGGACAACTCTTTGTTTTGTGAATACAGCCTGAATTTGGTCGTTTAAAAAGAGAAAGGTGACAGTAAAATTTCTGAAGTCCTTCTGAAGCTCAGAGATTTAGTAGTACACTGTGTGCGAGGATGTGCGTAATTTCTGGGCTAGATTTGTTTTTCTCATCTTGCAATTGTAGCTGAGATGAACAGGCAGAGAGTAGGCATGTCTAGTGCTCTTGAGAGCTACATAATGCTGCAGCAATATAGAGCTTTGTATTAAAGCAGAGGTTGGGTGGAAATGGTGTCCCAGGAGGAACCTTCTTCACCTGCCTCCCAGTTAGAGAAAACAGTATTGTGTAGAGTATAAACAGAAGATTAGCTGATGCTTGATGTGATAAAAATTGTGCTTTCGAGACTGCTTGGGTGTTTGGTGCATGCAGTGATTTCAGGGCTCTTTGTTGTATCATTGTGTATTCTCCTTTGGAAGTCCCACGGCATGAGATTGCCTGACTGGCTACTGAAGATTTAGCATAAACTGGTTTTACATCTAGCAATATTACGTACCTGTGGCTCTCACTTGCTGACTTAATTGTTACTTGGTGAAATTATCTTTCATGCAATGTGCCATTCTTAGAGCGTGATTGGAATATTTCATCAAATAATTTCTCTTCAGTTTTTGCCAGCGAACACAGGCTTTTTGTCTTTAAAATACATGGCTGCTAAATTAGGCGGTAGCAAACTCTGTGTCCTTTCTGAACTCAGTATTTGTTATTCAAATATTCTGCTGCTGCAGCTATACACTTGAGGGGAAAGAAGGGATAACTGATAAAATGCTGGTCACAGAAAGGACAGAAGAGATCCACCTGCTGCTCAACGAAGGCTTCCTGAAGCAAAGAAGGACAGATCTTTTCATTCATGTGTCACCAAGACAGCTGTGCTGTGCCTTCCGGCACTGTCTTGTGGTTCAGCCCTTTTGGTTTTGTTTAAAACCTTGTAATTGGGATGGCTTTTTTATTTGCGATTCTTCCTTGAAGGCGGGTAATTCAAATTCAGCAAACAAAATGAGGAAGGTTTAAGTAATTGTGAAAATGGGAATATCTCTTTTCCAGTTGTTTTCTTGAGTAGACCATACCTTTTATAACCAAATGGTGTGCTCCTTCTGGGAAGTATTCAAAACTTTGAGTGCCACGTAATTGGTGATTGTTTTCTTTTGTGCTAAAGGCAATATGTGGACTGCCCATTGCTTCTCAGAAAAGTAGTGTCAAGACATGGGAAAGTAGTAAAAGGAAGCTCTTTTAAATGTTTCGCTGAGCAGCTAAAGTGCAGAGGCATTTCAGACTGTAGGGCATATTCTATAATTAGAAATGCTGCAGGTTTTTCCTGTGACTTGGATACTTCCTGGTCCCTGGGATGACTGAGGAGGTGAGATGTTTGTGTCCAGCAGAATTATTTTTAGCCTACATGATTCAAGGAATTACTTTACTGCTACTTTACTTCACGTGTTTTTGAGGAAAGCTTGTTTTAACGCTTTGTTCCACTTTGGTTTTTCCATCACATCTTCTGTCTGCATTATGCAGTGAAATTTGGCATACGGTGCGAAGATTAAATTTAATGGATAACACAGACTGAGGTTTTGCTGGATGACCTAGACTGTCCTGTATGATCTACTGCAGGAAATAAAACTGAATCTGATTTTTCTTTGAGTGCCTTTGTAAGAGTTGTATCATGTAATAATCCAAAATAAGGAGTATTTCTGGAAAGGTAATGAGAAACTTATTGCAGTAAGGAAAATTCTAATTGCAATCCTTGATCACAGAATCTGCTGAGTTGGAAGGGACTCGCAAGGATAGTTGAGTCCAACCCTTAGCCCTGCACAGGACCATCCCCAAGTGTCACACCATGTGCCTGAGAGTGCTGTCCATACTCTTCTTGAACTCTGTCAGGCTTGGTGCCGTGACCACTTCCCTGGCAGCCTGTTCCAGTGCCCAGCCACCCTCTGGATGAAGAACCGTTTTCTAATATCCAACCTAAACCTCCCCTGACACAACTTCAGGACATTCCCTCAGGTCTTGCCACTGGTCACCACAGACAAAAGCTCAGTGCCTGCGTCCTCTTTCCCCCACAAGGAAGCCATAGACTGCAATGAGGTCTCTCCCCAAGCTGAAGTGATCTCTGTGGCCCCTCACACAGCTCCCCCTCAAAGCCCCCTACCATCTTCATTGGCTTCCTTCGGACAAGAACTCAATATCCTTCCCATATTGTGGTGCCCAAAACTGCCCACAGCACTCAAGGTGAAGCCACCCCAGTGCAGAGCAGAGCGGGACAATCCCCTCCCTTGACTAGCTGGCAATGGTTTGCCTGATGCCCCCCAGGACACGGATGTCCCTCCTGGCTGCCAGGGCACTGCTGACTCAGATTCAACTTAGCATTGACCAGGATCCCCAGGGCCGTTTCCACACAGCATCTCCAGCTGGTCAAGGGAGGGGACCCACCCTGAACACTGTGCACAGTTTTGAGCACCACAACTTAAAAAATACACTAAGCTGTTACGATCGTGAAGGGTCTGGAGGGGAAGCCCCAGAAGGAGTGGCCAAGGTCACCTGGTCTGTCCAGCCTGGAGAGTGGGAGACCGAGGGCATGCCTTGGTACTGTGTTGATGCTTGTTTTAAAAATATAACAAGTGATGTCAAAAAAGTGGTTGTCATGTCATGAATTTGTAATGTTTTTTGGCCAGGAGCAAGGAAGGGACTCACTCTTCTTTAGGGTGAATTGTGAGGTGTGATGTTTATCATGTATTTAAATATATGTTGCAAACTTTTAACTAAGGAGAGTATAGTCTGCTCTCTTTAGGGTGGATTTTTGTTTATGTAGTTCCTAGTATAGTGAACTGGGGTGAGTAATAGAGGCTCTTATATGTGTCATGATGCAAATCACCAGACTGTATGCATCTATGTTCTGTAGTTCTTCTAAGATTTGAAGCCAGGTCTAATTGCTACAGGTCCAACAAAGGTGCTCATTTCACTTCATTTGTGCTGTTCCTTTGAAAGCCCAGCCATGGTGATTAGACTGCTTAGGTCTCGAGCTAACTAGTCAAAATACAAACATCCAGTCTGAATCATTGAAGTATAACAATGCATATGGAAAACAACAGCTGGATCTAATTTTATTTTTTTAATTCAAAAAGCACCCTGTCACAGAAAGCTAGGCTATATTTTCCTCCTTGTTTCCCCCTCTAGGCTTTATCAAATGATGAAGACAGAATATATAACTTGATATCTTTTAAAGGTTCATCCACTTGTATTTCTTCATTCAAAGGTTTGTCCAAGGATCTGCTTATCAGGCTGAATTTGCAGGCCCTTTTGCATTCATCTTGCTTTAATCTCACCAGCCACATGAGTCATAAAGGTTGTACCAAGTTTTTTGGGCTTGAAAAGAGGCTTCTCATTTATAGTGGTTGACTATAACAGTGCAAGCATGTTCATTGATTATAAATGAAATAACGTGTTGCAGTCTATTTAGTCCCCAAAATGGAATAGTGCAATTTATCAGGGTGTTGTGGTGGGACATGCGTACTTCTTGCTGTGCTGCCCACCCAGTTGCATTGGTCTTGCGGCAAGTGGACAGAAGAAGAAACTTTCCTTTCTTTTCTTTCCCTTCTTCCCCTGTTTTTAAAGTGGAAGTTCATACTAAATGTTGATGTCCCGTGGGCACTTTAATGGAAAGGTTCAGGTTTGCTGTACAGTAACAGGGGAAACTTTAAAAAGATGTGTTGCTCACTAATGTGGGAATTAGTAGTAAGTGTGCAGGTGTGGAAATGAGGACTTTGCAGTTTGCTGCTCCAAAAAGTAATGCATGGGCTAGGGAACATCAGGAAGATTTAATTCAGTGTCTTGCATGGATGGACTTGCATTGTTTCTGACACTGAGCAGCTTTGTAAGCCTGTTTCTGATGAAGTCTGACATGGAGTAACGGGATGTAGAGCTGGAGATCTGAGGCGAGCAAAGATTTCTGAAGAATTCCTGAAAATGAGGATAAATACTTTCTTCTTTGTGGTGAACATGTTTTACAAATAGTGAGTAATTCTGAGTTACAAAATGAGAAGGTGGTAAGAGCTGATAACTTTTAGTCGAGGCAATCATATTAGAAGCTCTGTAGTTTTTATAAAGGTAATGCTATATTCTTTCTAGGTTACATTCTTCTGCTAGTGCAACATCACATTAATCTGTACTAAAATTGCCTGTCTGAGACCTGGGCTTCCTTGATTGTGCTGGGTTTTTTAACACTGCTTGTCATTTAGATACCTGCAAAAGCAGCAGCATTAGAACATATGAAATACAATGCTCTTTCCCCAGTGTGCTGGAAACCACAGCAGATCATTGGAGTCAGCATTTGAAGAGTCAGAGCAAATAGTCAAGAACTTGGTATAATGCACACTTTTTTTTTTTTTTTAAAAAAACTAAGTCAGTATAACTTGGAAAGGGCAAAAAAGGACATGGTTTGCAGATAGTATACTGCATTTCCTGGTAGGCAATGAGTCTGTTTCTGTAACTGTATAACAGGCATAAAGGTTATCTACTTTCATGTTAGGGCTAACAGATCTAGTAGGGCAAGAAAGTAGTATGAGACATAGGAAAACTAGGGCATGTTGAGGGTTGCCTGGAGTGTTGGAGCCATAACAGAGTCAGGGTATTCATTGAACAATTTCTGTGGCAGCATGAAGGCCATCAATTAGCAGGAAGGATAAACAGTGCAAGGACTCTTGTTTGGATATAACCTGATGAATATCTCTTGGAAAGAGTCTGTCTTGCTAGTGGGAACAGCCTGTACCCAGAGCAAAAGCACAACGTTGTGGGCAGGTGGTAGTAGAAAGTGCTTTCCTGGTGGAGCACTGAGCTGTGGCATCCTGTCCTACTGGCTCGTCTGCATGGATCTGCTTGCGGGTGCTAATTCTTCTTGAGGAGATAACTTTAAAAATGAATTTAAAAATTATTTTTTTCTGAAACCTTTCTGAATTCAGCTGTCCAGCTAAACACTAGAAAGTTTTAACTGATTCACCTTTAAAATTTATTTGAATTTTCCTGAGTGTAAATATAGCTCAAGATACAGTGATTCTGTCTTAACCTAACCTTGTATGCAGAACGTGTTGGTAGTGATACTGTTTTGCTTGCATAAGCAAGGCAGGCTGTACCACATCCTCAGCAGGCAATTGTTTCATGCTGTTGGGATTTTGAATGCAAAAGAGTCTCAGCACCCTTTATATAGAGTTTAATTTCAACAAAATAGGGAAAAGAATTTTTCACTGATTAGGAGTGGAGCAAGGAAATGAATTCACAGAATCTCAAAATGGGTAAGGTTGGAAGGGGACCACAGTGGGTCATCTGGTCCAACGTCCCTGCTCAAGCAGGATCATCCCAGAGCACACGGCACAGGATTGTGTCCAGATTCTTCTTGAATATCTCCAATGAGGGAAACTCCACAGCCTCTCTGGGCAATCTGTTCCAGTGCATGGTCACCCACGAAGTAATAGAGTTCTGTGCAAGTTCTCATTTTATTCTGGAAGCAAGGTGGAAGCAGGATTCTCCCAAAGCTACCCCTCTCTTGTACAGTGGCAGTGTTGTTCCTGCCCAACTTCCCAGCTATAACTTCAGCTTTTTGTTTTTCCTTTCCTGAGACTCTGGTCACGCATAAACTCTGTAGTTGTGTCCAGGTACCTGACAATAAGGCCAGTGAGTGGGTGCTTGAAAGACCTGAAATGAGAGGACTTGTGGGCAGTGGCAAATGGAAGGCCTGATACACTTGCTGCTCCTGCAGTTAAAACTTCAGTGTGGTGTGGGTCAGCTCTGAAAGCAGCCCAGTTTGCACCCTAGTATATGTGTTGAACTGGATTCCTGGCAGGCTCTCTGCTATAGCTGGTGAGCTGGTGAATCAGGTGGTGTCTGATATTGGAGCCGCGCAGGCATCCTGGCTGCAGGGACAGCAGTACCTGGCCAGAGGAGTGGTGGGCTGTGCAGCTGTGTGTGGATCCTGTGAGTTTAAGCTGCAACTGTTCATGAATCAAGACTTAGAGACTTACTCTCATTGCAACATATTCCAAAGATATTAATTGTTATACTTAATGCTAGAGTGGACCTAAATTCTGAGCTATCTTATCCCAGTCAGCGAAGGGAGTAATTGAATCGATACAGTTCCTAGATGTATGTTCACAAGTCCATGGGACCTGATGAAATGCATCCACAGGTCCTGAGAGAGCTGATGAAGGAGGTGGTTAAGCCACTGTCCATCGTGTTTGAGAACTTGTGTCCATCCGGTGAAGTCCCCACTGACTGGAGAAGGGGAAACATAACTCCTGTTTTTAAAAAGGGAAATAAAGAAGATGCAGGGAACTACTGGCTGGTTAGTCTCATATTGGTGCCTGGCAAGACCATGGAGCAGATCCTCCTGAAAATTGTACTGAGGCACATGGAAGATAAGGAGGTGATTGGTGACAGCCAGCATGTCTTCAGTAAGGGCAGATCATGGCTGACGTGTTTGGTGACCTTCTGTGACAGGTTTACAGTGCTGGTGGATGGAGGAAGAGCAGCTGACATCATCTGGATTTGTGCAGAGTATTTAACACTGTCTTGCCTGATATCTTTGTCTCTCAACTGCAGAGACGTGGTTTTGAAGGGACGGCCACTTGGTGGATAAGGAGTTCGCTGGATGGTGGCATTCTTCAGGGCTCAGTATTGGGACAAGCAGTGTTTAACATCTTTGGTGGCAGGGGTGGTGGGATTGAGTGAATCCTCAGTGTGTTTGCTGACAACACCAAGCTGTGTGGTGCAGTCATCATGCTGGAAGGAAGGGATGCCATCCAGAGGGACCCTGGCAGGCTTGAGAGGTGGGCCTGTACGAACCTCATGAAGTTCAGCAGGTCCAAGGGCAAGGTCCTGAACCTGGGTCAGGGCAACCCAAAGCACAGAAACAGGCTGGACAGAGATTGGCTTGAGAACAGACCTGAGGAGAAGGACTTGGAGGTGCTGGTCAAAAAGAAGCTTGACACGGCACAGCAATGTGCACTTCCAGCCCAGAAAACCAAACGTATCCATGGTTGCATCAAAAGCAGCATGGCCAGTAGGTCAAGGGAGGGGATTCTTTCCCTCCACTTTGCCCTTGTGAGACCTCACCTAAAGTTCTCCCAGGTCTAGGGCCACCGACGTAAGAACATAGACTTGTTAGAATGAGTCTGGAGAGGGTGATGAAGGTGATTAAGGAGCTTGAGCAACGCTGCTATGAAGACAGGCTGAGAGAATTGTGGCTGTTCAGCCTGGAGAAGAGAAGGCTTCAGGGAGATCCTAGAGCTGCTTACCAGTACCTAAAGAAGCTGGGAGAGGGACTTCTTACAAGGATATGTAGTGATAGGACATAGGGGAGTGTCTTTAAGCTGAAGCAGGATAGGTTTAGGTTAGATGTTAGGAAGAAATTGTTTACTGTGCAAGTGGTCAGACAGTGGAACAAGCTGCCCAAAGAAGCTGTGGATGCCCCATGCTTGAAAGTGTTCAAGTCTGGGTGGATGGGGCTTTGAGCAAACGGTTTAGTGGATGGTGTCCCTGCCCATGGTAGGGGAGTTGGACCTAGATGATCTTGAATGTCCCTTCCAACCCAAACCATTCTGTGATTCTATGATTTTTGCGCATACTGAGGGAAGGACTGCGCTTCATGGGAGTTAGGTTACCCCTATCTTGTGTTGGTCCAGCAGAACCTGGTGCTTGGAAACCTCTGAAAGTGGAAGTCCAGGAGATGGTAGTGTAACCTTTTGAAATATGCTTAAAGTGTGCCACTTAAATTCATGGTGTTCACCTGAGATATGAAACAATTTCTTTCTGCACCTTTCTTTCTTTTGGAGTTCTCTATTCGTTTTCAGTGTGACTAGGTGGTGAATCTAACCATAGTACTGTGTCTGCTTTTAAATTTGTCATTAAAAAACACACCTTGTTATGCACGTAGTTGCTAAAACTTGCTCTTCTCTGTACTCTTGGGGCAATTTAGGCTAGAAGTGAATGTGAAGATTTCCTAATCATTTCAGTGCTGTGAAACCCTTTTGCCTAAGGAAATGATTTCTTGAAAAATGGGACAGTGTTTGAAAAGCTCTAGTGCTGACTAAGAAAAAAACCCTGAAGCAAGAAGTCTGATAACCTGTTTTATCAAACTTGGAAAGCTAATTCTGCTATAACTTATAGTGTATTTGTACTTTAGCATAGTTGGCTTTCCCTCTCCAAGTGTATGACAGATTGCTCGTGTCTAGCAAAGGTCAACTAGTGAAATTATTTTGCAGCTCTGGGAAGAATGTTTTGCTGTCTTTTAACGTGAAGATACGTGATTGGGGAAGCTTGAATTTTTTGGTTTTATATAAAACTGTGAATGAGTGTTGAAATGTTCTTACATGTGTGTGGCTATCATCTGAAATTTGGTAGGGTAGTTATTACTTTAGGCTTATCTTTGACCTGATATTCACATACTGTGTTTTTTTAGTTACAACAGTTTTATTAGTTACAGTGGTAGCTAATACATTCTGTTACCTGCTCATGACAAACTTGCCAAACCAGGGGGTGGGGAACCCAATATGAATTTGGGGAGAAGGGCTTATTGTATATGTGTATAAGGTAAGGAGTGTAAATTCCAATTTTAACTTTACTGCTGAAGTTGGGCCAATTTCCTCCCCGTTCCTCCACCCCTAGAGGAGAAGCTGCCCAGTCTTCTGAATTCTGCAGGGAATGCTTAACCTTTTAAAAGCTTAGTTGTCTTGGAGCTGATTATTAAGACTTGTACTTCTTGAAAATTTAATTCTGCTTAGCAAATAATCATCTGCAGGCAACTAATTCCACTTGTCAGTTCCAGTCCTGTTTTGCTCCCTGCTCAGTCTTCACCTGCCATTTTCCTTTCTTGTGTCCTCCTAATTTGACTGTTACTTCTCAGGTCTGTGGGAGTTATTTGGATTGAAATAAAAGCCCCTTGTAACATCAAGCGTCTTCATGTCATGTAGAAATAGTCCTGAGAGGAAGGAAGAGTAAATATTGGAAGCAACCTGTTCCCTAAATAAATAATTTTTTTTTTTTTTTGAGGGTGAGGAGAAATTATTTTTGTTTAGCAAGTCCTTTGGAATGTTTGCATGAAACATCTGCTACATCATATGTAAGAAGAGAAGGCCAAGAGTAATAAAACATTTCATTACCGTTTAATAACAGTGATTAGCAACCCAGCAAATGTCTTATGCCCGTGGGAGATTGGAACTTACTTGATTAATAGATTAATTGCAACCTGTTCCGGTTGTGATTGCAGGTGTAAGGTTCCATGGATGTTGTGGGTTCCTGAGGACTGATGTTATAGGCATTTTTATACCTACTTTCTTCTTCTTGGTTGAAGAGTTGAAAATCAAAACATAAGGAAAAAAATCTGACTGCTGTTTCATTGAAAGGAAAATGATTTTTACTGCAAGAGTTTTTCAACAGAGAGCCTCTGTGCTACTACTGAAAAAGAATGGCTATTATCTCTGAAAGCATAGGGCTGCCTCTTAGAAAATAGTTCTCCTTTCAATTATTCTCCTTCCTGCACTTTATTTCAATCTAATAATGGATTTGAACGATCTCTCTGAGTTTCAGACCTAGTTCTGTTTTTCTAACTTTTGTCTTGGGTGCCCTGCAATTTTTCCTGCTTTTGGACTCACTGCTGGCAGAGCACAGATGCTGTAGAATGGAAGTATAAAACTGCTCATCAGGTCACAGTATTTGAAACAACCACTTGAAAATGATTTAGTGAATTTCAGGTGGTAGTCTAGAAGTGACGTGATGCTGGAAATCAGTTTGCCTTCCAAGTTTAGTGTTGAGCTTCCAAAGCTGGCAGGAACTTAGAGATAGATGGTATTAAGTCTCTGAGAGGCTTTTAAACTCCACTTCCATTCAAAGAGGCAGCAATGAGCTAATGAAGAAGAATTTGTCTGCCACCCTTCAATTAACTGCTGAGATACAGGAAGGAAATGAAAGAAAACTCAGATTTTTTTTTCCTTCTGTTCTCCCAGAAGAGATCAAGGCTTGTTTTATCTCTTAAGAACACAAAAAACGCATTTCTGTCTCCGGTTCTAGGAAACTATGTGTAATAGTTGCATGAAGTTTTCTACTTAGGGAATGTGTTCTGCGTCTGGAAGAGCAGGCTGAAGATGACATAATGTGGCACTTGCCATTGCTGACTCCCTAGGGGAAGAGTTAGGAAGTTCAAAGCACATGGTCCTTTTGTGAGAAGGGATGTAATGCCCGAGTTCATTTGAAGCAGTAATAAAATAGAAGGAACTAATAGGGTGGAAACAAGGTCCAAGTTAGTACCTCAAATTTTCATTCAGTATGTCTTTCTGTCAGCTCACTTATTACTGCATAGTTGGGGTTCACATCTGTCTAGTTCTTAAGGGGCTAATGAAATCCAGCCCACTTTTTTGGTGGCTGTGTGACTTTTTGTTTCACCCATTATTATTTAGCTTTAGTTTCAAGCATGTTTTTGACTCTTAATGAGCTGTTGATAAATCATGGGTTTGCAGGCTGGGAGTGTGCTGGTGGCCCCACCTCCACTTGCCTGAACGCTGTGCCTTCAGCTTGCCCTGGCCTGGCTCCAGCCCCAGCCCCAGCCCAGCATGCTCTGCCCACTGACCTCTTCAGGCAGGCCCTGCCTCCTGCTGCGTCCACAGCCGACGCTTTCTGCCCTGATCTGTACCCGTGCCAAGGCTGAAGGTCGCTGTGCTCAGTAATAAATTTTGGACAGAATACAGCTGACGCACGCGTTCTGGGCCTCTGACTCGCTCTGGCTGTTTGCAGCCCAGCGTATCCGAAACACTTTGCAGTGCAGCCTTGCACAGTGTCTCCATCGCTTTTTGCTTCAGGATCTTAGTTACCAGGTTTTTATGTGACGACAGGTCTGGGAAAATGTGGCAGCATTGTGGAACTTGATAGCAGAATGGAGCTGGGTTTGAAGCCTTTGATTCCTTCTGGTTATGTAGTAAAACAGAACATGATGCAACCACAGTTCACTGAGTTGCACAGAACTGCACACACAAGCATTCTGTGTCTTGGACCCCCTGCCAGCTTCCTCTGCTCATCCCCCTTGCGTGGCACAGTGCACGTGCACTCACTGTTCTCATGTTGCATAAGTACTTAGCCTTTGGGTTCTCCCTTGTATGAGGATTGGGATTCCTGTGAATGGCAGGCAGAAAGAGGTGCAACGAGGAGGTGGGGGAATGAGAGTGTTTAAAGCAGCAGTTCTGTATTTGCACTGTAAACTGCTGATGGCTATCATTAATTTTTTTGTTTTGTTTCTTTTTGGTTTGTTTCTATTAGGGAATCCCAGAATGCTAGCTATATATAAGTTAGCATTTGATCTATGTCTCTGAGACATTTTGGATTATGAAAGTAGAAGTGCTTTTACAATTGTTAGCCCTCAAAGCTGCTTCTATGTACATGCTTGGGTTACATATTGGTGGAGGTTGGAACCGGGCAGGGTATCTGGACTTTCTACCCTGTGTGTTAGCCCTGCTGGGCTCCAAGTATTTAATAGTCATCAGTGTGTGACAAATAAAAAAAAGCATGGTTTTATTACAAGCAAATAGCTCATTAACTCAAGAATTACTTTTCTTTAGGCATACCGCAGAAGTTGTAAGGCACCAGGTCCTGTCTGGGGCTGGTGCCAGGGACAATTTGCGTTCAGGAATAGGGAATTATGAAAGTAGATAAAGATATGGCGGAAACGAGCCTTTGCCATGTGACAGGCCCTTTGTGTGCAGTGGAAAGGGGTCATTCTGACCAGGAGACCCCATCTCCCTGCACAGGGGGCACACCAAACCCAACCAGGAGAAGAGGCCCACTCCTCTCATTATGCTAACAAGGCGGGACTCTGGGGGCACATAAAAAGCATGATTTTTGGGATGTGTATGAGCTTTTCAGACCTTCGTGGCTGGGGCACCCAGCACGTGCTGAAATAGAAACTTTCCTTTTTCTGCTAAACTTCTTTATCTCACAGATATTTGTATCTTCACTAAATTGAATAAAAGATTTTTCTCACAAGTGGACCAGCACTATCTGGGTGGTGGGTGTTGTGGCATTAGAGCTCTTGATAGAGAGCTGTGTATATATTTATATACATCAGTGATAGAGGTATTTAATGAATAGTATTTGTTTTTTGGCATTGTCCTGTGTTTCTGGATTAAAGATCATGATTTTATGAGTTTGAGGCTTAACAGGTGTGCTAAAAATGGAGATGACCCCAAATTACATCTCTGGTCTCATAATTATGCCATGACTGACAGGAGGGAGAGACTGGGCTTTTGTCCTAATCCGTGCCTCAAATGTAAATGAGGAAAACACTGATCCCTGTTGACATTTATCTCTGCTTTAAACTGCTAGCCTACAAAATGTACTTGTCATGAGTAACTAGCTACTGATGACCTGCATGGTCAGATTCCCAGTCCAGGATTCTGTAGTTAAACCTCTTCTGCGCTTCTTTTTCCTCCAAGCACTGATGTATTTTAGTGGTATCTTGGGACAAATACAGAAGGATGTAGGAAGTGGCCTTTGTTCTCATATTATTATCATATATCTGTGAAAGACAGTTCTGTGAAAATAATGTCTGTAATACTTCTGCTGACAGCAGGACAGTGTTAAAAGTAGCTTTGTGATTGATGCTGTTTGAAATCCATCTTCAGAGGAATGGGTCAGGCAGCTCCAAGAATTTTTAGAGTTGTGGTACAGCTTTTATTTTGCAGTCTGCCCCACTAAGCTTAGGACAAACCACACATACTAGGATTGGAGCTTTAGTAACAATTTTAGTGAAAATATGCTAAATATTCTGGGCTTTGTAATCCCACTATCCCTTCGTAACCTGTAAGATGCTATTTCAATGGCACCTCTGCGGTCTTAAGTCTTTTTGTTTAGGTATGTTTTACAGGCAGCTGTCTCTGTCTCTGCAAGGCATCGAGCACAGCTGTCTAGATCACACTGAAAAACCTTTGTCAGCATGTGCCTGCTACCCTGTGCTTGGAGTCCAGCCTTTTTTTCTGTGGTGTGAGATGGTCAGGATAAAGAGCTTTTTTTGCTGCTGTATGTAAAAGTGCTTCAAATCTCTCAAGCTTTCAGCCTGAGCCTGTTCCTGGGGCAAGCTGAGCAGTGCAGGGGGTGAAGGTGAGTGGATGTGACTAGTCATTCTGGCAGTTCAAGTGGAAGGAAGCAGGGGGAAAAAAAGCAAGCCCCGCTGCTTCATCACTGTCTTCATGCCTTCTGCTGGAAATTAGTTTCTTCCCTGGCTTTGTCCGTGGTTTTCTCCTCCTGCTCTTCACTGTGTGAAAACCTTTACTGAAGGATAAAAAATGTGGTAGAATAGAGAAGATCATGGTGGAAGCAAAGGAAAGGAGGAAACTGTAAACATGACATTTGCAAGAAGAGGAAGAATGTGTACACTGAGAAATTTGGATATACCTGTGCTGCCTTCATCCATCTGTAGTGCCGGAGTTCATGCAATGACCCTCCATTTTCTGTTTTTCCAATCTGATAAGAGAACACAAGATAATGAGCTTTATTATTTGAAGGTATAGAATAGAAGAAGAATAAAGAAGAAGAATTAAAATCAGTTCAAAAAGTGAAAAAGTAAGAATTAACTTTAGTTGCTGGCCCTACTTGATTTGAGCAAGAAGACTGATGCTGAAGGTACTTGTTGAGTTAGATTGGTAGCTTATCCTGCCTTTCCATCTAAAAGACATCTTCTCTAAAAGGATGAGACGTACACAATTTCATCTGTTCACAGGAACCAGGTCGTGTCCTTGGTGTGACACAAAGCAAAAAACATAAATCTCTAATTTCACCTGTTTAATCTGCACTGAACATAATCCTCAAGGAACCGTATTGAGATTTTAAAATGGTGATTCAGAAGGAAAAAAAAATTCAAACCCCAGCCCGTTAACTAAGGAAACTGAGGAATTTTCTACTGAACTGGATCCAGGAGATATTTCTACTTTACTTGGGTGTATATTGATAATGTCATGCTGATATGAACTATACGAAACCTTTCACCTTCATTTGTTCAAGTCTAGTCCAGGAAGTTGCAAGTCCATAAAGCATTATCTCTGATGGCCTAGTCATTTTATCCCCTGTTGTAAGAAGGGGAGGGCGAAGGGGGGAAGGAGGGTGTGAGCGGCTAGGAGGGAAAGAGTCAAGTCAATAGTGGTGAATGCAGACTGGCTTAGCTTTAGAAATCCCTGGATGGGGAGGGGAGTGTGTGTGGCAGGGAGTGATGGTTTTCTGTAATGGCAGATTACAGTAGTGAGGCAGGAATGACTTTGCTTTGGTGGTTTTCTATCAACTGCAGCATTGCACAGCTAAGAGGGATCGGGGTTGTGACTTTGGAGAGAAGGCGTGAATCTTCATGCATGAGCTTTATTAACTGTGCTTTGAAGTTATAAATCTGATGTCTTGGCAGTCTTTAACCAAATCTTTAACCTTGATGAACAATGAACTTTTCAATATAATGAGCAGATAAGAGGTGGTTGCATCTAGGAAAGTTGTCTTCATAAGTGATCATCAGGGTTTTATCATGTGGAGTTTGTTTCAGTAGTTAGTGAAGGACTTAAATGTGCTGGTCATAAAGCAGTCTTCTGTGTGTCAGCAGCCTTTGCCTTCTGGATAAAGAAATCTATTTGAGATAAAGAAATCAAACTGCAATAGAAATTTGCTGAGTAATCTGTTTGTAATCCCGTTGGTTTGCAGCTTCTCAAAGGAACATGTGCTGCTGGAGCACATGTTTTGTGTGAACAGATGTCTTCTGGCTCCTCTCTTGTGGCAGGGTGGGCACTGAAATGCATTGCTTTCTTCAGTGCTTACTAGGCCTGGTACACTCGTTCAGTAAGAAAACTAAGCCCTTTCCTTCATATATGGGTGGGAGAACAAGAAAGAATAATAACTTCCTCTTTGAGTCTTTGACTTTACATCCATGTCTCTTGGAAGACAGAAATGATGAGTTAAGGATAAGCATGAGCTTTACGTTTTCATCCACCCTGTGTTTTGAACAGGCACTGTCAGCCTTTCTCATCAGCATGTTTTGAAATGGTTTTAGTTTGCATTATCTTTAGACATGTGTTTTCTCTCTTGTACTTGGTGTAGGACATCTGCTACTGTTCACTTCACTGAAGTTTCCCTGCTTATAATCTCATAGTTCCCCTTGCCCCCATGCATTTCTGCACTGGTAATTAACTGTTGACATTATAATGTGAAAAGGTTGTTACTTATTTAAGATATGTACAGGAAAATGCATGGTGAAGGGAGACTACTCATCTGATATTTATCTGATGCAAAAATTAATTCTTTAAAGCATCAAACCTGTTCCATGAACATCAGTAGCTGTTTCCCTGCCACAACCAATTTGAGCTTTGAAACTGTTCAAGTATTTCCAGTTTTAATTCCACCAGGGAGTGGTGATTAGAAATCATCCTGGTTTTAAGATAACTGAGCCAACTATTTGACTAAGATGACAGTTTAGATTTGTTTCCTTTCTGCCTAGTCACAGGATGCAAGATATAGGTTACTGTGTAACTGGTTTATGACTTATCCCTGATATTAACACCTCTTGAAAAACTCTTTGTGCAACTGCAGCAGATGGTCAGGATGAGAGCCGAAGGAGATGGATCAGAGTGGAAGGCATCAAAGAGGGCACAGACTGTGCTTGTGCTAGGATGAGATACCAGAGTATAAATATAACTTCAGCCTAGCGTTAGAATAACTTCTGCTGATCTCTTTTTTCCAGTGTGTCTAATCAGCATGTACATACTATCTGAAAAACATGAAGCGATAACCTGACTTAGAGTATGTATGGGTATTTTAAGAAGCTATAGCTAGATTGCTAAAATAATATTTGCACGTTAATGCTCAGTGTATTCATTTTTTATCTAGAAGATCCATGAGATAAAAGGTATTATTCCCGTCTCACAGTCAGTAGGAGAAAGTGAAAAAGAAATTACTTGTTACATGTTGGCCTATGAATTGCTGGTGGAATTTGGTTGAGGTGCTGGCTCTTGCAGTGTTATGTTCAGTCCTATAGTAACACTATAAAGTGTCATAAAAGCCAATGGGAGAAATTAATCTTTTGCCTTAATAGGTGTTCCTTTAATTGGTGGAATATAGAGCACCATCCCTGCTTCAACTTGATAATTGAAATCTGCCTCAGGTTGTAAGGTCCAGGGAGACAATGGTTTGGACAAGACAAGAGGGTGAGATCTTTCTGTTGGTCTGACATTTGAGTTGTGCCATACAGCACAGGAACCCCAGCCATGACTCTCAAAATGACTTATTTTTGATAGCACTTAATAAAGAATAAGTGGAGAATATTCAAACTTTTGTTCCTACCAAGAGAATGCTTTTCTCTGTGAGATGTGAGGCATATTGATGAGGTTATGTGGTGAAGCCTGTGTTCCTGTTTCACAAATTCACTCCCATTAGATTTCAGAAGATACATGAAAGCCTCAGAGCTCTCTCCTTGCTTTCCCTTACTTTCTCTCTTCATCCTTCAGGACAGAATAGGCCTGTCTTGGTATGCACCTAACCATCTTAGGCCATCTGTTCAGAAGCTGGGCAGGCTCAGGGAAGGACTTGCTTTCTCCTTAACTGCTAGGTGGATAATTGGCAACTGATAACTGTGTGAGATGTCACTCGTGTTTGTAAAGAGCCGGCTAATACTGAAGTATTTTTTCAGTCAGCGGGAGGCAGGGTTGATAGGATTAATGATGCTGCATCCTATGTAGCACCTCCCCCTTTTTTTTTTTCTTCTTTTTGAGGCTACATGTCCTAGATAAATAGAAACAAAGTTTGTAGCTATGTTCACATTAGTAGCTTTGAGTGGTTCTTGTGGAGTTCCTTAACAATTAATCATAGTGATAGACACTGTATATGACCCGCTGATACACAGAATCCAAAATCCTTGTTTTGGCAGCAGCACTGCAGTATGTGGGTGTTAACTTTGTGTGTTCAACTATGAAAATGTGGCAGCTAAAGTCTTTTCTTCCCAAATATTCCTTAACTTAGCCAGAGTTAATGATGCTAGTAGGACCAGTGAATTAGTGTGGTGTATTGGTTCTAGCTATTTAGGATGCGTGATTAACAATCCCATAAGCAGTGTAAAAAGTGGAATACCTTCTATTTTTGAAGCTGCAGATTGTGTATTAATTAAGGAAGGAATAGCAGCAATGTGTTAATGTGACCATGGGCAAAAGGAGTATTGTAGCAACGGCTGTGCTAATTTTAATTGCTTGCTCTTGTTTATACCTGCAATTCAAAACTTCACTTGTTTTTATCTGTTAGGCTGTGAGATCACTCATTTGTTTAGGCCTCATTTATAATGGATATTGCAGTAAGGTCACAAGTTTTTCATGCAGATAAATGAACTGATTTTGTTTTAACAGCTTTTTCAGATTGATATAAAATGGGAAAATAATGTTATTATTCTGTCTGTCTAAACCTAGTTAAATCTTGGCTGGACAAAATGGAAACTCTGTTCCCTAAATTTCAGGTGCTTTTTGTTGGTATTGTAAAGAGAATGGTGGAGGCAAAGATCTTTCGTTGCAAACCTGTTTTGCACTGTGGAGGAGGGCAGGCATGTAGGCAGAAATGTTGCATTTATTTTTACAATGCTTGCATTATTTTTACAGTGTTCAAGGGGGATAGGCTTCCAACCCTTCTGGCTGATACATTGTATTATTGTAGTATCAGAAATTAAAAATGGAAAGTTAATGTCTTCTTGTCTTGTACCACTGAACCTTTGACAATGCAAGTAGGTAATTATTGGATTTTTGATGGATTTATGGACTGTTATTTTAGAAGGAAAATGTACTCAAAGTTGGCAGTATTCTCAGTGATAATATAACTGCAGTAAATACTAATAAACATGTGACAGCTGTTGCTTCAAGTTCAGTTCTTTTTGGTTTGTCAGCTCCTGTACCTGTTTATTAAGGTGTATGGTACTTAATGCTTTTCTAATTGTGTCCTTTTCTCTTGTTTCAGAACAGAGAGCTCCAGATTATGAGAAAGTTGGATCATTGTAACATTGTCCGATTGCGTTATTTCTTCTACTCTAGTGGAGAGAAGGTAAGAAGAAAGCAAAGCAATACCTCCTGGTAACCATCTTGGGTATAAGTGAACTGTGTGAATTTCTAGAGACAGGATACTCGACATGATGACATGGAGCAAATGCTATAGTGGTGCCCAACAGGTCACACTTGAGCAGATGTTTTTCAGCATGGAAGTGTGTGGCTCATAAGGAATAGTTATTAGTATAACACAACAATAGTGTAGCAGATTTAGATATGCACCATCTATTTTTTAAATTTACTGGAGCACAGCTTGGCTTCGTTTACTTGTTCTAACACTGTCTTTCTGTATGTGCAGATATGTTTTCTAGGATTCAGCATTATGCAGTTTAGTTTAAAGTATTTATGTGACTTTTCCCAGACCCAGTCTCTGTACACTCCTGTCCTTCTTCCTTGTGCATTTGTTCCATACAGAGGTGGAGTTTCAAAGCCTAGGGGAAAGAATACTGATAATGCAATTGTATAATTTCTCAGAATGCTTATGCTCCAGAAGAAGGAGCAAATAGCTGGATTTAATAAATTTCAAGAGGTAGACACTGCCATTTGTTTTCAGTCCAGGTTTGAAAGTTCCTTGGGGTTTTTAAGAAGGGATACAAGGTTTGGTTTTAATGTGAAATTATGACACATTCCTTGCCTAAGTATGTATCAGCATTTTACAAATCATAGGAGAATTCGGGATGAAATGGACTTCAAGATGGCATGTGGTCCAATCTTAGCTTAAAGCAGAATCGTCCATGGAGTAAAATAATTATTTCTAGCCTTCATGGGAGTTATTGTAAACTGTGAGGTGGGGAAATGAGCTAGGTGACCTTCTGAACTTCCCTGATCTTTCTATATAGTGTTATAAATACTTAAGTAAATTTTTATGTGATTTACATAAATGCCACCATTTTTCCACTTTTTAAAGCCGATTACATCCTTAGTTATCTTCAGATGCTATACACATACACTGTCCATAATGCTGCCAAGGGTTGTATGTGCAAGCTAATAGCTACTGGCATGCTATTCACTGCAGGTTCACAAAGTGGGTCAACAGAACGAGAGAGGTAAGCCACCCACTTCATGGTGTTTGGAGCCAGAAAAGGAGTTGCTGTCTCCAGATAAGTTGTAGGTGAGAGGTTGCTGCCGTCTTGTGCAGTGCACAGAGTGGTAATTGGAGAACCTCTGCTGTTACCTCTCTGAGGAGTGTTTTGAGGGGGTACCTGGCCTTGTGCCTTGCCTGTGCCTATGGAAAGCTTCCAAACCACTTCACAGGAATTGAGAAATATGGTTTAGATTCTTTCAATTTTTTTTTAATCAATCTTTCTGCTTTCTTACTTGCCCTTGCCTAGTGATGGCAGGTATTTTCAATGTTGTATGGCTGTGGCTGTTTTAGTCTTTTTTTGTAGTTTTTTTAAGCTGTATTTTGTTCATTTTCAGAAAATCCTGGAGCAGCATGAGTACAAGAAGGGAAATACTGTGAAGGAGGGCTTGGTTTTGGATTTTTTTGTTTGTTCGTTTTGAACAGCTTGTAACATGACTAGAGCAAAGTATAACTTTGTGGGACAAGCAGAAGAAAACTGCCATATCTTTTTAATGGCTTTCAGGAACCTTCTTCAAACAGTGGAGGTGTTAAAAGTGCTCAGAACACTGTCCCAGGAGCCTTTGTGTAACAGTAACTTGAGAAAATCTGCTTTGGAAATCTCTGACTTGATGTTGAGCTTGAGGCTGGATTTTCCATTCTGCAAAACAGAAACTCCACGTGGCTGATGTTGGCAGCACTAGTTTTTCCTTTAAAAATGCGGTCTCTATCTATGGCCAGTGAATCTTAATTCTTCAGTGAGAAGTTTTCTTTCACATTACTTTCTGCTCTTCTCTCTTGATGCCTCTGCTCTGTGCCTGGGAGATTTCCACTGCTACCCTGTTGCAAAATGGGACAAGTGTGAACCAGTCCCTGGGGCCAGTGCACACCCAGGAGAACATCAGCAGTGTAATGTTGCAATTCAGGTTGGAAGGTGTCTTGCAGTTCAGTACAGAAGGGTGCATGACTGGCTTGCAAGTATCTCCGTGTAGGTGGCAGCATGTGAAGGTAACTCAGTAATGGCATGCATGGCTCCTGCCCATTTCTTGCAGCTCTCAGGGAGTGCCTACAGAAGAAGCTGGAGCAAACAAGCTGAGCATTAGCGCAGCAATTTGCCAGTGCTTTTCCTCTGTGGATTACAAGGCCTTAACAGGTTGCCATTCTCGCTCTGTATAACAGACTGATACTCCAGGAGGCGAAGAGGGGCTGGAGTTTGCTGTTTGGGAAAAGCTCTAAACAGCAGCAAGTTGGTGTTCTGAAGCTCATCTGGGAAGGAAAAATAACATTTGTTATAATGGTTTTTATCAGTTTGGGAAGCAGTAACACCTTTTACTTCATCCTACCCTCCTAATCAAACTGGCCCGTTAAGGAGTGGAGAAGGGAGAAAATTGTCCCATCTGGTAACCAGGAAGGGCAAATAGGAAGCGCTTGCAGATAGAGGTGATAGATACCCAGAGCTTCATATAAACTGATTATTGAAGCCAAGGCCAATGGGAAGAGCAGTGTAAAAATCCAAGGAACGTATAGCAGAAAATGCAGTGGTTTAGTGACGACTGGGGCTTGCAATTGTTATCTGACTTCACGAAGAACTTGACAATCCTATGTCAATAATCTGTGTTTGTGCTAATTAACTCAAGTATAGCAGTGATTAGAAAAATCTCAGAGGTAACTATTATACTGCTGATCCCTTTAATGAAATTTTGATACTTACTTATCAGGCATTCTCTTGCATTAAGATTTTCCTACTGCTGTGATTACTCCAACTTTGTGTTGCTTAGACTTCTCCCTTCTTCCCTGGTGTTTGGCACCGATGTCTTGAGTCTCAGAGGCTTTTCTTTCTTTGTTTTCTGGCTGATACCAGAGAAGCTTAAATCTGTCTTGCACCTCAAATCTGTCTTGTACCTCAAAGGACTTTTCCAAATCCAGTCAGACTGGCACTCTTTGAAAGCCATGTGTCCAAAAGTCATTTTAGTTAATTTTAATGACTAGGTATTATTAGACACTGGACAACCTTAAAACTGGCTTTATTCTAGCAAAACACGGGGTTTCATTCTTGATCAGAAAACTGGAAAAGTATCAAACAGAAAAGTAATTCTTAAAAACTCTCACTAATCAGACCATTCCTTAGCTGCATCAAAGTTGCAGATGTAGTTTGTAGGGATTTGGAGCTCTCCATTTGCTGTTTCTGGAGGCTATCTGTGGAACTGGTTGAAGTGTTTCAGCTCCCTAACTTTTCATTTTCCTTGTGATGAACTCTTGTTTTTGTCTCCCATTTGCTTAAACTTCTTTCCTGCTTTTGCCAAACGCCATCAAGACTTATCAGCATGGAAATCCGGTATCAAACATGTCTTTGATTGCTTCATTCTCATTTTTCTGTGACTGGGTGACTCCCTCTTGTCTGAGCATCTGTGACTAGGTATTGCCTTTATATAGGCATATATGCATTTAAATGCATGCACAGAGATATAGTTATAGCTTTGTGTGTGTGTATATAGATACAAAAAGTTGCTCTGAGTACTGACTGCATATTAATCGTGCTTAACTAATGATTTCCAGTTTAAAAGAACTCAGAGAAAGCATGCAATATATATTAATATAGCAGTCGACAGGCTTGGCATTCAAGTTGCTTCTTTCCTGCTCTATTCCTTTTTTTTTGTAAGTTTACAGACATTTGTCAGATCTGTTGGGTAAGCCAGTTTTTTCAAAAGCCTCTTGCTTAATGAATTTGCCAGAGTAGATTCTGATTTCTCTTTTATTTTTTTCTGAGACTGTATGTGATATCTCAGAGAAGGCATTGACTTTCATAGCTGTAATGTGCTTTTCCGTAGTCCAAAACATGTAATTATATCTGGTGGGATGAACAAGAGGGGAAGGAAGAACAACCAAACAATGATTTGAATTGTGTATGAAAGATTCTCCTGATGGAAGTAGTCACAAGTCTTTTCCATGCTGTATTTCTGTGATTCATTGTTTTCTTGGTAATTCTTGGAGAAAATGGGCAGGATTTTAGGGCTCTGCTGTTTGATATTGGTTTTGATATTATGCCTTAGGATAAGGTCTTGAACAAGATGTCTGGTTTGCCTGTCAGCTTGCCTCTGGGAGATCAGACTGTATTACAAAGGAGTATATTTCTAAGTTGATTTTTGCTACATTTCCTTAATTTCAGGGACTGACTTGCATTTAGTATGATACAAAAATATAACTGTTGATTTAATGAAGCACAGGGGGAAATGGTCTTGCTGCCTGTCTTTTTTAGCCTAATTCTGCTGAGAACCTTTTGAGCCATGCTTCAGGTGAGGGCAGACAGGAACATAGTGAATAATCACTCTGGTTCCTTTGCTAAGAGTATTCCCTGATGTTTTATAGAATGACCTAACTTCTTAAATCAATGGCTGTCGAGTAAAATTATTCAGCTGTGTAAAACCTGAAATGAGTTCCTAATTCCAATTTTCCACCCCCCTCTCTATTTTTGGTTTCGATCTGTGTGGTATTTCGTAACTGTCACATTTTCTTGTGGAGATATTTTTGAGTGTTTAATAGAATGATTGATCCATATCCGTGCCCAAAAGAGAAGTTACTGGAGGGATTTGTTTCTGTATCAAATCATATAAAAGTAAAGTAGATAGTTTTTGTTGAGTAATTGCATCTCTGGTTATGTAACTTTTGGTTTTCCTCATTAAGGTGGCTTAAAATTCCCAGAAGTTAGACAAAACATATATGGATGCACAGAGAGATCACAAATAGGCAATATGCTGACTTTTTTTCGGAGGCTGAGCTGGCCCTTCTGCATGCTCTAATTGGTGTCTACTCTTACTTAGCCTTAGCTGTAAGGGCATGTAGCCAAAAGTCCATGAAGACTCAGGATGGAAATTTACTCCTGTAGACTAAGGCTGAAGTTTAAAATAAACGTACAGAAGATAGAGATCAGCTCAGCATGTAAGCTACTGTGCATTATGTCATGTGTGCTTTGGCACCAGTGTATTAAACTGCAGTGAAGAAGTTTAGAAGAATGGAGCAACTGCCTGATTTGCTAGATTTGGGTGTTTCTCCAGGTTCATATCCCTCTTAGAAATAAGACACATCCTCCACCTTCAAAAAGGCAGGAACCTCACCATTTTTCTTGGACGATTGTTCAGATGAGTCATCATGTAAGGGTCATCCATTCGTGTTCCCTGTTAAAATGGGAATAATTTGGTTTCTTAATTGAACTTTTTTTTAAAAGAAAAAAAGTTTCTGCATAGAAAGTTCAGTTAACAGAGCTTTGAACCCAATTTTGCGCTGACAGCCTGTGTGAATGTTTTGCACCAGACTAGTAATGTGCAGAAGAGCCATCACTAGAGATGAATCTAGTCACTAGTATTCATTCAATCCTTGGCAGATCTGCTGTGCTGTCAATAAAGGAGCAATTAATGCCAATTATGAGGAGTTTTGTGATGTTGGTATCTCTGTAGTCCCTGCCTGAGGCCTGCCAAGCTCATTTCACAAAGGGCACCAGTCATCAGATAATGATTATCAGTTACTGCTGTTAGGGCTCACAACATGCTAGGAATTTCCTTAGTTGTAGTTATGAGCAGTCTCTGGTTTTGAGTAGGTTGTGTTATTAGAAATAGCAGTTTCGTCTGCCTGTGGTAAGTCTTTGCAAGAGCAGAGTAGGCAGCAGTGGCTAGATCCTCAATGTGGTAGGTGCGTGCACGTGGAAGTAGGAAGCTCTGTGATTTCTCTCTACACCAGTGAGCCATCCAGTACATCTGGTTATTCACTGTTCTGTTCTCGAGTCATTCCTCCACCAGCTCTACTGCTCTCATCCACCCCTGTTGGATGGCCATCTGGGAAGCAGTTTGTACTGTTTGTCCCGAGGCAGGCATATAGCTTGAACCATTATTGTATATTGTATTGCCTAGTTTGCTGTCATGGATGTATCCTGATTCAGAAATGCCTACTCACTCTGGAAGGTACTGAACAGACAAGAAAACAGCAATCTCCAAAGACTCTGCTTTTTGTTTTCATGGCAAGGAATGCAGGACAGTCCAGTGATCCAACATCATCTATTAATTTTCATCTTCCAACAGACTTACTGCTTTTTTATGGCACAGTTCCTGCTTGGGAGCAGTGGTTCAAATATCCACAGATCACCCATGTCAAAGATGACAAATCGATCCCACCTTTTAGATGTTGGGCAGATGTTTCCAACTTCATAGAAATTATTTCTCTGTGAAAAGTACAGCTACACGCTTATCGACTTTATAGGGCATAAAATAAACAAGAATCATCACGGATACCCAAATTCTTTCAATGTGTGACCTTTTCCTTTACAGTAGTCTCTCTTTAGATGGGAAAACTAGGACAGAAAGAAAATACCTTTTGTTGTAACGTCAAGAAACGTCTTAGTGCATCACCCAAGAACTCGGATTCTTTCAGTGATCAAAAGTAGATAATGTAACCCAATTGTCTTTGAACAAGACCCAAGAAAGTTCTTACATATGACTTGTATTCAGAGGGTTGGCTTCTGGCCTTATGCTGCCTTCACAGCTGACCCAGCTGGCAGTTCCTACCCATGTAACATGACTGTGTTATGCTGAGGAGTAAAGAGCATTACAGAACAATTTAGTAAGTTTTGATATGTAGGTGTAGGAACAGAAATCTTGGGACAGATCTCAGTTCTCAAACTCAGTCATCAACAGTGAGGGATTGGGAAAGGACGTGCTTTGTCCAACATTTGCAGTACTAACAGAAAGTATTGGTATCTTTCTGAATGCTGAAGTTGAGTCTTCAACTACTCTTACCCCCTTGGATTTATCTGTGTGAAACTTCAACTATATCTCTAGGCTTACAGTATCTATACTTAGGTGGCAGCTACAGCTCTGTTTTGGAATAGATGTGGTTGTAAACTCCAAGTAAAACCAGGCACACGTGGCCACTGGATGTCACCATTCCTTCATACAAATGTGGGCAGTTAGCACATGTTTCACATTTTCAAATTTTTCTAGTGTATCATGGCTACTCAGTAGTTAGAATAGGAAGACTGCAAATTTTCGCTTTGACTTTGCAGGCGTGTCCAAAGTCTTTGTATTTTTAACTTACAATGTCATCCTTCAAGATAAGGGAGTGAAGGTGGGTCTCTCATGGTGCTTGATAAGGGGATGTGAAATGTGTGGTGGTTGTAGCTTTAAGAAAAAGTAAAATAACTTTTTTTTGAATCTGGGGCAAAAACTATGTGACATTGAACGTTGTGTGTTGTCTAAATCTAGATGCTTAAGTCAGGGTGAAGGGCACATTTTACCTCATGGTGACACTTTGGTGTTTGAATAATGCACTCAAAAAAGGCATAGCCCACATGAAGTGCTAAAAGGCATTTTCTTCTTTCCAACTCAAAGGTAAATCCTTGAAGTGCTTTTTAACAGAAACCTTGCGTAGCTGCCATCCTGTCAGTAACAGCTCTGTGTGCAGTACCTACCTACCTCTGAAACATCATTGGTGGGGTGCTGTCATATGGCTGAGTAAACTGACTGGCGTATTTATCCCATATAGCCCCAATACTGATGCCTTGAGACAAGTTTAATAATGAGAAGCGCATTTTGGAGGCATATCACTTAATTTAAAGCAAATTACTTGTCTGTGTGCTTTTTGCTTGAAATAAGCAGGTTAAGTGAGTTTCTTTGGAATGCAATTATTTCCATATTTATTTCTCCAAATGCAGAGTTGGTTCAAGAAACCTCCTATATTGTTCATCTCCTCTCAGTTGCACACATACAGCTGGTGATGTGGAGTCCATCTGAAAACTAATGAAAATTCACCCACAAACCACACCAGAATCACCACACTGCTACTGATCTACCAGGAGATGAAAATTGAAATGAGCATGTTCATCACTTTCTCTAAGTGCTGACCAGTAAATTTAGTCACCCTAGAGGAAAAAGTGCCCAGAATAGTTTCTTAACCTTTTTATCCCAATATTTTATGTTCAGAGACATCTTCCTTAGATTCCTGATAGGCCATGACAGTTCAGGAGTAGTTCTAACATCTTACTATGTGCTGACATATTTTTCAGAGTATGTTTTTTTCCTTTTGCCATCAGGCTGGTGTTTGGCATGTATGACCTCCCTGGTTTCTCTGGTCATGTTGGTAGTTGGTCTGTGACTGACTAATGTTGATTATGGCTTTATACACACACACACACACACACACACACACACTGTAAATGTAGTGTGTGTGATACATGAAAAAATACCTAGCAAAAGCTGGTAGAAACCACTCAGGATCCATTTGGGGTTTGTTGGGGTAGGGGATGATCATAGAGAAGGAATATTTGATTTTTTCCTGCAAGGAACAATCTGGAAAAGTGAATCTTTGAATTCAATAACTATTGCTTTATTTTAATTCAATAGCTGTTTCTTTATATTGGCCTCAATTAAGCACAATTGAATAGTACTTAGATTACTTGCATGGACTGAAAGAGAAGACTTTTAAAATGGGGTTTGAGACCTCCATTCATCCATCCCTGCATCAGTAAGGCAGTGTTTTCACTTTCTCTCAGTTCTCAGCCTCATTCTCTCTAGTGCTCCTATGCTAGAGTAGTTGTACTTTCATCCTGTTTTGTCTCCGCTTTCTGGCACACGGAAAAAAATCATGTTGCTAGAATGTTTCGGTTCTTGTGTCCCAGTCTTTCTCATGCCTCTTATTATGGCATAGGTTGTATTAGTATTTTCTTGTATGAAGTATTTCCCATCAAAGTGAAGTGGTGCCTGAATTGTTGGTTCTTGAAAGGCGCAGAGCAGTGGTTATTTTGCTGTAGCTCATTTTGGAGCAGTGTTTGTCAGCTGAGGATTTATTTACCGAGTGACAAAAAACAGCTTCTAACATTTGATGCAATTGCTGCTACATAAGTGCATTGCTGAAGTCAAAATCCTAATGAAATACACTGATTCTGTATCTCAGGATCTGGCTTTCTGTCTTTCTTTTTTATTTTAAGGAAGTAGATGGTCATAACCTTAGCAACAAGCACAGGAGAACATGGGTGCACATAAATATTTGACTTGCTGAGGAAAGCTAATAAGCTATTCAATCTCAAGGTCTGTAAGGAGAAGTGAGTTATTTCATGACATCTTGTGTTTGCTTTCTGTAACTTACATGCTGCGGCCTCCTCTGGACTATTCTGTTCTCTCTTAAGTTGTTTCAGAGATGCTTGTGACAGTCAGGTTACCTTGGTTTGTTCCCAGACCAGCAGTTTTGAAGCAGCAGTATGGAAACAAGTCACTTGTGGAATATGTGGTAAGGTTTCCTGTAATGGAAAGATAAGCGTTGATCCTCCCAGTTGATCCTTGAACAGTTGCCCTCATTTGGCAAGCTCTTTGAGCTAACCCTGTTTCCTATTGCAATATATCTGGGTCACTGGAAAAATATGTGTTTAGGAGGAATGCATGAGGTAGGCAAACCAGGTTACATCATCCTCAGAGCTTGTCAGGCCATGACTGCTCCCTAGCTTGTCCTGAATCTTGTTGAGGGGAATCCAGGTAACTTGGATGTTATTTTCATCCAATTCATGTTCAAAGAGAAGGATGAGAGCTCATGAAAACGCTTTTCTGTGTGTTTATCAGACCAATGCCAAGTGACACCAGAAGGACATTGGTGAAAATGCTTGAATCATCTTTAATTTGTTTAATTCATAAAGAAAACTTTTGAAGTCAGTTGCATATGATAGGAGTGGAATAAGCAGCTACTTACATAGCCAACAGCATAAGTCTTGCCTTTATAGTTACATATTAAAGTTTTGGGTCCCTCAAATAGTACATCAATTCTTGTTAGTTGGTGAGAGAAAGGTGTTCATGTGCCTTTGTGTTCTGGGTGTTAATGTGTGATTATGCATTTACACTGGAGCAGTACCACACAAAGCCCATGTTGTTTGTTCAAGTACTGTGAGTAGCATTAAAACTCACCATGAAAGCCTCATCTCAAAGGTTCAGGTGCCTCAAGGGTTTTTTATGCTTGTGTCATGTCATGCCATCGAATTTGTCCCATTTCCAACAGAATGTAAAATAAAAATGGAGGCACAAAAAGCAAAGAAAAGTTGATATGAACTATATAGAGTTCTATAGTTCTCAAGACCCACTGTTGTGAAGTAGTACAGAGTTTACTGATCATATGTTTTATTGTTTTACATATCTCCTTTTGCTTGCGCTGTGAGAAGATAATGAGAACACTGTAATTTCATTTCTACTCTTTTTTCCCCCCTCTAATCCCTCATGCAAATATTTGTGGTACATGAAACATGAATTCTTGGATGAAAGTAATCAGCCTCAGTAACAGAGTGCTTGATGCAGTGACTTGTCACCACTAAGATTTTCCCATCTTCTAAGTGGCAAACATTCAGCATATTCATCAGGCTGTATCTACACTGAGTCAAAGAGGATTCATATTCATGAAACTTTTCTCTCATGGGTTACAAGTTTCCTTACCAGGCGTAAGTTAACTTCGATTTTATTAGAACATTTATTTTCTGTATTTTCTGCTTTAACGTTGAAAGCTCTGACCTAAGAAGAGATGGTGGTGGATTTTTATTGGCTTAAAGTGAGAGTCCTGGAAAGAAAAACTTTCCTTGTTGCAGAAGGGAAAGTGCTGAAATACAAATACATTTTTTCTTGCTTACATTTGCACCTGTGGACTTCTAAGTCCATCTGATATTTCCCTTTCACTGCTGTCCCTCCTCATCCATTTCAGTTTTCCAGTGTGCTCTCCAGCCTGGTCCCCAGATGCCTTCACATTGTTACCCAGTTGTGGAGATGGCAGTGGGAGAAGCACCAGCATAGGCAGGATTTCAGAGGCTGCTGGTCCTTCTCTATTGTTACAGAAGTACCATAAGATCAGGTCCAAATTAGTCATTTAAGCAATGATTTCAAAAAAGAGCATCTTTTTGGATGCAGGGCCTTGCAAAGTGACTTGATCTGTCAGGAGGTCATTGTTAAGAGCTATTAAAATGTCCTAAAAATAGAAACCTTTTTTGTCAAATAAAGGTGAAAAGAGATCGTGAATTCTGAATCTTTAGCAACACACAAAACCAGCAGGTCTCTGCATATTGTATATTCAAGGTGTGTACTACTCTGTGTGTTACCATGTACCATTCCTTTACTCACTGGAGGCTGCTGCTCTTTGCTGTGGCAGGACAGCAGGGCACTGTGAGAGTAGCACCCCTCACTCCGTGCTTAAGTGACATGTTAAGTCACAGGAGTGTTATTAAATTGCTGTAGATAAATGATATTGGGTTTTGGATGTTGAGATACACAGCCAGTGGATCTGCTGACAAGGGACTCTAGTGGAAGACCTGGCTGTTCCATGCTGTTTCCATCTATGTAAAGTCTCTATGTCTTGTTTTTCACTATGGAATGTTCCAGCTGATAATGCAGTGAGTACAGGAGAGGTTACTTCTGGTTAATTCACCTGACTTTCAAAAATAATTTTTCAGGTTGATATAGTTAATTATACCCATTCCCCAACATTAAATGTATTCACAGTCCTGATAGGATTTGCACAGAAGACTGCATTGAAGTATGAGAAGTATCTTTAAGACCTGTTTTACTGCTGAAAATTCTCAGTTCTGCAGTTAGGCACTGTATGATTATAGTACTTTGTCATTTGAATCCTCTTTGTTCCTTCTTTCCTTTGCTAATGTATAATAAGGTACTTTATAGTGTAACAAAGTACCTTATTATAAAACTGCTTTTGTTGTTTCTCTGTGTTATGTTCACATGACCTCTAACCTGATCCTAGATATTAAAAATTATGGTTGAGACTTTGTTTTTGGCTTGTCCTGTTTTGCTGTGAATAAGTTCATATGTTTAAGTTGGAGATAACCGGGACATCAAAATACATGCAAACAGAATGGTTGCAAATGTTAACACTGGTTTACTGTCTACAAATGGTGAATTTGTGTTATTAATATCTTAATAGTGGGTAATTCAGTAAGATCAAAGTAACATTTGTAAAAGATGAAGGTTGTTTGAACTTTTTTTGATGTATCGTTGTCAGTGGCTGAGTTTGGGACTTTTGAATTTGCACTTCTTAGGTTTTGGCAGGTAAGGGGCATAAGTTAACAGGCTGCTTTAAACAATGGTGCAGATGTTACCTTGAAATACTCTCCTAGTAAAAATATTGACTGGGCAGAACAATTATATCCTTGTCCCCATTTATAACCAGAAAATGCCTTATGTTGAACATCATATTAATTAACATGACCTTAAAAAAAGTTTGGCAAAAGTATTATTGCAGGAGTGCAGAGCCTAAATAGTTTGGCAGTAGTTCACACTCCCACTAAAGATAGGACTTAAAATGTCCACAGCTTTCTCATCATTTAGGTTTCTCTGAATGCTTTCATTGTATTTCATGCTTCAAATCCATTGCTGATTTTGTTTTTCTTCTCTCTTCTCTTTCAGAAAGATGAGGTGTACCTCAACTTGGTGCTGGACTATGTTCCTGAAACAGTATACAGAGTTGCCAGACATTATAGTCGGGCCAAACAGACACTCCCTATGATTTATGTCAAGGTAGGTAACTGGTAGATGTGGTTAGATGAAGGAGGATTTAATTGAAACAGATTCTGGGGATACTCTTTTCTGACATAGTAGGTTTTCTGAAATTTTTAGCAGCACGTAAATCTTGGGAAGGAAAATAAAATAGAATTATTAGTTTTTATGGTGAAGGAAGAATAGAGGACTGAGGCTTAAACAAGCACTCCTAATTTCTGACTTTACATAAATCTTGGAATGGGTGGCGGAGACAGTGTGGGGGGAGTGTTTTGCTTTTGAAGCAGCTCTGAGATGGACACCAGCTAGATGCACAACTTTCAGTTTCCTGAGATAGATATAATAGAACAAAGGTCAAGAAGTGAAAGACGATGTCAGGGTGATGTTCTCTTATCTCTCATCTTCCCCTTTTCGTGGCATATGAGTAAGAGTCCATGTGCTTTTGTTCTGGGCATGAAAGGCATAATTTTGTCCCTACTTGGAGCTTGTTGGCTCTTGTTTTCAAGAGCTACATGGGCAAGATGCTCGTATACACATTGTAACTTTAAAACCTTACTCTAAGTTGTCTAAATCTTTTACACAGCAATAAGAGTAAATAAAATTTATTTTGCTGTCAAACATAAGACCAATCTGGGTCTTACAGTTCCATTTTGTGTATTGTGGTGACCACAATCCACACACTAGTAAATGATGATGTTTTCACCTGGCATTAACTTGTTAACATGACATCCAGGTAGTATCAAATGGAAATTAGCAATAAATTTTCTTGATTCCTATTGATTTCTCCATACTCCTCTTTAAATGTAGAATGCTTAATGTGGAGGTTGGCTCAAAAAAACCCTTTAATTTGTTTGAAAGAAGATGAAAGTTAAAAAGTTTAAAGCTACAAATAATAATTATTTCAATAAAGAAGTTTTGTACCATAACTATTTGCATAAATTGTAAATGACATATCCCCACAACAGCCAGCACCGGTGCCTGTTTTTTAAGAAAGCACTGAATTTTATAATTTAGCAGAAGCAATTTCTATTGCAAGGTCACTCTGTTTGGTCTGTTGGTGGAAGAGCATATCTTCAGGTTAAATGCTCCCCAAAAATCTGTTAGCTTAGCTTTTGATAAATTTTCTATGTATGTTTTGTCAGTATTCTTGCCCTAATTGTTCTCCATTATGGGAACTCAAGAAAATTGTCCTTACTTACACGTTCAGAGAAAAATCTGCTTCAGCTCTCATCTTGCAAGATTCTTGGGACTTCACGTTCTAGGTAGCCTGAAGGCTGTTCCTACTTTTCTGGCAAGCCAAGCCTTGCACATAATCCTGTATTTAAAAAGATCATGTTACCTCAATGTCATTAAGAGCTTTGCAATTTTTCAGGCATCTTGGCTACACAAAGGTCAGATCAATACCTATTTGTTCGTTTCTGATTGATACCGAGGCAGGCAGAGAGCTGCTCTTCTCTGGGTAAAAAAGAAACTGTTAAAAAAGACCTCCAGGGAAGCTGTTCTAGTAATCTTTCGGTTAATTTTTATTTGTAACTTATTTGTAACGTGCTGCAAGAAATTCTTGGAAATTTTGGGTTTGCTGTGTGGAGATGAAAGGCATACTTTCTGAATCCCACATGTGTTGACTTGACCCCTCAAGTTAGAACAGTCTTTTGCATTATTTTGCAATACACTTGCACAATACATACTTAACATGTCTAGAGCAGGCAATTCGGAAAACATGTTTGTTTGCTTTCCTTTGTGCAGAGTCGTGGTTTTCAGAAACAAGTATGAAATCCAGAGACCCAGAGCCAAAATTCAAGTGATTCCCTTCCCGCTCCTCTGTTTCCCACCAAACCCACAACAAAAAACAAGCGGGAGAAAAAGTGTGACAACAATGATAGTGGTGAAAGTGAGGCAAACGTGACCTGATAGCAATATCTAGTGACTGCACCTGGTTTTATAGACTTTTAAAGGTGATCTGTGGAGAACGTGTTTAGAAAAGGAAAGTGTGGAGGTGCATTTCTGGTACAGTGTCCTGCCTGTAGCTTGATTTAAAGTGGAACCCTCTGGGGACACAACAAAAATAACAAATAACTTGGCAAGTAAGCCTTTTGTCAGCCTTAAAACTTTCCAGGCCTTTATGACTGTATATGCTATACAGCCCTAATTGTATTAAACTCCTCTTTATTATCCGTAACCAAAAGTGTGTAGCTGCAGCAGCTAAACATCCTCCCCTTGCCCTGTAATCTTATCTTGTGAAGTTCATAGCTTCTTAACATCCCCCCTTGCTGTATTCTTCTTTGCTAAGGGGTTAGCCAGCTTTAGAAAGGGGGCAGAAAAAACTCTCCCTAAGCATACATGTTTGTTGTGCCTTGCATAAAATTATTCTGAGCAGTTGGGTTTATTTGCCCTCTGCTCTTGTCTGAAGATTTGAAGTTAAAATGACTGTGTCCCCTCAACACTGGGAGATTCACTTCAGTGACAGACTGAGACACTACCCTTGTCTTTGGGCAGCATTTAATATAACTTCATCAACTAAAGGGTTTTCTTTTAGCTTTTGAGGAGCGATTTTTTTAGTAGTCTGGTTTGGTTTTATTTCTTTTTTCATAACCCGGAATACTTCATGTCTATGAAGAGGCTGATTTATAAAGCAAACTGAAACACCTTTATTTTGTGTATGCTTTTTATGACTGCCATGATTTATAAATGTTGGAAGATGGGCACAACTATTTTTTTGGAATTATGCTGATTTTTGTAAGGACAGATGAACAAATTTGAACAGCATGTGTGGGTATGTGGCAAAGGGTGGGTGGGAAAGGTATGCAAATAACTTGTCCATCTTCATAGCACCAACACACACTCAGTAGGGTCTTTTGTGAATGCTTTTTTTTTCTTCTAGTAAGAGTTTGTGCTGAACTAGTTGTGCTGTTTTGACTGGTGTTTCTGTGTTCCAGTTGTACATGTATCAGCTGTTCCGGAGTTTAGCCTATATCCATTCCTTTGGGATCTGCCACCGGGATATAAAACCACAGAACCTCTTGCTGGACCCTGATACAGCTGTACTAAAACTCTGCGACTTCGGAAGGTAAGACGTCTGTGGCCTGAAACCTGGTGAAGAGATCTTCCTTCAAAGTGAACCTGGGTGCAGCTTTGCCAAGAAATCCTGTGTCCCTCAGAAGGACTTTATGTGTAGCTTTGAAAGAGGAATTACTGATACTGTATTTTCCCCTCGAAATGACTTCATATGGGCAGGGGGAAAAGCTGGAAAAGGGTATAAAGAGGGAGGGAATTAATATTGAAGCCTGGTATTTTGGCAGGCATTAGAAAAATAAAGTAAATGTGCTGTTATATAGAGAAAATACTGCACCATGGAAAAATACAACCAAACAGTGCAATGAAATGTGTTTGGGGAAGAGAGGACAAGTGCAGTGGCATAGTAACTTAAAAAGGCTAATGTTACACTTTATTAGTCTACTATGAATTGTACGTATACCAGTTCACTTCATGTTGCCAATACTACAGAGGCTTAAGATCAGAAGCAGCTCTTCCAGTTGAAACTTTTGGATAGTGGACATCTATATTCCAGTTTCCAATGGTACATTTATTTCCAGTATCCATTCAAGTGAAGCACCCTTAGTCCATATCCCATCCTAGACCTGATACAGCAATTTTGGGAACCCTACTTAGGCAGGTGGCAGATTTCTCTCCAGGAACGTTCAATCTTTAACCTATGTTATAACTTTGCAGAGTAAAATAGGTAGGGCATGTGTGCAAGAGGTCAAGGGAAGCTGCTGTTGCTGAATTCACTTGCCCCTAGTGAGTGGGAATGTCAGATGGTAGTTATCCAAGCAGTTCATCATCATTCCTGTTGGCTTGGGAGTCTCCTGCTCAGCTACCTCACCGGTGTTGGAGCAAAATGGGAATCACGCTGAAACTCACAAATAACACGTTAATGGACAGTGTTTACTATCTGTTATCCATGGGAATTTGTTAACTGTAGTTTCTATATAGCAAACAGAAAACCAAGACTTTTTGAAAGGGGTGGTAGGAGTCCTTCCCCGAAGGCTGAGAGGAATGTCTGGAAAGCTGAACACTGGATTTGGTTGTCTTACTACTCTGCAGTGTTTGGTGCTACATAGTTGAATGTCGTGTTTCTGAAAGGGCAATTTTGTCTTCCAGCTCCTTTTTGTTTAGCACTTGTGAGTTCAGAAGGAAGTGCAATATGTCCATACATTCAAAAAGTAATATACTCCCAGGTTCCATTCATTTCTTGGATCTTTTCAAGGCCAGTGGTTGAGGCAGTACTGTAGGTTAGATCCTTTGTGCCTGATCTCTTGCAGTATAAATGAAGTCTTCAGGTTAATCGTGGACCATTAACCTTTGAATACAATGGCAAAGTTGTTTTCCCTTTGTCTCCTCATACCACACTCCCTTAAGTAGCAAAGAGACAGAATATTATGATAGAAATTAAAAAATAAAAAGGCAAACCCACAAACAAAAGCCCAGACAACCAACCCCAAACAAACATAACCCCCCCACACTCATTTCTTGAGAGCATCCACAGATTCTGTATCTTAAAAATTACCTATGTTTGGGTTAACTGTTTTCAGTTCTCTTTTCCTTTGTAAATAAGCCTTTGTATATGGCAAAAGACAACTGCCAGCCAAAAATCTGACCCTATTTATCAACTATACTGTAGTCAGAATTTCCTTTGCTGTATCAGTATAAGGCAAATGTTTGAGGGATTGGACTGATTTTATAGTGAATCAGGGGTTTGCATCAGCTTAGGAGAACACGGTACTTCAGCATTTAGGAATTGGGAGTGGGTGAAGCATGCCAAAGATTAATGTTGTTCTGCACAGCAGTACTGTAAAAATACTAATTACTGAAATATTCCTGTTTCCTTTTCAGTGCAAAACAGCTGGTTCGTGGAGAACCTAATGTCTCATACATCTGCTCTCGGTACTACAGGGCACCAGAGTTGATCTTTGGAGCCACCGATTATACCTCCAGTATAGGTATGTACCTGTGTTTGTTGGCATCTACAGCAACTGCTTGAGCTCTTAGTCTGTAGTTAAGTGTAAACAGAGATCTCAGATATAATCCCCAGGGACCAAATTTTGCTGTAGATGGTTAAGTACCACTTCTTAGAGAAATACAAATGTTTTGTAGATGGCTGCTGTGATTTCTACACCTCTCAAGGTTTCAGTGTGGATTACACTAGGAAAGGGACTTTTTCAATGTAGAGGAGGGAAATCTGATTACAAAATAGAAAAAGAATGCCACGTAATATTGCCATTTTGTTTAAAAGTAAGTATGAGATCTCAAGCCAGAAAAGCATTTTGATGAATAACTGTAAAGAACTACTGTAGCAAATCAACTACTGCTTCTGATATCCTGTGGTTTAGACACAAATAATTCCTTAATTTATTTACTTGGCTTTTAATAAAGAGTTTATAGGGGAAGGGAAAATGAGGTCTAATGATTGACTTTAAACTCTCTTTACAATTTTAATATACTGTATACAGCAGTCCTAATTCAACTTGTTCTGCTAACTTTTGTGGTCCTTTAGTCATTAATTTTGAACACAAAGACTTCTTTGTAATACCTGACACATAGCTGTGTCATGGAAATGTCAGGGAGGCCAGAGGTTTTGACAGAGGACAGGGAACAGTCAGGTTTACTTATAGTCGAGTCCTAAATAAATACAATAATGAAAATTTTTAAAATGAACAGCAGTGTGTTGGCTGCTTGTGAGTAGTTAGTTTTTTAGTCAAGGTACTCCCTGTGCTCCTTCTGAGCTCTAGTGCTAAAGAGACTAGATTTGGCTCTCTTAGCACAATATTGAGGAACTTTTTACCTTGCTTATGGACTTGATTCACTTAGGCAAGGTTTACTGTTTTCAGAAGGATTTGTAGCTCATAATCAAGTCTTGGCAGAATGTGTTTATAACCACTTAAAGTATATTTAAAGTTATTATGTTCTAACTAGTGTCAAAGTGAGTGGCTGGCTGACTTGTTTCAACTCTGCAGTTCCTTGAGGGGGGGAAAAAACCCCACCAAAATGTTCCTGAAGACTTTACCTGCTGTCACTTAATTTTTTCCCCCATTATTCAATAGGTATTGTAGCAACCCTTGCATACCTCCCTGGCAGGAAAGAGAGGCAGAACCAAGAGAAGTCTGCAGAAAATAATGGCATAATAAAGATAAAAAGGCCAGAAGTTAGAGTTGGCTACTGCCCAAAGTGGCAGCCCCAGCCCTGTTCTTGCCCCCAGATACTCTGGATCTCACAGTTTACTGTTTAATACACTCATTCGGCTTCAACTGGCAAGAGACTTCGGCAGGTTAACTTTCTGCTACACAAGTAAGTGCGGTCAGAGTTATTGTGTAGCTGAGAAAGCAGAAGAGCCAGGTAAAGGCAAAGTGCCAGGAGCTCATGGGTGAGAGGAAGGTGGCTGATGCCTTTAGATACCTTTTTGCAGAGCTAAAAGAGAGCTAATAGATTGGCTCAGCTGCATTATCAGGGTGCACTTAGACAACTTGTTTCAGAGGATAACTGCGTAAAACAAGTATATTATGTGTCACCAGAAGAAACTGCTTCACAGATAAGTCTGTTAGGTATCTCTTGCTCTAACTGTATAGTGACTTTAAACTTGCACTGTTTGTCAGACCCTTTTTCAAGGTGCTCTTTCCGTTTTTCTTGTCTAACCTACTGGTCTCTAAAACTAATAAAAATTTCATTCTGAAGTGAGGAGTCCATTTTTCACGTGCCAAAAAAAAAGGATATCAGTTTTTTTGTCCACCCTTTCTCATACCAACCATCCCACGAGGTCACTCCAAGCCCGTTCTCTGAAATTTGCACAGAGTAGCTTACAAATTAAGTTCAGCCAGTACTCCTTCCTTCCTGTCCTTTCCACTTTTTTCTCAGTAGAATATTTGCATTTGGGAACTGAGAAGAAATAAAGTGCTTTTACGCACTTTACAGTTTTCAAGCATTTTGCAATAAGTTAGAAATTCTAAGTTGTATCATGCTGCTGTTTCCAGTGGTGGTAAATGTTCCTTAGCTCTTGGTGGATAGGCAGCAGCAGTGCTTAGTGAGAACTCTACCTTATTTCACATAGGATTGTTCATCCAAATGCAACCAGCTTGCTGGAAAACCAATCAACAAGCACAGATAGGTTTATTAAAAGAGAGGAAGGAGCGCTTAATTATTAGCACTTTATTAATAGCTCAAAGGATAGGGTACTCTGAAATGCTTCAATCTGGTAATACTGCAGTTTAAACTTTTTTGTGTTGATATGCTTGGTTCTCTAATTCTTGTTTTCTTGTGAATTGTTAGTACAGCAAGCTTTTCCTGCTGTAATCTTTATTACTCTTTAAGAATCCTCTTGTGTGTGTGTGTGTGTGTGTGGTAACAAAAGTCAGCTTATATAAGGTGGGGATCTCCACTCTTCTCTTTAAATATCCTCTCTTAAAACTAGGTTGAAAGTAAAATCAGTGAAGAATATGAAGCAAAAAAGTGTTCTAGGTAGAAATTTTTTGTTTGTGATCTGCAAAGCTTCCAGCTTTTTTCTGAAGGTTTTTTGTTGTTTGCCAACATTACCGCAGGTCTTATGTTTATAATGCACTGCAGTATGGTAATTATTGTAAGCATTTCTGAGCAGTAAGTGCTTTTTAACACTAGACAGTGACACTGATGGCCCAAGAGTGACAGCACAGCCAGCTGCATTGTTACCATTTCAGTAGTTAGTCATCTTATAACATGTTACATCAGTTACAGTCATCCCTGTAACCAGGAGAGGCACTGGGCAGTCTGGCTTCACACAGGTTGTCTTTAAAAACATGAATTTGCCCTTGCGACATTACTTGCACTTCAGAGTGGCAGAAGCTAAAGTTCATTCCAGGATGTGTCTTTTCATCATGGATGTGACTACAAAACTGTGCACTAGCTTTTACATTTTAGGATCTTGATTATTTCAGCAAAACATGTGACTCAAATTCTAACCCAAAGGTCCCTTTAAAAAATAACTCACAGTCGGGTTTTTTGCACTTTTGTAAAGTACTGCATTAGTGCTGTATTTAAATATACACCATAGTAAGAGTAGTATCAAATCACATTTACTGCAGTTAATGCCTTTCTGTCTGCCTCCAGCAGACCTGGGACTCTATTTTTAAAATAATGACCCAGGAAATGACCTATTCAAGTTTTTCGATAGCCACTGTTGCCAAATAGCTACAAATCCAGGCCCATAATAGCTCTGTCGTATGCATTACAATTTTATGGGATTTTTCAGTGGTCAGGCACAAGCATTCGTGTCAACTGTGTGCCTTCATAGCCTGTACACTTTGGGCCCTTGTGCACCTTTGACTGTGAATTCTGCAAATATGTGCATGTCCCTAAAGTTTGCTGGTGATGGTATATAATTTATTTCCTGCAACTGATTTGGAGGAAGTGGTTTTTTTGTTGTTTGGTTTTGGTTTGTTGGGGAGGGGGTTGCGGTTTCTTTACAAACCAAGCTCTTTCAGCTGGCCCCTGATAGGTTTTTGCTGAAACCTCTCCCTTGCCAGGCTGTGTGTGTTACAGCATCCCAGAGTATGTTGATGGCATGCTGCTGGCAGTTCAGATCATAAAGCGAGATGCTGCGTGCTGAGAAACCATGGGATGGCCGCCTACGTTCCCCTACATTGTCCTGGGACAAATATAGGTGCTGGAGCAGGGGTGGGTGCAGATGTTTCTGCTGCCACGTGGTCCTTTTGTATAAAAAGAAGCCGTGCAGCTAAGCCTCCATGACGTGTTTTTTTCATGAGGTTTGGTGGCAGGGCAGTGGAGAGCTCACCAAAACGTGGTGGTGCTTCAGCATAACAAGGGTCTGGCTGTCTCCCTGTGTTTTCCCTATCACTGCACTGGCAGGAGTTGGGAGCGTTCCAGCGGGAACATTTATAGCCACTGGCAGGGAAAGATTGATCTGCATAGCTGTATTGCTGGCTTCTCTTGGGGTGTCCAAAAATAAGTATCCTGAAGTGGTTCATTCACTTTCCTAGTGAGCGCTAAGACAGAGGGAGAGAGTACTTCACCTCAGCAGTCCGGAGCAGAAGCTCCTCTGCAGGCTTGTGTAGTCAGCCTATCTCAGAGTTTCTTGGAGAACCATAACAAAGTGTGTTCCAAAACTGTTGCCAAACAGTGAAAAGTATTTGCCTCTGTCTTAGATAGCAATTTCCAATGCTGAAAATAAGCATGTGTTAATTTACAGAACTGCTTTATCACCTGTCATTGTAGTGTCATCTTTTCATTTCAAAAGAACAGATATACCTGTGTTTAGCTTTTGTTCCAAATGCTGGAGGAAACGTGTCTTTTCAGGCATTTTCCTGTTTCAGCCTAATTCTGTCTCTGCAATCTGTGCATCTGTGGGAAAACTTGCACCAACATAGAATGCGTACCTGTAATCCCAAATTTTGCTCTTGTTCTGACATCCCAAAAATTGTTTCAAACAAGCAGCAATGAAAAGCACTTTGGGGACTGGCATTTGGCAGCTAGAAGGTGCTGATTTTACAACTTCCCAGAGCTGTATTTCTAACTCTTGGTCTCTTTCCTGCTAGTTTGTTTCCACTGCTTGCAGAGCAGCAACTCTGAGTCACCTCCAAGATGGAGGAAGTCCATCAAGATAGAGGGATAATGAGGCAGAGATGAATAGATGAGGGTAATAAAAAAGTAGAAAGGTAAATATGCCCCATAAAGCATCAGATAAATGAAAGTTCTTAATTTGTACTAAATGGATGAGATAAACTATTTTTCTCTTCCTCTTCCTCCTTCATGTCCTCCAAATAACTGGCTAGAGTAACTAGAGTGTAGTACAATGACAGGTGTTCATGTTGGGAAGAAGAGGGCCAACTTTTCAGCTTGGACAGGCAGAGTTTGAGATTACAAAAAGAGGAATTCATGGACAGGGTGTTCTGTCACAAGCAACTTGAAATGGCCATTGCATACTAGTAGAATTAAAGCTAAGGAGTGTATTTTGCAAATGGTCCTCCCAGATGCCTCTTCCTGACTTAAAGAAATACTCCTTTTCCTTACTTCTCCACTGCTAGAATGCATTCAAAAGCAAGGGTATTATACCGATTATTTTGTTAGACAATGCCCATTTAGCAGCTGTGAAGATCAGTAAAGTACTAGAAATTTAAGAAAAACTTTGTAGTATAAGAGGCTGTATGAATTTTTGTGTGATTAAATTAGTGGAGGTAGATCAGGTGATAATGGTATTTGTCTAAGCGTTCTCCCGTGTAGGAAAGATGTGGCATTAGCTACCGTTATAATGTGAAAGCTATCTGAAATAAGCTTATTTGAAGGTTGCTTTTGGCTGGCAGTTGTATTTATTGTCCATATTGTTTAGACTGCATTTCAGTGAATGTGTGAAGAAAGTACCCTTTCCTGCTTTCTTGCAATGAATAGCTTTCAGTCCTTTCTCTTAAAATTTCACAGTCACAAGTAGTTTGACATAAGCATGATTTGTTGACTTGTTTTCCATTAAGAGTCTCTCTTGTTTCTTAGCTATTTTAAAGCATGTGAATGAGAGTCCTAGTTTGCTTTGATTAAACTGCACATACTAAAAAGAAATAGTTCAGAAAATGCTGCTCCGGTGGGAGCAGGTGGTTACACCATAAACTTCCTTCAAAATATTATTAGCCTGTAACAGTTAGCTCTGACTGTCCTAACACAGAAAAGTGTCTGGGAAGGAGCTGCTGCAAACTGATACCTTATCCCTTCCCTTAAATAACATGTCTTTAAATACAGAATTTAGTGCTTTGTTTACTTCAGGCTTGATGAAAATGTTACTATCCTAATTAGGTGTTTAAATTTTTAAATGCCAGTTTTAAAGGGTGGGGATAAAATAAAAAAGCAAACTCTCCTGGATCCCAATTTTTTTTCCTGCTAAAGTCAATGGCATAAATTCCATCAAGTTTCAGCAGAGATGAAATTTCCTAGTTTGTTCTTTATTGTATATTGCTCACCAGAGTTGTATAAACATCTGTGTAAATTGTGTTTTGTTTCTGTTCATGCTTGGAGCTGCTCAAGTTAGCCTCCACTCTGGCTTTTGTTGAGGATGCTTCAAGGATTTGTTCACTTCCTTGCCCAGGGAACCTTGCCCAAGTCCTAATTTGGAAGTTGGTGAAATTACATGCCTGGAGAAAAGTGGGGGATTTTGGAATGCCTGTGTTTTACTTCATTGTGTGGTTAGAGTGTTAGCAAGGAAAATCAAGGAAAAGTAAAATAGACTTTTAACAAGACATTAAAACACCTGATTTGGAAGATTTCAGTGCAAAAGGAACTACTCCATAGGTTTCTGAGGGATTTGTATATTTGATAGATTAAACCTACCATGAATACAGCAAGTATTCCTCAGACATTACCAGCTATTTCCTTATGACCTACATCCCTTCTTTTTATCTCTCTTCCCATATGATGCCCTCAACTTTCTCATGTACCCTCTGCTGTTTGTGCTCGGCCTTCATGCTTAAACAGGGACCTGCACATTATTTGAGTTGTTTGCAGTTGCAGTTTGGCAGGGCTGGGGCAAGCCAGGTACTTCCCACAGGAACTGAGCCCTTTTCAGCAGCAACACTGATGCATGCTCTCCCTGCTGTTTTTACAAAATTCCTGTAATGGATTTTGAGGCTTCTGGCCTTCAGACTTGTCTGAAATTGGCTGGTGGAGTGCAAAGGCATTTAGGGAAACTGGGAAAGGATAAAACAGCACAGAGCCAACTTCTGGAGCAGCCAGACCAAAAAGTTACTTAAAACAGTTTAAAAAAGCCACAGACTAATTTGAAAAAAGTCATGGTAGCATAATTTCAAAATTTTAAAAGGAAGTGACTTGTGAATGATGACTTACTCTCATGTCAGCATTGGGTTTGTGTATATTCTGTCAAATATTTTTCCTTCCCATATATATAATTTCTTTTTCAGTTCAAAATAAGGATTGAAGTTGTAAATAATGATTATAGATTTAGGGTAACCACTTGTTTTGTAAAGGACGGTGTAAAGGACTCAGCTTTTTCAAAACCCTATAAGACGCCTTTAAATAGACTTGTAAGTTAGAGTCCTCTGACTGCTTAGTACATTTAAAATGTTTCTTCAGTATTTCTGAAGAACTCTATGCTATCTGTTGAACTGTTACGTAATTTCCTCTAAACCCGGTATGCATGGGATGACACAAAAAGTGTTGTACATGTTGTCCAACAGCAGGAACTATCAGAGAGAGACATTTTTTAGCAGTTGGATGCAATTAAATGTTCTTTACGTGATTCCTCCTTCCATTTTTTGTCCAAAAGAGATGTTAATACCTTGGTGGTCATATCAGCATTTATTAAATGAGACTACAAGATGAAAGGCATTGTTTGTTTACTTGTTGAAATTCAAGACTCAACCTTCAAATTATTTGTTTGCTGTTTGCACTGTAAGTAGCTACTTTTTAGGATAAACCCTGATGCAATGTTTGTACTAAACAGGTAAAAGTGCATCCATTTGACTTGGAGGTGAATGACTTCAAAAGCTGCAGTAGTGCACAGGGGTGTTTGTCTACTGTATGCTCCAGCTGAACTGTATCTTGTTAAGAGAGGCTTTTTGCATAGCCCTTCTCCTTTAGGAATCAGGGAGAGAAAGCTCTGCTCTAACTTGTAGATTATTTTATTATAAACCTTGAATTCCTGAAAACTTTTTTAAAATTTTTTTTCCCCACCAGTTTGTAGTGGTTGTGACAAAGTAATAAGAGACGTTTTGTTTGCTCGGATCTTTAGCCATAACTGACAGTGTTGTGTGTATCCTGCTTCGTAGAACTGTAGTCATAGAGTGGCTTGGGTTGGAAGGAACCTTAAAGATCATCAAGTTCCAACCCACTTGACATGGGCAGGGACATCTCCCACTAGACCAGGTTGCTCAAAGCACCACCCAGCGCGGCATTGAACACTTTCAGGGATGGGACATAGTTTAAATACATTAGGAAATAAGGATTTATGTTGTAGCGTGGATTATCTCAGGTGCAACAGGCCTCAGGAGGTATATTCTCTGGGGTTTGACTTGTGGTGACATTGCTGTTATCTTATAGGGGAAGGTTAGCTCATAAAAGTAGGGAAGAGTTCAAGGAAATAGAGGTGGAAGGGGACGGGTTTTCCCCTTTGGGGCATTACAGTATTACAGGCTTTACAAATCTGTTTCTGATTGCTTGTTTGAGAGAAGATTTTATCATAAGGTTTCAGATATGCATTGAACAATTGATGACTTTGTAGAAAACCGTAATAGTCAATCTGGTTTTTTGGAGTAGCAGTTACCTCTGCATCCAGGTGCAATACTTCTAGTGTGTTGAACAGCTTAAAATTGGTGTGAAGTTACCTCAGATTATCACAAACATCTGCTAAACCGTGTTTACTGCATTTGCTTTGTTAGATTTTTCATTTTAGTTAATTACATTTCAAAAATAGAATACTATATTCCATAGTACTCTTAGGTACATTCTTAAGTTGCTGTTGTAGTATTCAATTGCCAAATTATTTAAGGAGATATACCTGTAATAGATTATGAAAAAGTTCTTCATGTAGGAGAACTAGCTGCCAGGGACTCCTCATGGCTTTTGGTATACATACATGCATTAGTTGAAGGTTTCTTCTGTGTATGCTGTTGATGTGATCTATGACTTGCAGTTCTGTTGTCCATCCAAGTTTGCAAATGGAATTGGGATAAAGATTAAGATCTTGAGGTGACAGAGATGCTGTCTCCTAGATGCCTTAATCATCATGTACTGTAGGATACCAGTAATACTTGCAGTACCAGTTCATCCGCTAGTGTATATATGCTCTCAATGTATGTATGAAAGGTTGAGTCTATTCAGCACTTGGAAATAATAAAAACATCAGCACTGTGGAAGATGATACCTATGCATAGTTCATGATCAGTGTGATTTAAAAACAACACAGGGTTTAGGGAAATTCTTAATTTACAGATGACAAGCATTTGCTGGTCTTTTCCTTACATGCATAAGTTTTAATGTCAATATATTATGGCATTTATCATTATTTTCCAGTTCTCATTGTCTCATGGTTTGATGTCTTAAGACTGTCTACTCACACTTGCTTTGTGCCAGGTATCTGTGTTTTCTAGATTAACATTTAGGGTAGGAACGTTTTTTAGTTTTAGCTCTGTTTACATACACTATCAAACATGACAAAGAACAAAGCAAGTGACTTAAAATTGCCAGGTTTTATATAAATGGCCTAATATGCATCTTTTACTGAAACCTTTCTCTGTCTTCCACTCTTCCCTTTTCAGATGTGTGGTCAGCAGGCTGTGTATTGGCCGAACTGTTACTAGGACAACCAATCTTTCCAGGTGACAGTGGTGTGGATCAGTTGGTGGAAATAATCAAGGTATGGAATTTTAAGTGTTGTTTTGACTGCATTATTCCCTGGGAATCAGAATGAAAACATGCATTATTATAAGCTTGTGAACATATATATGTATTCTGTCACCATTGTGCAGGGTTTTGCATGCAGACGGTGTTTGAAAACACTTCTCATGCTTTTTTGAGAACCTGATGATCTTCATTTGTTCGTCTTGTAGTCATGCACAATGATCTATCATCTTTTAATTATATAGGGGGTTTTTCCCCTCATAGAGGATTGCACTTTCAGTGTACTTGGAAAAAGTGCTTACATACTGAGCCAACATTGATTAATGTCTGATTTTCATCTTTTAAGAATCTGTCCCTTTTTCCTTTTTTGCACACAATTAATACTTGTCTTTGAAAACAGTGTTATTAAATTCCTTTTGCCAGATTCTTCACATACGTAGCTGCCTTCTCTTCTTCCTTCCAGCTCTTTGAGATGAAAGGTGAGAAAGGGCACTTGGTTTTGCAGATAGAGAATTCAGGACATGTAGGGCAAAGGTCCCTTTCACCTGAAGAGTCTTCCCCTTGAAGGTAAAAGACCTAATGTTTCAGAATACATAGCGTCTTTATATCACTTATGCCCAAGCACATCTTGATTGATTTCATTTGGAAAGCTATGAATATTCTGTGATTCTCAAATTAGAGGCGCATAAGAATAGTTCATACAGTAGAAGATTGGTGTCTGACTTCCCAGTACCCTTATTTGCCCCCTCTGTTTCAACTTCTGCCATGAAGGAAACAAGATTTCTAGAGAAAGCAGTATATTTTTCTTCTGAATCTATATTATGCGTACAATAAGATGACATTGTTACAGATGATGTGTGCACATGCTGTCTACGTGTATTGATTTCATCACCACAAGGAGACTGTATTAAAAGGATTTCCTGCTCGATTTTGTCACTCAGCTACCACTTTGATGTATACTATATTTGTGTGGTATGCATGTGGAAAGCCCCTCAAAACCAAAATGCATGGGTGAAAGAGTAGAACTTCCTACTTGTGTCTGTGTTATTCACTAGAAGAGCTGTGGTGTCTTTGACCCTGTCCTAACAACGTGTAATGATATGAACCAGCACTGAGTGGTCATTCTCCTGTGTGGAGGGCATGGGCTGGTGAGGCTCATTGGGGTGTGCTGTGACCTTCCTAGCCTCTCACCACGTCTTTTCCAGCTTCTGACCACACAAACCTGGCTTCCGTTATGGTAGGTTTCTGTCTCTCCTGCTGGAAATCCTCCAGTCAGTGACTTTACTCTGGAGGCTCCATGTCTTGTTCCTACTTCTCCTATGACTATTTTTTCTTACTGCCTTTCTGCCCAGTGTATTTCAAACTCCATTTACCCAAATTGGGTTAGTTTACATAGGAAACACTAGTGGAAAACTAGAGTTGCCATCAGAGGTAGGCCTGATGATGGCATAAGTGGCAATGTTTTTTGCTTTTGAGAAGTGTCTTGGAGTGGTATACTGCTTTTTACTACAGTGCTTTTGTGAGATGTGAAGTGGTCCCTGTGAACTCTTTAGATAACCAGAGTTCCTCAGGATTTTGTGCAATAATGAATAGTGTTTGCCTTTGGAATTTTTGAAAAGTCCTGGTTTGTTTCTTGATCTGCAGTCTGAGAAACCAGATCTAGTCACAGAATCGATTAGATTGGAAAAGACCTCTGAGATCATCAAGTCTAACCTATGACCAAACACCACTATGTCAACTAGACCATGGCACTGAGTGCCATGTCCAGTCTTTCCTCAAACACCACCAGGGATGGTGACTCAATCACCTCCCTGGGCAGCCCATCCCAAAGGGTGCTTATCTTTTCTGTGAAGAAATTCCTCCTAATGTCCAAACTAAACCTCCCCTGGCACAGCTTAAGACTGTCTTCTCGTCCTGTCACTAGTTGCCTCGGAGAAGAGGCTGACCCTCACCTGAATTTTTGTAAATAAAACTGTTTGTCATGGTGACTATCATGACTTGATCAGAAATCTGAGAGTAGAGAGGCTGTTTTAGCAAAACCATAGTGCTCTGCCCTACCATTGCTTTGGTTTTCACAGTGTGGAAGTAAAATATTCGGGAGATAGATGTTCTCTTATTATTGATATAGTTGTCAAGCAGAGATTTGTGGTTGGGTTGGAAGTTTGCTAGAAGCTGTTAACATCAGCTGGACATTTTCAATTCTGCAGTATTGAAGAAAAGATCTGTGAACTGGTAATTTCATAGCACGTTTGTGTTCCAATTGCGGTGATTCTTTGTTTATGCCAGTTGTATTGAAGTGGAGGAGCACTTCAATAAAATTGCAAAAAGCCTATGGACCATCTCTGGTGGTAACTTTTCTTGACTAGCTCATAGAGTGACAATATATAGTAATGGCATACAAATGTTATTTCTCAAGACAGCTGAAGGAGTATTCAGTGTAAAGGATACTTTGGTAAATTATAGGTTGAGATTATGGTTTTCGCCCCTGCAGAAACAAAATTCTGAACAATTTCTTTAAATGTAGGAAGGGGAGAACTTAAAGATCATTCACACCTGTGTTGTGATGGGCTTTTCTCATCTTCTGTTACTTATGTAGCTCACTACAGGTAGAAGTTAAGTGAAACAAATATAGGGCTAACTCCATTTTACAGGAAGCCTGGTCTCTTCAATAAAAAAGCTACAGTGCTGAGACAGTCTGTTTTAGAAAAGTCTGAGAGGGCAAATGCTGTAGATTTTACAGCAGTAATCACAAAAAAGGGTGTTTTCTGGATTTTTAAGGAAGTATCATGTAAAATGTGAGCCTGAATGGGTGGATGCCAGAAGTGTTTTCCTGCCAGTGTATTTGTTGCTGAAGCAGCATATATTCTGAAGGCAACACTGGAAGAGAAGCTGAGTGCAAACTGCAGAAGTGGCCTCTTTTTCAGGGCCTTTGTCTACCAAATTTTCCGTTGTGAAGCTTTTATAAACTATTCAGAAAAGTCCTCACAGAAGGTGTAGGTGAGAATACAGGGAGGGTTATAATTGAGAATACTGCATTTAAAATCAACAGCTGTGAGAAATTGTCTAGGAAAGTGCATGAACTGGGTAATGAGGTGCTTCCCTTTTAATGTTGTACTCACTGATAAGTATTTCTCATAGTGGGAGTAGAGGGAGAAAGCATGTGTACCTCAAATTTCAACTAAGCTTTCCTCACCTTTTGAAAAGGAAGGAAAAGCAAAAAGTGAGGTTCCTCAGTTTTCCATTCTGCCAGCTGTTAGCAGGGATCCATCCCTGCTACTGTGTATCCCTTCAAAATGACCAATAACCAGATTGAGCAGATCTGATTTTGAAATCTGCAAAGAAGACATTAAGCATTCTCCTCTTCTGCACTCCCAGAGTGATGCTTAAATTCTACTTAGATTTGAAAGGCTGGCACAAAAGAAGCAACCCATGTGAGTGAGTTTGGGTTTTGCAGCCTCAGTAACGTTGAAGACACATGCACTTCTGCAGCGTAAAAGTTACCAGAAATGTTAAATCTTGGGTACAACGTGTCAAACATGACGTTGTATAAGATTTCCTTTAGAGTAGGATTCATTAAAAGAAAGTATGACAGATGGTGTCCACCTCTTCCATTTGCTGCCACAGAATACTAGTATTTAAAGCTTCATTGTAACACATCCTTATTTTAATGCTAGCTGGCTGAGGGGAAGCAGCCATGGGATCTGCCACTTGTAGAACAGCAGTGAACTTGGTAGAAGAGTGCAGGCTGAGACCTGTGAGCTGCTGTTCAACCATCTTGGAGTCATAGTTTCCACGTAGCCTTGTTGGAACTGTGTTTCTGAAACTTAGAGGCAGGGAAAATGGAGTATTTTAAACTCCCAAAAAGGGTTTATGGTAAGGAAATATTTATCCACATGTTTGGAAGTGCATCTGACTTCCATCCCTTAAATTTACTTGATCCCACTGCATGAGAGGTCAGCTTAGAAATATTACTGCTAATTCTTATCAATTCAAGATGACTGAGTCATGGTCACACTTGCGCATTTTTTTGAGCCAAGATAAATTTTTCTGTTGTCTCTTCAGTTGCTTACTCAGCTTTGCTTATTCAGAGTTCATTTCACAACACAGCAAGTGGATGCTCCACCTGGCCATGAAGTTTTTTGCATTAGACTGGATAATGACTTCAAAATACCATCACATTAAACTAATCCTCCTCTCTCATGCAGTTCTTGATGACATCCCCTTGGTAGCTGTTTTTATGAAAGTAGAATTTCTGCGATATGTCAGTTGGCACAGATTGTCCTTCCTGCAGCCGTATGCCCAACATCCTCAGTCCCTTGCTGCATCACAAGCATTCTTGGCTCTTGACAGATTTTGATCCACTTTCAGCAGTCTTTACATAGTTTAATTTTCATTAAGTCTTGCAAGATCTGCTCTGTCCAGTTGCACCTGGAGTTTCTCCAGACTTACTATATATTTGCAAATCGCTGGGAAAAACTGTGCCCCTCTAGAACCACAGCTTCACTTTGGTATGAATCAAGACAGTCCCCTTTTTTTAAGCTTCTTTCTCTTGTTTCTATTTCATTAAATATGGTCTTTCCAATGTTCTCAATCTGGTTGGTTAGGAGAGATCTTTGACCACTTACTCGGACAAAATTTTATTTGTTATGGCGAAATACTGTTTTGGAGCTCCATCTGAAGAAATAATGTAACCCGAGTACATTCTTGTTGAATACTTACGCTGTTATAAGAGAGGAATCATGTACTGTGCTTTTTACAAATTTTGATCTTGAATGGTGACTCTTCCTCCTTATTTTTAGCTCTTGCTTGCTATTCCAAATGTTAGGTTGTCCCATCACTGGGATATCTCAAGTGGGCAACCCAATATAGTCATGAAAATTCATGCCCCTACTGGCTTTCAAGTGACATCTTCAGAAATGTGCTTAGTTTCTGAAGTAGGCACAGTGGCAGTGTAGATTTCATCTGTGGTCGCATAAGGAAATCATGTACAAGTAAACACTACATCTCAGAACAGTCATGCAGTCCTCTTCCTGATGGATGCTTCCAGCAGCCTGGGAGGGTTGCAGTTGCCACTTCCTTATTTAAAATCCACTGTGCAAGTGTTGTCCTCCTGAATACAGCTTGAAAGAAGGAGCTCTTAGACCTCAAGAGTGATTTTTTGATATGCTCTCAGGACAGGCTCCTTCGTAAATCTCCAATCTGTGCTCAGTGGTGTCTGCAGGACTGCCATGCTCCCTGTGAAAGCTTGGCAATGTGGAGACATTCTTGGGCCCCCAAGCTCCTAACAGCTTTCCAGAATCGTCAAGGTAAAAGTGTTTAGTTTGGGATGTGCCCCCAAACTAAAACATCTTCAAGCACAATTCCTGCAGACAGTTGTTGCTCTTTATTCCCTCTGCAAAAAGTGAATCTCAGAAGTATAATTGTTTTGTTTCTGAGGTAATTATCTCCTGAAGGTTTCTGTTTACTGTCTTCCCCCTACTCCTCTCAAAAAATCATCTTTTTCAGAAGAATGAAGCAGCAGTAATTGTCTGAGCAGCCCTGGGACATGGGGAGGACAGCAGCTGCCAATCTGCCTTGCGTTTTCTTTACCGGAAATATTTTTTCCATATGCTGCTATTTAGAGTATGAGATGAATCAACTAACTTGTGAAAACTGCAGGAGAGGAACGGAGGATGGGGGGTGGGAGTGGTGTTTAGTTTGAGTTTTTTGGTTCCTACTGCGCTGTATGATTATTCCTTGCACGAAAACTGGCATTTCATGGTAATTTAGGAGGAATAATAAAATCTTCCTCCCATAGTTCTCTGGGTAAGCGAGAGCAAGGGGAAAAATATATGAAAAAACAAGCTCAATAGTATCAGGAATCCTATTCATGTGTAACTTTTCGAGCTCATGACAGTTTTACTGAGCCTAATGCTAAGTATAGACTGCAATTATAATATATGGCTCATGCTCAAATGTCAAGGTACTATTTTGGGCTCAGTTTCTGAAATACAGTAAATCCAGTTGCAGTAGTTAATGGGGAGAGAGGAACCATCTCTTCCAGGAGAATAAACTGTAGGAGAGTGTGTTTCATTTTATTGGATGTGGTCCTTGCTGACGACCCACCTGCATCTGACATGAGCTTTCACATGAATGTTCTGTCGTCAGCCCTAAGGGAAGTCTCCTGGCATTTTTTTAACTTGATGTCCCCCCACATCACAACTTGGCTGTTGCTGTGCCTCACTTAATTCATCACTTCCAGTGCTTGTAGGCAGGCAGTGTAAAAAAAAAAGTTGATGAGCAGTTACATTCATGTCAGCAGTGACAATGGGTTTCTTCCTATTCCTGATGTGTAGCTCCTCTCATGCTTGTGAATAGAAGAAATCTCTATATTTAGTTAGCTTTCATTGTTTGACAAGAGAGTGTTTTTGAAAGGAAGTGTATATAAAGTGGGTAAGTTTATTTTGCTTTCTACCACAGACCTCTTGAAGTATTATTTCAAGCTGACCCATGTTTACTGCTTGAGATGCCTACACCATGAGTTTTTTAAATAACTGTTTGGCACACCTCTCACAACTTTCTGAAGAGGTGCAGTCGTGTTTGCAGAAGTATTAATTATGCCATCTGGTAAGCCATAAACATCAGATTTTAGGAACACATTTCTTCATAAACTTGCACAGTTTTCCCAGGGAAGATCACTATACCACTGCAACCCTGGCTTTGTAGAGCTTTCTGATGTAAATAACCACCTCTTCCCTCTCTACTTCAGTCGTTACCAGCTGGAGTTTCTGAAACCTTGGTGTCCATACGCTTCCAACTCATTTCTACATTTTGGCAAAGGTTCAGCAGTAATGATGGTTGTTCTGAAGGGCTTTTATTCCACTGAGATTTGTTGAAACCCTTGCAGTTTCCTTTTCCTCTGGTGTTGCAATAGTGTGGGTTTGGTCAAAAATGACTCAGTGCCGATTTGCATAGTGAAGCCAGGTGTGGACCGCAGCTGTCTTGGTACTGGGATGTAACTAAGGTGTCTTTTGGAGCTGAATATTACCCATATATTTCTCCTGTGAAAAATTAATTGCAGGAACATAAAATGGAGATATTTTTGCTATTTTTAATCAAGCATAGGGCTTATTCCAGGTTCATAAATTTCCCATTCTTGTTTGATAAGTATGACATTATTGTGAGCCTGTAGCTTTTCTTTCATTGCAGGAGGATACATACTCTTTTCCTACCTTCATGAACCTGTCCATGGAGTAAAAATTCTTTAGGGAGCTTTATCTTTTATAGATTAATGTCAAGGGAAAAACTTGACAGAAAACACTGTTTTATTTTTGTCCTAGATGAATCAGAGCAGTGTCTGCCTTTTCAGCAAGTGTATTCTTTAGTTAGTCTGAGTAGGTAATGTGAAAGTTTAGTCTTCTTTCCAGTTACAGGTTATTCTATCAGACAACTGCATTTTTATTATTACAATACTTACTTTGTTGGTTTTTTTTAAAGTGCCAAATTAAAAAAAAAAAAAAAAAGAAAAAAACAAAACCAAAACTTTTTCCTCGACAACACCACTTTTCATAAGACTCCCAAGAAGCAGAATAGTATGTCCTAATCTGCAATGACCTGAATAATTCAGTATTGGACCCTGCATTTTTTAAAATATCTCTGACTTTAAAAAATCAGTGGGGTTCTTACCTGAGTACAGAATATGTGAAGGGAAGGTTCAAAGCCTCTTTTCTTTGGCATCCCTTGACAGGACAGGAAGGAGGAGCACAAATTAAAGCCCATGAAATTCAATCAGAACACAGTTTTTGCTGTGAGGGTAGTAAACACTGGAACATGCTGCCCAGAGAGGCTGTGGAGTCTCCATCCCTGGAGATACTCAGAGTCCATCTGAACGTGGTCTTGGGCAATTGACTCTTGACAATGCTGCCTGTGCAGTGGGGGAGTTTGGATCAGGAGTTTTGTACCCTGAGCTCCCTTCCAACCTCAGCCATTCTGTGATTCTCTGAACACTCTCTACAAGGAACATCTGCTCCGTAGTATTTTCAGAGATGGTATAGCCAGAGCAGATGTTTCATGGAATAATTCTGCCAAAAATATTCAAAGTAATTTATTCTTCTCCTTTCCATTCCAAACAGAAAGAGCAGTCACATGTATGACTTTTTTAAAACAAGAGGTTTGACCAATTTTTGCAACAGCTTAAATGATTGCTGTTACCAAGGTTACTTGAAGGTATTCTTAATATACTGAAAACTCAGTGTGAATCAGTGAAGTACAGTTCCAAAATCACGTAGCAAACAGTGTTGATGTGCAGAGGCTAAGGAGAGATCCACTGTGGGACCTCTTCAAGATATATCAAGTACTGGTCCAGTTTCATAGTTTGTCACTTTATTCAGCGCACTCTGCTGGGTTGTACTTTGAATTTGATATGATATTTAAAACTTCTGTTTTTCTTCCGATCTACTTCCCTTTTGGTTTTTGGTTGGGTTTTGTGGTGTGTCCTTTCGTGGCTGGGGGCTTTTTTTCTTGAATCTACTTTTAGTACAAATTGAAAGTGCAGTCTGGTTTTACAATCTAGAGAGAGCAAAGTAAATACATCAAGTAACTAGAATAGGTCGCTTTTCCTATTGTATAGTTATTTCATATGTCAAAGGCTGCTCTGTAGCCAAAAGGTCAAACGATCCCTTCTTTCAGCTACCGTGGTCCCTCTTCAACACCTCCTTTTCTAATCATTCATGAGACCTTAAGTGCTCTTGCTTAGATGCCTGTGCTTTTGCTTAGGAGTTGCTCCCTCCCATCACCTGGATTTACAGCTGTGTTTTTAGTGAAATATGTGAATATTGTCTGTGGGTTCTTCTGTGAAATTGCCCTTGCCTATCTAATCTGAATTCTCTCTGATGCTATAGTCATTCTTTAAATATACTTGCACTGTGTAGGCTCCTGTTATGAGCAGCCTTGGCAACTGAGCCAGTTTCATGAATTTTGGCTATATTAAAAATAAATCTACTCTTTGCCTCTTCTCAGAAAAGCTATTAAAGGAATTTTTTGAGGAGGAAAGGGGTAAAGAAGGTAAACATGCTTTATAATAAATCCTGTTTATACTAGGGAGGTCTGAAAACAGCTTTTAGAAATGGTGAGAGGGAAATAGAAGTTGCCCATTGGTTTTCAGGAAGTTAATTTAAGTAATCAAAAAACTTTGAAGGTTTTGAAAATTGCTTTTCTCCTGAATCAGGATGAAAATAAGGGTGTGAAATCCCCTAATCTTTTAGAACTGGAAAGCTTTGAGAGTGATGGTCATCAAAGCTTTTAGAGCAGCACCGTCCTGGGAGGGCTGGCAGCTGGGTGGCTGATGCCCTGGAGGGTGCCAGACAGAAAACCAGCAGAGAAAGGGCACATTTTTCTATCAACTCTTTTTTCCTTTGAAAGTTGAGCAAAATGTATGGAATCCTGCAAACACCCTCTTTTTTACCACCAGCATTTTCAGACACACCTTGAAAAACCTACCTGTGGGTAGGATTTCAGTTTGTGTTGTGCAACTTATACTTTAAATAGCAAAGAGATACCAAGTTCCTTTCATAATACTTGATGACAGTTTCTCTGTTGCACAGATTAGTCCAACAGCAATTACCTTGCTCTTTTACCCCTTTACCTGACTTTTTAGAGTGCATTTTTTTAATTTCCACTCTTCTAACAGGAGTGAAAATGTACACAGGTATCAGAATTTGTAACTAGATATTTCTTTATCAACCAGTAAGCTAGAGTGTTTAACGTCATGTTGTGGATCATTTGTTGCCTTATGGTGACAGTGCAGTCTGATGACATGAGGTGATAACATTATGCTAATCTGTATGGCAAGAGATTTATCACGGGGCCATATTAACATGGCTACTGGTTTCCTATAGGAAGATGAGCCTGAGCTCAGCATGGAGGAGCAGCTCCTGCCTTCTTGCCTTCTCCCTTTCTTTCTGCAGAGTAAAAAGATACCCAGCAACTGGGTACAAACAGAAAACACCATGTTTCCTTGAACATACTTTGCAATGTTTATATATAGCTAGAAGACAATGGCTCTCTCACACTCAGTGCTAACTGAACAGAGAGCACTAATGCCGTATTGTCTGGCTCATTCTCTCCAGGGATTTCTGAAACCCTTTCAAAATCTCCTACAAAGAGATGTGCGGTTGTGTTATTTCTCACACACCTACTGATTTGCATCTATAAATAACCTCGTGCCGATTCTGGGAATGAGAAATACAACTTGGTGAAAGTAAACCAGGGGTGGTATGCCTTTTAGAATGCTGCCACATTAGATTTAAACTGAGTCTATCTTCCATAGGAACACTGAGATGGAAAAGCACCACCCAAGCCCACACAATTTGGTTTGCAGGGTGAGGAGAAGAACCTGTCTGGCTCAGCTCAGCCATAACTGGCTGATCTTTTAAGTTTGTTCATGCCTTGTAAAATGCAGTCTGTGCTGCTGGTCTGATCCTTAGTCAGCCATAGGCAGTGAACTGCAACCCCTGAATGTGTTTGGTGGTACTGTTTTCTAACAATCTGATTAGGGTGAACTCTCTTCCCTGTTGAAATATCACTAAGTTTGAGAAAAATGCTTGAATTTTGTTGAAAACTGTAGAAGATAAATTTTTGACACTGGGCTTGGAGCATGAACTGAATTGCCAGCAACTGAAGTTGGAGCATCTATCATATGAGGAGAGGTTTCAAGAGCTGACACTGTTCAGCCTGAAGCAGAGAAGTCTCAGGGAGGTCTCATCATGTATAAATGCCTTGTGGTGGAAGGGAAGAAGAAACAAGCAGACTCTTCTCAGTGTTGCCCACTGACTGGACAAGTGGCAGCAGCACAGATTAAAACACATCTTTTACTGTGAAAGTTGGTCAAATCCAGAGCAGGTTGCCCAGAGAGGGGACCTCTTTCTCCTGGGAGCAAATCTTTTGTTGTTTTGCTCTCAACACTATATTAACTTACTAGTTACACAGCTTGGTTTCAGTTTTCTTTATGTGTGATAGGTTATACTTCAGTCTTCATTACTGTATTAATATGTGGCATATCTAAACAATTTGCCTTTTTTTCTCTCTCCTGTCTAGGTTCTGGGAACGCCTACAAGGGAGCAAATTAGAGAAATGAATCCAAACTATACTGAATTCAAATTTCCTCAGATTAAGGCACATCCATGGACTAAGGTGAGTTTATATGATCTGAATAATAAAGTCATGGGCTGAAAGTAAAAATTCAAGGAGTTCAGTTTGTTCAGTGATTTGGTGGTTTTCAGTCTAAACTGGATGCCTTTAACTAAGCTGGGGACCTGCAAACTTTTGATGTAGCTAGGGAGAAGAAGGTGTTGAAGCAGTGCACTGTAATATGTGTTGATCTGGGGGTTTTGCAGTTGCCTATAGGTGCGTTATTTTTTGTTTTGGTTTGGTTTTTTTTAACAGTAATGTGTGTGTTTATAGCAGATTGCAATGTATCTGCATCCTGTCATGCTATAACTGATATGCACAAGAGTCACATACAAATGCGACAGTGTTCCAGTGATAAATGTGGCACTTTTGTAATGCTGTTACATACTGTGATGAGGGCTGGCAGTCACTTTCTTAACAGCTTCTCTCATAGATAATATCTATTTGTGCTCCTGTAGGTGTGCTTTTGAGGTGGGCTGTTTTTTCTTGGAGTGACTTTTCAAAATTTCTTGTTATCTACCTTTCACAGGGAGACACCATTGCAGTACATGCAGGCAGTATTATAACCTCCATGATCAAAGAGAAATGCTAGCATTGAAACAAAGAAATTGCTACACAATTAATCGATCTTCCACATATCAAGGAATGATGAATATTTGACTCGGGACAGAGTAACAGTCATTTAGTTAGCCCCTTGGGTGTGGAATAAATTAAATATTGAGTTTTAAACAATTGAAGCCTTGGTAGTTAATGTTTTATTTTTACTGCTTGAGCAGTGTCTGATATAGTCAAGTGTATTTTCATCATATCTCAGCGCTCAGGTGTCCTTCTGCTAAGAAAGTAATATCTGTGCATGGAAGGATTGCATTCCTAGCTGAGCATATGGTCAGGTCAGACTCTTATGGACCAAATGCTCTGTCCTGGTAGAAATTCTGAATAAACTAATTAGGGCAAGTGGATAGCAGGCCAGTATACATGATAGGTGCATATCAGGGCAGGTACTACATGTCACTATTTTTGTGATAGATTCTCCAATGAATCATGTACAGTTTGAATTCTTTTTTCCCCCCACTAATTCATGGCTTGATATTTCCATATCAGAGTTATTTTCTGTGTATTGGTAAAGTGATGAATAATAGTATGGGAGGTCATTAAATCCAGCAAGGCTTTCTAATAACTTAGGTTAACAAGGGAAAAAAATTAAGGCTGAAATCTCTGGGAGTCATCTCTTAAGTTTTGAATTGCTGCATGATAAAAGTCACAAGAATAAATCAAAAAGCCTTGTAGCACTGAGTATTAAGGTCATATCTGAATTCCTGCATTGAAAGTGTTTGGATTGGAGGGGTTCAGTTAATACACACTGGAGTAGAAGTGCAGAGATGTACTGTAGGACAAAGAGTTAAGCATCTGAGCTAGCTATGTAACTCATCTTATGCCTGATCTTAAGAAACATCTGTATGCACTTGATGGTCTCTTAGACCACAACACAAGTCTTTTGGCACATGGAAGCTTCAAGAAAAGACTGACACTTCCTCCTATTTATAGAGAATGTTTTTTCGGTTGTTGTAAAGGATAACAAGTGAAATTAAGTCAATTACCAAGAATTGAGAGGAGCTTGCCAGAAGATCAAATCCGCATTCTCCATTAGGGCACAATTAGTTTTGAGGAGCTGTGCTTACAGTGTAGCTTCTCATTCTCAAGTCATTCTGCACACAACTCTTCCTGATGTCAGCTGGGTATAGAATAGCATTTAAACCAGTTTGTTACAATTGGGTTGTGATACTTCATTTATGAGATCTGTACTTATTAATGCAAGTGCTAAATTAACAAAATAGGTTATCCAGCATGGGGTTGGTAATGATGCTTCTCAATGTATTACTTCTCAAGATTCTTCCCTTTCAACATTTTGAGCATGTTGAACTGTGAAAGCTTTAAGTAGTAGTAATATGTAGAATTGGTGTTCCTTATCCCGTTGTACTGGGGTAAAATCTGACGACATGTCAGTGGGCATATGCAATCCTGTTGGAACTTCTGTATCTTAGAATTGAAAGGATATGAGAAAAACCTCTCAGAGCTCTGGCTTTGAAAGAAAAGGAATGACTGAAGAAATGAAAGTGCAAATGTTGTTATTGATTGGTTGGGGTTTTTTGTTAGCAGTCTAGTTACATACATCGTTGTACAGGTGGTTTCCAACAGGACTTGAACTTTAAGTTGCAGCTTCAAAAGCACAAATCCTTGCCATCGAAGCTAAAGAATTACTGAAGATTACAATAGATAGAAGGCTGTTATTTTTGTGGAGTGGTTATGACTAGAGGATTCAGCAGACAGAAGTTAAAGACTTCTTTGTGTGTGTGAAAAATTTCCAGGCAGCTAGTTTTCAGCATTTTAAGAGAGAATTATGGAGAGTATACTCACTCCCAGCTATAAGCTCTTAGCCACAAGAGTATTCTCCTTGTTTTGTGGTGTTCAGTGTAATATGGGTATTTGTCAGCGTTGAGGAATTTGTAGGTCCTAGGAGTTAATTTCATGCAGTGGACATGCCCAGTATGCAGTCTGGAACTGCTTGCTTCCAGACCAATAATCTATACAAAAGTAAGGTCTTTGGTTTGCTCTTGTTTTCAGGGAACTTTCTTGGTCTGCAAAAGTATGTGTAGAAGGCAGTTAAGAATTTTCTTTGGAATCTGTAGTATCTATAGGTTGCATCTGAAATTCTGTGTGGTGACTTCTGTTGGATGTATGTGGTTCTGATCTGCTCTCAGATATTTCTGACAGGCATAGATACGTTACTTTGCTACTGGGTATTGCTGTGGTAGCGTAACCTGCTGCATTTGCTGTTACATACTAGGTGAAGAAGAATGGTGGCTGGTGCTGTAGTACAGTGAAATATTTTCTGGGTTGTTTAAAGAGCCAGAGAAAGACTGAATACAGACAAGTCCATATTGTTTCTCAGACTCAGTAAGTTTCAGGCTGAAATGGGAATTTTGGGAACAAGCTTTGTGGAAATTTGAAGTCTACCTTCATAGATCGTAGACTTTTCGGTAGAAATGGGTTGGTATCATCCTAATACAGTATTGATATGCAATGGGATGTAGTAGTATGAAAAAAGAGATCTCAAATTAACAAGGTCTTTTCTTCATAGATTATGAGAAGTCAAGCTAACACTCAAACCAATTTCTCTGTGCTACAGCAACAAAATGAGTTTTTTACAGTGCAGACTGTTCTCATACTAGTTTTTCAATCTGTTGACCATTTGAGATTGGAGTACTTTTGTAACTTAAGAGCTGGAATCTCTTGTTACAAAACATACAGAGGCCTCTCTCTTGTCTGCAGTATTGTTCTGTGTTGCCCAAGCACATGTGTATTTTTAAGCCAGTTTACATGCATGAGGCACACGATGATGGGAGTTCAGCATGTCCCTTGCTAGCAAATGAAAAGGGAATCCAAACTTTCTGGAAATTTTTCAGGTCATTCTTCCAAAACAGGACTTCTCTGTTCTTCTCCTGACACCCCACCCCTACAACCCCAGCCTCAAAAGTAGGAATCCAGCACATTTTGGATCTTTGGCCAAGGGGTCCTCTTCAGAATACTCGTGTGTTGAATTTAGTAATGTAGCTGTTCTTTTCATACAAGCCTCCCTTTGTTTTCATATCATATAGAACATTTTGTATTAATGGAGGTGCATCCTTGTCTGCCTTGATCTGTGAAATAAGTAGTATCATGTTACAAGGGATGCAATTTTTTGCAAGGTAGTTAATATGTCTTGATTGACAGTCAGAAAAAAATAGGCTTTTAGACACGCAGTCTTGTCTTCAGGTGTATCTTGTGTTGGAAATCCTATCCATGTTTTCCAATTGTATCAACTGATCAAATAAAAGTTACTACCCTTCCTGGAGATTTTGTTGCTGTCATTTTTACAAGTCAGACTTTTGCTTCTATGTGTTTCAGCCACTTCAGCTCCTTGAGCCTTCTCTGTTCATGGAAGTGCAGTCTGATCTGTGCTACTAATCTTTACACTTGTTTCTCTTCTTCTGACTAAGCTTCATCTGTAGCATATAACTGTGTGACTGGAAAACCAAGGAGTAAATCTGAGATTGTAAATCACAGGAATGTTGAAGTTCAGCTTTGGTGATGAGCTTTCTCTGAAGCTTTTCAGCCCTTTTGGAGCAGGGCAGGGACAGTGGGACAGCTGACAAAAGATTCATAAGCTTGTTGGTAGGTGGGCATTGCTTACCATGGCCCCTTACAGCTGGCCTTTATCCTAGTGTTACTCAGAAGGTACCTGCAGATCTCAGATCCTTGGGGTGATGAAAAACAAAGAATGTGCTGTGATTACTTCCAGAAATATGGAAAATATTTGTCTGTGACAGCCCCCCTTTCCTCTTGCATCCAGCTAGTAAAGGATCTCGTTTGAGCAAGATTATAATAAATGTAATATAATTACATAGTTTAAGCCCCTTCTGCATGGGAGAAATTACTTGTTTGGATTTGCCCCCACTCCCTCACCCCCCAAGGATGCTGACACATTGGCCAATATAATGGAAGTATAATGAAAGATGTATGTGTGTGTTTATGTATGTATATATATATATATATATATGCTATAAGCATGCCCATGGTTCATGATGGCAGAACAATACAACAGGCTGTAACTGCAAAGGAAGTTTTCTTTGCTCAAATCTTAACCTCTGCCTTGTTGCCATTGTATAGACATGGAAGCAGTTTCCACTGCAGTCAGCTCCTAAAAATAGGCAGTGAGTTTCCTCAGTGTGCCGTGGTTTGGTAGCCTTTGTTTCTGATCTTCTGAAGATACTTGCAAGATGCTTCAAACATGTAGGCCTTTTTTAAATACCCCTCTAGTGAGATAAATTTGAGTGTACTCAAGAGAATGGCTTGATTCACCATCCCTGAATCTATAGTTAGCTGAATGGGTGTTTGAATAATAATCTCCAAGTCAGCATTGAGATGGAAAAAGACAAGTCATTTGTCTTAACAGTGGAAGAGATAGGAAGAAAAGCTGTCATGTCTAGATTGGTTTTGAGCTTCTCTGCCCTTCTACTGTGCACTCTTGTGGATGAATACATGAGGACTTTTCTCTGCTGCACTTTGCCTTCATAATAGAGCTGTGGAAGACTAGGGCAGGGTCCCTCACAACTTTGTAGGCACTTCCTATTTTTTTTTTTTCATTACTTACACTGTTCAGAGTGCTCTTCCATCTGTCTTCAGGCCAAAAGATTATAGCAGAAGAAACCAGTGTCTAAGATGAAACTTCAGATTGTAGCTCATCCCTTCTAGTGCTTTAACAAAGCAGTTGGCCACTTCTGGCTGCAGCTGAAACTGTGCAGAATCACAGTTGGTTGTCTTATAGAGTAGCTTTGGATATTGACTTGAGGATCCATATTTCTGCCTGTATTATGAAATAAGTTTTGCTAATACTATAAAATACTTGCCACATATTTTAGTCTCTATATCCTTATGCGTGTATATCTTTGTTGTTTTAGAATACTAATTACTTTACTTCAAATGTTTAATATTTCTGTGCTTGTAGGAAAGTCTTGTCATCTTCCCCCTGCTCCAGGATAGGGGTGTAGAGGCTGGTTTCGCTCATGAGCATGTTTTTCCACCTTCCAGAATGAGTTTCATGTCTTCATCCTGTCCTACTCCTGCTCTCCTTGTTCTTGTCTAGTTCTTAAGCAGATTGTTTTGCTTGTAAAGCTTCCAAAGTGACTGCTCATACTGTAGATTCAAGGAACAATACCAAACAGTAAAATGGATAAACAGGCAGCTCGCTTTGTCACTTCTAATTATGACTGATGACAAAAGAAAGCAAGTGCACTTCTCTCAGAAATCTTGTCAGTGGACTTGCATTTGAATTCAACCTGAAAATGCAAACTCTTCTGAGACTGGAGTCTGATCTTTTGTAGAGATACAGAGGTACAGTGGAGATGAGATATTTCTTTGGTTTCAGTTTCATAATGGAGTAGGGTGAGTTCTCCACCTCCCAACTGCATATTCCTGGTGTGCGTTATGGTCTGCATAGTAGCAAAAACCTCTTGAGTAAAACAAATGTTCAGGATTTGCATCACCTTTCTTTACCTGACTGACCATTCAGGCCAGACTGCAAGGACTGGGACAAGGCACCAGGGCAGACGTACATGGCTGGAAAGGCAGAACTGTCTTCCAGCATGAACTGGAAGTGATTTGTGCCTGTTGTGAAACTGTGCCCTGAACTCTTTCTAAAAGAGTGCAGTTCTGTTTTTCTCTTTCCAAGCAAAGAGTAGAAATAGCTCTGCTGGAGACTTAGAAATAAAAAGACCAGGTTTTTCTGGCATGTTCATGTTTGCCAGCTCCTTTTGTAGTACCAATGATTTTTGACAGTGTAACTCTCTTATCTCCATCTAAAGCAGGAGAAAAGAAGCTAGGTTTTCTGCGTGGTGAATTACCCTACCTCTGCGCAATTTGTGTGCAGTAGAGAACGTGCTGCTTAACAATGAATGAGTGAGCACTAATGTAACATTAAGAAATGATTTCCACCAGTGCAACTCAGAAATCAGATGCTAAGTTTAAGTCTTCTGCAATGTACCATCTGTTTAGCCATCGTGTAGCAGCACATCTGTGTAGGCTGTTCGCAGCGGCTGTCCCAGTGAGGCTGAGAGCACTTCCAGAAGTATATTTTTTGGGGTTCTCTCTCAGAAGAAGGAGAGCTGTTTGTTCTGCTTAGCTTTGTTGCTTTCCTTTAGAGCTCAATAGAAGCAGAGCACATGCACTGGATAATAAACGCCAGCTCGCTCTGTCTCTACTGGCTCCTCAATGGAAGGAGCCCAGTAACAAGTGTGTGGTCTCAACAAGAAGTGGCTTTGGAGACAGGTTCCTGGTCCTGTTCCCAGTTCTGTGTTGGCTCATTTGTAAGCCACTTAACCCTTCTCTCTTTGTTTCATTCTCCTCTGTCTAAGTGCCATCTGACAGGGATTCTTGATTAATAAGGCATTTACTATTTCTGAGCTGCTTTTTAGGAAAAAAAGTAGGGGGATTTAATCAGAGGAGGAAATTGGGGGACTTAGAATAACTCTCAACACCAGTACTTCTTTTGTGAACTTTTTTAATGTTATTTTTTATCAGGTGAGTTTTATGCACATCAAAATAGCCAAATGTCATATTTCAGAAATCCCAAGCTGAACTTCTCCGGCCTTTGGAACACGACCAGTCCCAAGGGCAGAGCTGCTGATGCAGCTTTGGGGGGTTTTGTGCCAGTTTGAGCTCAGTGCATAAATTGCTGTCTTGAGTGTCTCTTCCCTTTCCTTTTGTGTTCATGAATGTGTCATGTTTATCATAAGCCTTATTATGTTAAACATGATCAAAACACCACTTCATGTCCTAAGGTCATAGTAACCATATTGTGTGATTGCATTTTTAAAAAGTTGATTTGAGGGTTGTGTTCTACATCTGATGACTTTGCTTGTAAACAGTACAAGTGTTTGGTTGAAGGGAGGTGCTTTCTTTCTTACCTGATGATCATGTGCCATAAAAAATGTGCTTACAAACCGAAAGGAGATGTGCACAGACTGTCAGCCTTGAATCGGCGGTGTAGGTGGTTCTTGGCAAAACCTATGAGTCTGAAGCTGGTGAGGAAATTTTTAACCATGGTGTCACAAACTTGATGCGTTAGCAACAGATGTCATTTTCATAAGCCTCTGCTCTCTCAGGGAGCACAGCGTGCAGGCAGTATTCACAGTCTGCATGCAAAACGCACTGTGGTTGATGGCATGAAATCATGTCTTTTAATATACACTGGCTAGAAGAGCACCTTGGTGTCACATTGTGAAGCTTTGGCTTTGGGGCTTAATTAGACCAAGACGACAGAGCTCCGTGTTGTGCATGGAAAGTTTGTTTGGAGAATGTCAATGAATTGAAAGTCAGAGCAACCATTCTGGTAAAACAATACTTAGCTCTTGCCCCATGTGGTTTTATTTGAGAGCTGAATGCTGATGTGAGTGAAGTGAAATAGGAGAATTCTGTGCTTTCCATCCTTTTTCTTTTGTCTCTCCATGCATGCAAAAAAAATAAAATTCAGAAGGGGCGTGAACTCAGCTACACTGGTAGAAGCTATTTCAAATTAGAAAGGTAAAATGTGACCACTCTGCTAGTGCACAAAGACTTCATCTAAATTGAAGTCACTAGGGGATGAGTGCACCAGGGGTGTTTAAGCCTGGCAGTCATTTTTGAAATGTTGAATGTGGTAGTTCCAGAAAAATGAAGGGGGAGTAACATGAAAAAGATTTGTACTGGTAGCAGTGCACCTTGAAAAGGAGAGAGGAGTGTGTCTGGCCTTGCTGACTAGCTGTTACAGTCTGTCGGTGTTGGAGCATCACCAGCATGCCTGAACAAAATAAAAACTTGCACTGGTCCCTCAGCTTTTTGGTGAGGTATAGATTTATTGGGATCTGAAAGGGGGAGGGAAAAACCAACAAAAGCACCAAGAGCTGTGGCTTTGGATGAGTCAGCATTTCCATTTGACATGATCATTCAGAGATTTTTTTGTAACTCATCCAAAAAAAACCCCAAACAAACAAAAACCAGCAGCCCGGGTCTCAGCCTGAAATTCATTTGCTTTGCAGAAACAAGAGGTTTTGAGTTATTCAAGTGCAAATTTTCCTTCAAGAATATTGTATGTAAAGCCTTTTTTTTGCATTTGTTTATCTCCAAAACAGGTTCATTTTTTAAAATGAAAACTTGAGCCTTCGGTCCCTCCTGTGGACAAATAGCCTTACACAAGGTCTTGTTTCATTTTAGAAAAATGAATTGCTGCGCCGGTGGGGTAGTATTTGATTGCTTTAAAAGTTCCTGTCAGTGTTTTATTTTTGGTTTGGTTCCTTTTTGGTTTTGTTTTTTGTTTGTGGACTTGCTGTGCCTTTTGCCCGGCCGTATTTAGTCTGCATACTAAATGTTAGTCCGCCCAAACACTTTGTGCACTTAGCTTTTTCCTTTTTTTATTTTCCTTTCTCCTTTTTCTTTCTTTTTTTTTTATTCTTTTTTCTTTTTCTTTTGCTTTCGCCCAGATGTATTTTAGACCGAGACAGACTTTGCTCTGATGGGCCGGATTTTAGTCCGTGCACTAAATTTTAGTCCGCAGACTAAAAATAATCCGCGGATTATTTACTAAATTGATTCCCTCACTGAGAACTACAGAGACTTTAAGCTCTGCTGAGATGTATGTGCGAGGGCTGCACGGCTCACAAGTCCCACTGTCTATCCATCCTCCCACCCCTTCCCACCACGGAGCATCAGCCCAGCATTGCCTTGGCGTCGGTGCCCCGTGGCATGGAAGTGCTGGCGTATCCATTGCCGTGGGCGGCAGCCGCTCGTGTAGTTCTCGGTGGGTGAATTGGGCAGCTTTCCCGGTGGAACTGTGTTGAATGGGAAGAACTAAAAGAACGCAGAGGGTTTTGCTTTTATTTCTTAGGGCGTTATTCAAAAGGGAGGCGGGAGGGGACAAATTGAGGGGAAAAAAAATTCCTTAAGTAACGGGTGCGACGGGTATGAGGGGGAATAAACCCGCAATAGGGAGAAATTCAGTCCATACCCGCACTCCTGAGGTGGTACGTCCAGTTCCTGAAGAATCCTAAAGAGATAACGCCAGCAAACAAAATCCAGTGGCGGGGGAAGTCAATCCAAAATGGAGAATAATCCGCGGCGGCCTGAGGTACTCATAGCACACACAAATTAAAAGTAGCCAAATTTAAAGTACAGATCTTGGATTTTTACTTTGACTTCAGCACAAATTATAAATTGCTAGGGGTTTGGGTTTTTTGGAAAAAGAAAAAAAACCAAAACCACTCAAAAGTTTACATTGTGTGTCTGGGACAGATTTACAAGTGGGATGCACCTTTGGAGACAAACTAATCTGGCCACGTGGTTCTGTGGATGTTTATATCCAGGACCAAGGACTGAAAATTCTTTATGATGGGAATTTCAATTACCCTTTTAGTTCAAGTTAGAGTTTTGATTTCAATTTTTTTTATTTTTTTAGTAAATGCACTGGCATTGGAACATAAATTTCATATAGAAATGTTTCTATACTATGCCTCACCATTGCACAATCGATTTTTTGGCATACACTGTGGTGAAGTTGGACTTGCTGCTATGGAGACTGATGTTTAAAGTTTCTAATTGTATAAACATTTACTATGTCCCCCACACCATGGATTTCTTATAATATTGGCTATATTTTTCCTTGCTGGACTATTCTCTTTTGGATTGACTCCCCCTGTTTGGATTATTTCACTGCATTATCATCTTTAGGACTCGTCAGGAACAGGACATTTCACCTCAGGAGTACGGGTATGTACTTAAACATTTTTTCAAATTACTAGGCCTAGCCTTGAAAAAAAAAAGGGGGAGAGAAATGGTAGAAGTGGAATATTCGAGTTCAAACTGCATTCTTGAGGTAGCAGCCAGGTGCATTTTGTAACACAAGGTGGTAGAGATGAGATGGGCACAGACCTGTAACTTGCTTCTTGTGTTAGTCACCACTTGTTGCGGGGGAAGGCCACGTGAGGTCTTACAGTACATACCTTTTATTTCCACCTTCCCAGCCCCCCCTTCCTGGTTTGAAGCAGTTAGGGCAGAATTCAGGAACTGTCTACCCCAAGCAACTAATTCTAGATCCAAAGGCAGGCTGAGGAGTCCAGGACAGGGTTTAGAAAACATGTTAGGGTTTCAAGGACTTGAAAATGAGAAGTTTGAGTGGACAAGCAAGTACTCCTATTACAGATGTCAGATTTGTGACTGTCTGCCTACTAATTTGCTCAATATAAGGGCTTGTTGTCTTTGCCTTAAGGGGAAAAAAATTTTCTTTTTAAAATCTGTATAGTGACTGATAAGTGAGCTGTTCTGAGGGGAAAAACACAGCTAAGAGTGAAGTGCTTAAATTTCGAGCTGTGGTAAATCAAGCCTGTTAAAATATCACTGCCACGGTGCATGAGGGAGACCTCAGCAGATTTACCTCATGTTAAAAACAACACAGCTTCACTTCTGTGGGTTTACCTCAAGACATACTCACTTGTGCTACTCACTGTTGGGTGGGGAGCGAAGGGGATGGAAAACCACAAGGTTGTCTGGGTTTTTTTTTGGGTTTTAGTTTTTTGTATTTTTTTATTGGAGACAGTCTGAGATTTTGTTCAGGTCAGGCCGTGACTTGGGAGTGATAGTTGTATCCACTGTGTGCTGTGGTCAGCAGTCCGAGCTCCAGAGGCAGCAGGCACAAAGCAGCTTCTGCTGCCCCTTCACATGACCCTATGTTGATGGCACAGTGGTCAGTAGAGGTTCTTTGCCAGCAGTGTTAAGCTAAAGCCTTTCCTTTTGTCATTATAGGCCTTGTGTGAAGTTTTTTTCAGTTTGTTTTGCACTAACCTGTTAGTAGGGATAAAGTCAGCTCATCCCGTACCTGGCACCTTGAGTCCCTGAGTCAGGATTCCTTGCCACGCATGTTAGTTAGTGCAGCACACACTGCAGCAAACCCAGCTCCTGACCCAGCTGGGCACCAAGGCGATCAAATTTCAGTCCCTGCAGAACTTGGCATTTGTGTTTGATTCTCATTCAAGAGATCATATATGTCTGGTTTAAAACCTACCAAAGGAGTGCCTGTGCAAGTTCCTCATCTGCAATTAACTGCCATGTCATGCACTGGTTCTTATAATTTTTTTTTTTTGCTCCTTGGTGCTGCGTGGCTTGAGTTCACCTGCACTGGTGTGAAGGCATTTTGGATTAACTCAGTTTTTACCAAAAATGCTGGCATCAGACTTAACACTCGCACCCACCCTACTCCCTTTTCCCCAGACTGCATATCACCTACAGCATAGCAAGAAATGCTTGAGGAGGTCATCCAGGTCGCATACATGATTAACTCCTATTTTGCTTATGATGTAATGAGAAAGGAGGATGGGAGTGTGATTAGGAGTGGATAGAACCATTCTTAGAGGTTTAAAACAAAACTGCAGTGAGGAATTCCTTTTTGTAATCACTCGAAGTAAAAATCTGTTAGAGTAACATAGTTGGGTTTCTTGACGCAATTTTCAGCTGTCCTTACAAATACCAAATGTGCAGGAATTATCCCAATAAACTTACACGAGTGACTTGCCAGAATAAGGTCACAGAAGGCGTAACTTGCAAATTGGAGCTAGACATTTCCTGCAGCCCCACCCGTGCTTTCCTTGTTGTTCTCCAAAGTTGAACAGCAGCCTCCATAGCAACAATCTGACCTGCCTGCCTGCAGAAGTCTGTGTTAGTAAGACTTCATTCGCTAGCCAGAAAAAACCCAACCCAAAACTGTAGCAGGGCGTTATTATATTTTTACATTCAGTGAATCCTGCTCATTTGAACCTTCCTCCCCACCTTCACCCCACCCCATATGCATGGCTGGTAGCACCTGTGTGTGTTCATCATGATTTTTGAATGAGTTTCCCCTTCATTCTCAAGTTGTTTTTTCTGAGTGCGCTCTCATGAAGTCTCTTGCTGGCATTGCACCTTCACTCTAGTGCAAGACGTTGCAATTAACCCTTTCTCAACCCCAGGAACTGGATTTTTCCCATCCTTATTGCAGGACTTTGCTTAGCACAAAACACAAGTTTGTTCCAGCTTGCTGGGCAATGAGAGGTTTAATTGCTCTGACTTGCTTCTGGTCAACAAATAAAAGAAACATACCCAGACAACCTGTTTCTCCTTGCTTGTTTTCTTCTGTTCTTTTAGGTCTTCCGGCCCCGCACTCCACCAGAAGCGATCGCGCTATGTAGCCGTCTGTTGGAGTACACCCCCACTGCCCGCCTGACTCCCCTGGAGGCCTGTGCACACTCTTTCTTCGATGAACTACGGGACCCAAATGTCAAGTTACCAAATGGGCGAGATAAACCTGCACTCTTCAATTTCACCACTCAAGGTAGCATAGAGTGTTGAAGGATCCCTCCTGTAGAGAGAAGCATGGAGATAAATGTTTGTTGTAATGCAGGTGTTACTCCCTTGAAAGTAAAAATCTCTGAGCAGGGCTAAGTTTATTAAGCAGCTGCATGACCAACTGTCCATTTCAAAAAGAGAGCAAAGGGGCTTGGAGTTACAGGATTTTAAGATGCCTTATACCTTCAATTCAAATTTTGTGTTGAAGTACCAGGGGTGGTTATTATTACTGATTGCATCAAGGCTTGCATTTGTGGTTCACTGCAACCTAGCTGATGGCTCTGTGTGAAATATCACAGTCAGTGGACCAGGGAAGTTAGATTATCACTTGGAGATGATCCTGCTTCTTCATACCTGAAACATCATAGCAAAGTAGTAGTGTGCGTTAGGTTTGGCAGGGAGGTTTCTTGTCTTGCTGCTTATTTTAGTTCTAGATGCAAGATAAGTACAGAGGCTTTAGTGCCCAGGTTTTGTGCTGTACAGTTCATCTGGGTGTTGATTGACTCAGTCATTTAGAACTGGAAAAATTATGGACAACTAACTTTTTATTTGAAGCCAGGCTGGTATCAAATTTTAAAACCTTTTGTGTGTTTTTTTCCACAGAAGTCAGAAATGTAAAACTGATATCCCCCCAGAATAGTTTTGCCTGCCAAGAGAGAGAATGTGAGAAGCATGGCATAAAAAGATACTAGTAATAATTTTGGAGCACTTTTCCTGTTTGTTTTTTTTTAAAGTGATTAGCTGCCAGTTCTCACCCTTTGGGCAAGAACAGTTCTCTGTGTGTTTTCTCTTGAAAGTCTAAAACACCTTTTGGATCAGGTAGCATCAGTATAATTTTTCAAACTCTAGTGCATGCTATGCCCCTCTGCCAAAATGTGAAACAGCTCTCTCCTTCAACATGTGGAGCCCTTTTATTTAAAAAAAGCACAAAAAATAGGGCTTTGTATCTGTACAAAGTAGTATTTTAAGCTGCCTGAAAATACGCTTTTAACTTGTTTTAAGTGACTGCCTTGCACAAGGTAAATATATTGAATATACTAAAACATTTCTGAAGCATAAACACATTAAAGTGTTCAGGTAAACAGCTTGTGCTTCCAGATCACTGTCCTTTGTGCTGATTTCTGCATCTGTTGTTAGAGATTTAGGAGTTATGCTGCAGGTTCTTCCATGTATTCCTGAATTGTCTTTTTTTTCACTACAAAAGCCATCTTCAGTAGCTAAAATAGTTTTGATCCCATACCTTTAATATGACTTCATCCCTGTTCTTTTTGAAATTACTGTTTCATAATGACATTAAGATTGGGCCTATCTACTATGTGAATACAAGGTTTCTTAAAAGGTTTGGAAAGCTCTATAGTGAGCCTATTTAAAAATCCTTAGGGGAAAACCAGCTGTATGTATTGGGAATGTGTCCCTGATTCCCCTCAGGCAGTGTAGAAGCTGCTGGGTTAAGCTACCCTAATTCTTAAGCAAATTCAGAGCTCCTCTGTTTACATCCTAAGGAGCTGATGGGCTCTCCCCTTGCACAGTGACTTCTGTGAATGGCAAATGAAAACAGTTCCTATGGAGAAATTTCCTTAAGATAAAAAAAGCAAGTTTCAGTCATCAATAGGTGCCAGTTTTACCATCTGTAAAGGAAAGGCTGGACACAGGCTGGTCATCAATGCATTTCCAAATAAGCTGTGTTGCAGGTGACCACCTAACTCAAAAAAATAACCAGAGTTTTTAAATACATAAATACATTGCTTAGCACAGTGATTTTAAGAACTTTGTAATTAATAAATGCAGAGCAGTGAGTCTCATGAGGCAGCAGTCCTGATTGTGAACTCAAGATACACAAGAAGCTTTTGCTCCTTCTGTGACCACTGTATAATCCTTGTTCTTTAGACTTTACCATGCAAGGTCCCATCACATTGGCTGGTCCAGAGCAGAAGTCCCAACTGGGAAACAGATCTGATCATTGAAAATTGGATAATGAATCATGTTAAGTCATCTGTAGTAATTTAAAAAGTGATGAAAGACATCCTTTTGTTTTAAATGCATTTGTTTTCAACAGACAGTATTAAGTTTTAGAAGTGTTTCTTTTGGCTGTATCCAGTTGACTGAAACTGATGAAGTAAGAGGTAGCTGCAAGAGGCTTAAAGGCAAAACTGTTAGACATAATAACATAAATCTGACCATTAATGCATTGGATAGATTTTCCAAAAGAAATTGTCACACCAAACATGCTGATCTGGGCACTGGTACTGATCACAGTCTAGAAGAAGAGTGGTGAGAATATATGGAAGATAAAGATCATGGTCTTTGACTGCCAGCTATAGTTGTAGAGATTAGATCTGTAGAAGAGAATATTATCTAATCATTCCTAATGTCTTGCCTGTAAGTTTCTCTTAATTTAAACAAAATTTATATGCCAGTTGGGTTTTGAAAAAATTATTTTGGCCACGGAAGTATTTCCACTAGTCACAGAGCTGCAGTCCAGTGGCTGTTAGACTTGCAAGACAGAAAGCAATTTTTCTCTTAGAAGCTGAATTTTCAAACAATCTGTGAAATGATTGCGATTTCCTAAGTTACTTGTAACATTTCAGTGATCATGCTGGGTCACAAAAGTTAACGTCACTTCATGTTGGCCATTGAAGACTGTAAAATCCTTTCTGTGACTCAGCACTGAGGAATGGTTATCATTCTCAATGACAAACTACATTTTTGCTAAAGGGGAGTGGGATGGTTTTTGTTGGGTTTTTTTGGTTTGTTTGTTTATTTGGTTTGGTTTTTTTAATGACCTTGGCTTGTGACCTCTAAATACATATAATGCAAAGTTTGTTATTGTGACAAAGAAAACATGATACAAGAAAATTTTTTCCAGGGAATTCTTGGAATTGATATATCACATGTAGTGATACTGAAAAATAGCACTGCACCATTTGCCAACATGATGCATTTTGTGTTTGGGGAATGAAGATGATCTGGACTTCTAGGAAATCTGGACATTTTCATTCCTGCTCCTTATTGGAGATGTTATTTGGCTGCAAATGGTATGATTTGATCAGGAGAAAGCCAGAGGGGTTCTCCCAGCTGATGTGAATGGGAGTTGGGTCTCGTAAATGAATTGTGATGGCTGCTCTGTTCACATCATGAAATCAGAAACCTTGTCTGGATTACCTTGACCATAATACCTTCTTGCAACAGTATTGGTTGTAATTAACCCAGCCTTGAGTTGCATGTTTGATTTGGATAACTAGGCTACAGTTCAACAGCTTGTCCAAATACTGTGTGGGAAATCACTGAGGATTCTCAGAGATTCTCACCACTTGGTAGATGGCAGCTTTCTCCTCAGTATTGCCTTGTCTCATCCTTACAGATGGGATAGGTACAAAAATACACTATTAACAAAAGTTCAAACAAGTCCTTAAGAAAAGCTGCTGTTAAACTAGAAGCAAAAGAGTTCAATTTACTTTGGTTATTTCTTGCCTGAATCGACTGCTCCTCTTAAGTGAAGCATCAAGACATTCAGAGCATACTGAATTTAAGAAACTTCATACCAAGAAAGATAACATGGGGTTTAAGAAGATGGGAACAAGGTCGGTCTTCTAGTCTCTGTGAAAGTTCTTTAAGGTAGCTTCAGAGAAATGGTTGCACTTGCATTAAACACAACAGAAAACCAGTATTATTGCTGCAAGAGGAGGTGTTCTGGAAACATTAGATGAGGGAGGAATGAGAATGGGGTCAAAGTGCCCTTGCAAGGGTGTTGTTCTGTCTGATCAACTGGTTCTTTGGCTATGGCAATGTTGGCAGTCTGTAGCTGCATCCTCGAGGCACCACGTAACACCAGAAGGTAGCAAATGTCATTTGGTTTCCTTGTCGATTTAGTTCTGCTTTTCTTTGGGTCACAGCCTGCTATTGTTTCGAGAAAATAACATAGGGGAGATAGAAACTTTCAAAAGAGTAAGGTTGATTCCCAGTAACCGCAGATTCGAGAAAAAGATTGGTAAGAAATACTAAAGCAGCAGTATTTTCTAGCACAGAGCAGCTAATACCCAAGCTAGTATAGAAGTATAGGTTTAGGACTGGTGTTCCACTTTGACACTTTAGGATTCGTGTTTCTTCAGTTCATTTTTCCACTTAAAATAGAGATTTGCAAATTCTGCGTAACATTATGAATATATGAATTCTGAATTATTCCCACATGAATTGAGGATTTTGTATTTGTACAAGTGCTGTGAGTATTGAGCCTTTCTAGGAGGACTATCTGGGTCTGCTTAGACTTGAACAGAGTATTACAGGATAGGTTGGATGGGTTGCAGGTAATGTAGCAACCTGCTTACATTCATAAATGCTGAAATACAGTCTCAAAATGTGTAATAACAAGAGGCTTGTAAGCAGGTGAGTCTTCTGCATCTTGCCCTCCCAGCTGTAAAGAAACTTAATGTAGCAGTTAACTGAGGAGAAAGAATTGCTAAGTAGACTACTGATCCCTTTTGGCCCTGAGTTTAGAACTAGCATTAAAGAAAAGCAATAGGCTCTTAAAAATGAGCTTAAATAATTTGGGACTGTGCCCAAAACCCTCTTACTGAACCCATGGTGTGATTTGGATGGGTTTCTGTACAGCCTGTGCTATCTGGAGGTCATATGTAAAAAGCTGTCTATTCTCATTTTTCCTCCAGATGACCTCCTGGAGCTCCAAAAGTCATCAGTCTCCTACCATGAGGTGACTGTTCACATCCTTTTCACCGGATGTTGCTTCCTCAAGAGACAGCCAGTCACTCCTGTTTCTGAAACAAACAGGACCTGTCTTGTCTCAGCTTGGTCCCACCTTCTGTGAGGCACTAGATTTTCTTGAAAGGGTGCCAAAAGATTGTCATTTGTTGGCAATGTGTTGCCCTTAATCCTCTCACAGCTGTGGCTCTAAGATGCCTATTTCTCATTCTGATACACATTGAAGCTATATTAGATTTGGAGCCTAAAAGACATGACTACTTTTCCCTTGGTTAATGTCTCAGAAGGAATGGTTGCATCATTTTGTTGTTCATTTAGAATGCCCAGCCAACCAATTTGCTTTGCCTTTCCATTTCCCTGTCCTTTTAAAGGACATATTGCCCCTCCTTGGCCTCGCTCAAGGAGGATGCTGTGAGGGATTGGTCATGGATACCTGAGTGCCTGAGAAAAAAATGACGCTTGAGTGAGCCAAAGAACTAATTCCTGAAGCTCTTGGAGCAACTGTTGCAGCTGCCTGCTTGCTGAACCAGTGCCCAAAGCAGCACCACTGTTATCAGCCTTCTCCCTGAGACTGATTGCAGGTGGGCTTGTGAAGAAGGGAATCCTTCCCGTGCTCAGAAGGAAACTGCATTATCAGGCCATTGACAAAGGAACAGGCTTGGCTGGTTCTTTGCTGACTCCCAAGCCACTATCTTTCTCTAGGAAATAATTCCCTTGCACCACTACTTGTAGTTCTGACAGTCCTGCTCTGGAGAATGCCTTGCCAGATGTTGCTGTGGTTTCCTCTCACTGGTTGGCAAAGAAGACAACGTAACGTGACCTTGAGCTGTAAGGGCATGTGTTTCGCCTCAGGTTGCTGTTACAGGGGGAAACCCTAGGAGCTGAACCTGCATGTGGGGCACTTTGTGGATGATGAGCTAACTCTGTTCCACCTCCCCTCCAGAACTGTCAAGTAACCCGTCTCTGGCTTCGATCCTCATCCCTGCTCATGCCCGGAACCAAGCAGCTGCTTCAACCCCTACAAATGCTACAGCGGCCTCAGGTGAGAATGTGCAACTGCCTGCCTCCCTCCCCACCCTCGCTCCCCCTGCCCAGGCCCCTTCCCTCAGCCCTCAGAGTGAACAGGGGTGAAGGGTTTGTTTCAGTATCACCTGAACCTCTGTCTTGGTAGGTGGTCATTTGGGTGCTGGCTGTGGTCACCAACCCAAATCCTAACTCAGGGCACTCACACTCTGTGTTTGATTGCCTAGTTTGTTGGTTCTTCTCACTCAGACTTCCACTATTAAAAAAGTCATTATCTCACCTGTTTTTTAGCAGTCCTTGTGGGTTGGTTTGCACCTAACTTCTGAGCTAGCCTGAACAGTGACTTGGAGCATGAGTTTGTGATGCCTAGGAAGAGAAGAAACAGCTAGCTAGCTCGATACCTACAGCCTCCATGTGGTGTGGATGGAGAGGATTTTTTGCCCTAAAGCCATTAGCATTTAGAAGTCTAGTTAGAATGTTCAGTAAGTGTGTTCACTGCCTCATCTAAGTAGTTGCAGTTGCTTCATACTGAGTTTGTTCATGTCATCTTGAGCCACAAGGCAGATTCCTTTTGGGTTTTGGCCAGCCCTGAGTGATTTTCTGGGTTTTTTTGTTTGCCTCTTGCTCTGTCTCAAGTTTCAGTCAGAAACCTTTTAAAAGCTCACTGTTGGCCTTTAGCCAGTCCATATTGTATTCTGTTACCAGTGAAAGCTTAAAAGCCTGGTAATACCAGTTGGGAGACTCCCAAAGAAAATCCCAGGTGCTGCAGGATGTAGCAGAGGTGATTCAGTACATGGCACTTCTCCTGAGTCAGCCCTGAGTCAGCACACCAGTTGAGGCTTGGGCAGCCAAAGGCAGGCTGCAAAATGGGTGTGGTTCCACATGTGTCCTGCGTGCACCTCAGCCCCATTTAACAAGGGCAGTGACCCCTTTTGAGGTGCAGGGCACTTACTTAGTGTAGGATAGCTGATAAGGAGAAGACATGATTAAAAATCAGTTCTTGAAATGTGCAGGAAAACATTTGCTGGTTGATGTGCCAGACAGTGGCATGATATCTGATGCACTTGGTTCAGCCAGTGCTCTACAGAAAGCATTTTCATACTTTGGGACAGACAGATGCGCCCAGATTTGAAAGATGAGGCTTTTCTCTGAAACTGTAGTAGCAGTAGATAAAAGCTACAGTTTATACAATTTATGTGCTCTGTATTTAGGAGAAAGCAAATCGCTATTTTCAAATCTAGTATGTTTGTTTTATACACTTTGTGGTATTTTGCAAATAGTCATGTTCTCTGTTTCCCTCTTATGTGCATCTGTTGCCCAACAACTAATGAGAAAAAAAGCAGCTAAAATAATAAAAGTGATTAAAAAACTACAAAAATACAAACATGGAAAATTATTTTAAGCCTTTCTAAAAACTATTGTTTCTTTTAGTGTCCCTTTCATGCCTTTTATGGAGTTCTCTTTGCCAAGATACAAGTCTTGAGGAATTAATGGTGTCAAGAAATCTGTTTTCACTCTTCACTTTTCGAGGGTTCATGTGGGGGGGGAAATGCATTAGGTCAAGTCCTAAATGTGAAGTATTAAAAAAACCCAAAACAAAGCCCACCTCACCTAAAAAAACCCCAAGTTATTATGTCAATATTTTTAAAGCTTCTGTTTGCAAGCACTGCACTGAGTTGTTATAAGACCTTTTATTTGTAGTTCAAAACAAAAAATAATATCCTTGCAGCTTGGAAATAATTGGGATTGGAAAAAAAATGTGAAATTAAGTTCAGTGTTGGGCAGCTTGCAGTTTTGGTTTTCTGCAGCACGACTAGTTGGTTGTTTCTTACTCACGTGGGGTTCTCACAGCAGATGGTGGCAATGTCATCAAGAGTTACGATTTTAGGATTAGGTCCTGTTGAGGTCATCTTAATCTGTTGTGCTACACTTAGCAAAAGATTTTCATAAAGGGGCTCCCTCTTTCTCTATATCCCTGCATCCCCAAGAGCAGTGAACGTCAAATTCTTCAGTAACTTCAGCAATTCTCCCACCTAACCCAGGGCATCCTGACAGGCAGGAGTCTTTTCTGCAAAATGTTTGCTTACGTGATTAAGCAGTAAAAGTGCAGAAATTAGTTTTTTGAGCAGTGATGGTGCAGCAAAATGTAGCTCTGAAAGCAATAAAGGGAAAAGCAAATCATATGTCACTAATTCACTTTATTAGTGTATAACTTGTGGCTCTATCTGGCGAGCAGAACTGATACTCATGTTCAAGTGCTGCTGTTGGGTCCAACATAGTCGCCTGCTCCGTAAGCTGGAGGTGTAGGTGCACGTACATTGCAATACAGTGTACCAGTCCATCACTGTAGGCAGCCAGGTGGGTGGTTGCTACCTGCTTGCATAATAAATAACTCCTGTTATTTTTATAGCTGTCCTGCAGGTGTGCAGCCAGGTCAGAATCTCAGCTTTCTGACAAGATGGAAAGCACTGCTTTTGATCATGCAATAAGGCAGGGTCATAGTTAGAGAATAACTAGAAAAAAGAAGGCTATTTGTCCAAAGTCTATCAAAGTAGTGTTTCCTGGGAGACTTAGCAGTGGAGCGGTGTGCTAAGAGATGGAAAGATTGGCTTTGCAATGTACCATGTTAACAGTGCAGATTTCATCAAGCCAGCAATACTAGCCCCTGTGCTAACCAGTATGACACCCATCTGCATTCTTAAAAGTTATCCAAAGCGAGTAATTTTTGTTAACTGCTAGATTCACAGTGATGATTTCAATAGCCCAATGCCATAGTAATCCTGGGATCATGATATTAAATGCAGGGGAATTATTTTTAAGTGATTTTTCAGTGTTAAAAAAGTATTGGCATAAAGCTGGACTCACTGTACTAATGGAACCTGGCTTTGCAGAGAGAGTATGGAGCCTTTCTGCATGGGCATTAGTAAATTCACCTAAATGTTTCTGAGAAATTCTCTGTCATTAGTGACATGTCTAAAGCAAAGTGGAGCAAAAGGAAGATGAGATTTATTGGCCCCTGCATGAAATGATCTGGTAGCTTTCTGTGAATTACACTGGGCGTTGATTAAAAATACCAGTGCAGCCGTATTTCTGGGAATGCTGCCTTGATGTAGCTGGAGGAGGAAAAGGATGGTTTCATAGCTCTGCAGCCAACCACAGCATCCAAGAGGGGAGCATGCACACCAAGCTGAATGCATATCTGCTTGTGTGACTGCATATTTTTCTTCCTGAATCAGCCAGCAGCAGTAGTTACCTCTGTTAGTCAGCACTGAGATGGGAAGAGCATAATTGCCATCTGCAGGGAAGTTGTGCCAGCAGGGATTCTAGGGTCATCATCTTAGGCATCCTGCTGTGTTGATCCCATGTAATCCCAAATGCAATGGTGTGCCTGAACTTTCAGCAACAAAACAGGATTAGAGCTGGTGTTACCTGCCAGTGTGTGGCAGTTGAAAAAGACCACAATGGTCCATAAAATAAGATTTAGTGCATTTATGGTATTCCCATTGAAGGAATTTTGGAAAACTCTAATTTCTTAACCAAGAGAATATAGGCAAGCAATTCACTCAGACTTCTACAAGCTCAGCATGGGAATGAATCCATGACAGAGAAGTAAAACTTGCACATTTTGGGCTTGCCAGTTTTGTTTGGAGCCTGGATTTCTACATCTACACAGGCAGGCACAATGGAAAACCAGGTCTTCCTTCTCCTTGCACTTGTCTCCTCAGCTGTCCTGTGAGGATTCCCTGACTGGTGGTAGCTTTGTTTCTGTATCTTTGCAGATGAGCATCACAGTCTGTCAGCATTACAAATCCAACCAGCTAATGCTGTCATTAGTGCTAATGGGCTTTCTTAGGCTGAGCTGGCGTCTCTCTCATTCTCTGAACTGTAGCCCTGTCTTTGCTTTCCGGAAGGTTTCTAAGGAGTGTCATGTACCCTCCAAGAAAGCTGAGGCACTCCTCAGAGGCAAAAGCTGAATTGCAGGAAGTTCTCTGCAATGATGAGAGATGCTTTTGCTCTCTCTTGGAAAGAATTTTTGGAAGCAGCTGACACTTAGGCCCTGATGACTCCCCTTTACCTGCACAGGAGGAGGTGTCAGGTGGGTGGTTTAGGACAAAGAAGCTGCCCTGACCTGGAGCTGCAGTCTGATGGGTGCTAGTCTGTCCTGTGCCAGAGAGCTGCATCCAGCCCCTGTTTGGAAGCAAGTGCAGCCTTGAACTTGCTCTGCACTCTGTTCAAGCTTGGGGGAACTTTATAAATATTGCTGTGAAAAAAAACATGGAAATGGTCTTGGGTTGCATCACCAAACTTACTTTTTTTTAACATGTGGCATATGTATTTCTCAGGACCTCCCCCATTAGAGTGATGATAGAAAAGGAGCATATATTGCATGAAGTAACTCCATCTCCTTCTCTTTCTTGCTTTTATCTCTGTGCAGTAGCAATGTAATGATAACAATTTCAGCCTCTGCTGTCTTCAGAAAGTAGAGATCAAAAGGCACGTTTCATATCAGCAAATGAGATACAAGTACTTTCTGTATACATACAGAGAAATCCTCTGCCAGCAGTACAGACTCCAGCTGGACTGCTCACATCAGGCACTGCCAGCAGATGTTGTGTTAACTGGAGTTTATCCATACTTGAAAATTAATCTAAAACAGGCACAGTGAGAGTTTAAAGTGTGGAAACTGTTATCTGGCTCGCTGGGTCACTTTTGATTTCTGTAGTCATTGTTGGTCTGCATGCATGTGGGATTTGGAAATTGCTCCTTCAGAGAAATTCTCCACGTAGGAGGGTATCTCTTGCCAAATAACAATGGTGCTGTCGTCATGCTAACTTGGAGCTTTTTAATTGTATGAGGGCTTTTTTATCATGGTGGTCATTCCTTCATGAGGGAGGGGATTCAGTTAATTTAAGGTGAGATGAAAAGGAATGGGAAAATCTCAGAGCAGTCGTCTGGCATCCTCTGCCCACAAGACAATTTGCCTTTCTTCCCACACACTCCTAGCAGCATTTCCTTTTCAAATAGACATCACCCTCTCTTCCCACTTGTCCATTGTGTTTCTGGGTGCTGCTGTTTGTTTGATTTCCTATTTTTGTCGCAGTTGTCTGCGTTACTTCATTTGTGACTCAGGAAGTGCTGCCTGTCTCTGACTGTGTGTGTGATGTGGTTGTCCCACTGGAGGGAAGGGATGCCATGCCCAGGGACCTTGGCAGACCTGAGAGGTGGGCCTGTGCAAACCTTGAGAAGTTCAACAGGGCCAAGAGCAGGGTCCTGAATGTGGGTTGGGGCAACCCCAAGCATAAATACAGGCTGGACAGAGAATAGGTTGAGAGCAGCTCCAAGGAGAAGGACTTGGGGCTGTTGGCTGATGAGAGGCTGGACATGAGCTGGCAGCATGCATTTTCAGCCCAGAAGGCCAAACATATCCTGTGCTGCATCAAAAGCAACATGGCCAGCATGTGGAGAGAGTTGATCCTGCCCCTCTGCTCTTTTGAGACCCCACTTGGAGTACTGTGTCCAGCCCTGGGGCCCCCAGTATAAGGATGTGAACCTGCTGGAGAGAGCCCAGAGGACAGTGATGATGGGAGGGTTGGAGCACATCTCCTAGGAAGACAGGCTGAGAGAGATGTGGCTGTTCAGCCTGGAGAAGAGAAGGCACTGGGGAGACCTTAGAGCACCTTCCAGGACCTACAGGAGAGCTGGAGAGGGACTGCTTACAAGGGCATGTGGTGACAGGACATGGGGAAATGGCTTCAAACTGAAAGAGTGCAGGTTTAGATTAGATACTGGGATGAAATTCTCAATTGTGAGGGTGGTGAGCAGTGGAACAGCTTGTTCAGAGTAGATATGGATGCCCCATCCCTGAAAGTGTTCAAGGTCAAGTTGATTGGGGTTTTGAGCAACCTCATCTAGTGGTAGGTGTCCCTGCCCATGACAGAGGGTGGAACTAGATGATCTTTAAGATCCCTTCCAACCCAAACCATTCTGTGATTCTTTCCATTGCCTTTGTTTGTGGCTGCACTTCAACTGTGGTCAGGTCAGTGTACCAGAAGAGGAGAGGGGTTTCATTACTAGGTGACTGTAGAGCATTGCCTGGCTGCATTGCACCGCAAGCTCTTCTGTGCTGGAGAAATGTTAGGGCATGCCCCACCCACCAGTTGTGTTTTATAAGGTCTACTGTCTGTGCTAGTCATACAGTCCTGCAGTCAGAGGTCAGTAAATTTATTCTTTTTATAAGCCCTTTCCACATGTCTTGTCTAATATTCTTATTTGCTCAGTCTACCCTCTTCTGTACCTAGATAATAAGTCTTTCTGGTGTTTTTTTCCTCTTGCAGTATTGATAGCTTTGCAGTTAACCTTACTTAAATTAAGTGGGCAAAATGCATGACAGTCTCTTGTAGAAAACCTCATTTAATATCTTTTTCCCATTCCATGTTTTGTGTTTTGATGCCCACCCAGTTACTTCGTTGTGACTTGGCTAAATAGACACTACATAGAATGGTTCCAGGTGAAATTGGTGCATTTTTTTCCCCCTACCAACTCTTCTAAGACTAAGAACACTTATTTTAGACAAAATACTTGATGCATGTGGCCTAGGAAAACACAGTTGCAGTGAATATCCTTTTGGTATTTCTTTGCAAATCCTCTGTTTTCTTGGAACTCAGTTTGATACATGCCCTTGTCCTGTGACTTGTCTCTATGAAGCACTGTCCTTCCCTGAGAAGAAGTGTTGGAGGCCATTCACTGCAGAGACCCAATCCTCTAAAGAAGCCACGTGCCTGTGTAAACCTTGTTGCTGGCTTCAGGCCTTGATGTTAATCTGCTTCAGCAGTTCAGAGGGTGGCAGATCCAACTTGGGTTGAGCAACACAGAATAAAGCAGTAGACATGAAAGGCATTTTCTGAGGCCACAAGTGCAAGAATTACATATTAGCACACAAGCTGTTTCTGCCAGGAGAGCAGGCTTGTCATGGTCGTTGTCTATGCTCATTCACACAGCTTTGTTATAAGAAGGACTAACAATATGAAACTTCAGCACCAGTGTGAGACCTTGTAGTGACCACAGACACTTGATGTGTTGGCTTTGGCCATGCCAGAGTGCTTTATTGTGCAGCTGGAATTAGGGGAGTGTAACACAGGCAACTTGTCACTGCTCAGGTACTGCCAAACCTGCCAGAGCCCAGCTGGGTGTTTGCATGCCAGCCCTCAGCCTTCCAGGTTGCCTTCGCCCTGCTTAAAGACCATCTTTGCCCTCTCCCCAGTTGGAACTGTTCTGTCTGCATCCTCTGAAGGCAGGAGAGCATCCTAACCAAACAGCGCCGTGGTGGGAGTCGGGGGTTTCCCTGTGTAGAGAATGTTGTTGTTATTGTTTCAAATGTGTCTCTACTTTGGAGGTAATGCTGGTTGTTTTTTCTCTCTTCCCCTCTCGTCTGTTGTTTGCAGATGTTAACGCAGGAGAACGAGTTCAGACCAATAGTGTAGCTACAGCGTCAGCCTCCAACTCCACCTGAACCAGTACCAAGCAGCCAGCTGCACAGGAAAAATCACCAGTAATTTGAGTCTTGCTCAGCAACACTGGTCACATTTGGAAAGAAAATTAAAAAGAGGAAAAAAAAAAAAAACCAACAAAACAACAAACCAACCAACCTGTTCATTTTAGTGTTCAATTTTTTATTATTATTATTGTTGTTCTTATTTAACCTTGTAAAATATCTATAAATACAAACCAGTTTCATTGTATTCTCACTCTGCAGGGTGTCCGGGGCAGGGGACTAGGTGGGGGGAGGAGGGAAAGCGGAGCAATACAACACACCAATGTCTCTCCCCTCGACAATCTCTTCATGTTGGAAGTTTGCTGTTGTGTACTTCAGAACCAGGACTCTTGCCTCATAACCCCTCCCACAACAGAAAGAAGGAAAAAAAGAAACAAAACAAAATTACCCCAAACCTCATTCTCTGCTGAAGTTCTTTTTTTTTTTTTTAACCCTCTTTTTTATTTTCTTTTTAAGTGAAGTTTCGGACTTTGATGTAGTGCACAGCTTGAATTTGGTCGGGAGCTTAGCAGGGGTCATTCAACAGAGCTCAGCATTTCTTGTCAGCAAATCCATATCCCAGGTTATCTGAAGAACTGTCCTGGCTTGGCATGGGGAGCAGGCGACGTGGTAGGGAAATGGGTTGGGGGGAGGGTTTGCCGTGTGTCTAAGGCTTGAACCGCTAGTGGAAGCCTTTCATTTTAAAAGTCAGTGCTAGTGATGAAGAAATCTACAGCTTCATATGGGAAAAGCCTTTCCCCAGTGGGAGATATATAATATAATACACACACATGCCCCAACAGCAGCAGGTGGCTCTGCCAAGGCAGCTCCTGCTCGCCGGGCCGAGGTGGACAGTCAGTCAGCTCCAGCTTCAGCAGAGAAGAGCGGACGAACAAAACCCTCGGCAGGGGCGGGGGCCCAGCTCGTGGATGTTAAGGGACTTTTTGGAAAGTGGCCACTGTGAAAGCTTGTTTGGTTGGGTTTTTTTTTCTCTCCCCACCCCTCCCTGGCTCTTGATTTGAACAGGCTTCCCTTTCCCAAGGTGTGCAGGGGAAAAGGACACCAGGCGTTATAATGTGAACTGTAACAGGCTACTGGTTTATTTTGTAATACTTTTTTTTAACTGCAGTTTTAACTTGCAGAATGCCACATTCTCCAATAGTTCTGATTTTAAATCCACGGCTAGAATCTGTATTTAATTTCATCTCTTTTAACCTCTCGCCTTTTTTTTTTCTTTTTTGGATCTCTATTTATTGATGCGTGTTGCCACGTCGCCATTATGTTTTACCTTGGTAGAATATTAAAATACACATCCGAATGCTCTTGACGGTAATTTGTACCTGCTGACTTGTAGGAAAGCTGGCTCTCTCTGAGTGTGTGTGTATATATATTATATAAATATATACATGTATACATAGATACAATACTGCTTTTTTTATTTTTGTCTACGATCTTGAATCAGTCTGACTGAAGCGTGAGGTGAATGCTTGTTCTGGTCCATCAGTTCAGGGTCCAGGTTTCCTCCCTGCGACGGCGTGTGGTGCGAGCATCCACGTCTCTCTTCCTGAAGTCAAAGCAATATTCCTCGCGGAAGGGTCAGGTGAGCGGCCGGATGCAGCCGCGGCGTGGAGACGAGACTTTTGGAGACCTGATCTTGTAGGCTTGCGGTTGGTGTCCGCTCCAGCCTTATCTCCTCCTTCAGAGAAACTGTAGTCGCCTTTGGTGCTTACCGAGCTGTTACTCGACCTGTGGATCTCTAAGGCAAGCAGTTGCTTTTCGGGAACACGCGGACCTCCATGTGGCCGGGGGGTGACCGGCAGTGGTGGCTTTGGCGAGCGCAGGGGCTTTGTCCCGAGCTCGGTGCATTTCTTCTTGTACCTTTTATGCTGTTGATGTGGGATTTTTCTTTTTTGAACCTGTCTCTTAGCAGCCCTGGAACTGATAAAAGCCCTGCCGTCTCCCTCCTGCCTGACACATGGAGGGTTTGGGGAGGCAGGAGCTGTTTGAAGAGGTGAGTGACCACCTACCGTGAAAACCGATAAACCCTCATGTTATACCCCATGGCAGTTTGTTGTCGGGTGCACACACAACAAAAAGGGTTTTAAAGCTTTTTAGCTGTTGTTGCATTCTGGCTGGCTGCAAAGGAAAGCACACCCACGCTGTGAAACAGAAGGCTTTCCAAATCCTTACCTGCAACTTAATAGAAAGGGCTGAAGAGGGTCTTAACGCATGCGCTCAGCTAGTCAGTGTCCTGAAAGGTAAGTGAAGGGTCTTGGTTGACCCAGTGATCCAAATCCATGCGGGAGACTCAAAAACTAGGGCAGTGGCAGGGTATGGATCTGCTGTATAGGCAAGACTGCTGAAGCATTGGCCACAGACACTGTTATTTGGAGGCAGTAAATTACCAAGTCTTTGAAGGAAAAAAAAAAGTAATAAAACTATCGAAGAAAAATTGCTGCTTGTGCCAGGAAGTGTGGCTTTTCTTCCTCATTTTTTTTTTAGGACTGGCGGAGGGGAGTTAAGAGCGTTTCTCTCTGGTTTTGTGACTGTGCTGGCGTCTGTGTGTGTCTTGTGTGTGTGTTAGGCGGGGGGGAGGGTCAGGGGCATCCCTCTGGTTTTATTTCTGTTTTCAAGGGTCATAGCAGGATCACACACTCTTTTATACAAGTTAGATCCAGGTCTTTGAACAACCTTTTTTTGTAAATAAGGAAAAAAAAAAAAGAAAAAAAAAAAGGAAAAAAACCAACAACAAAAACAAAGCTCCTCACCAAATTCAAGCTTGTACATTATTATTTTTGGTTGTTTTTGAATTTTGAGTTTTATTGTTTTGTATGTAAATATGTGGACCCAGGAACTGTTATTAATGAGCAAAAAGTTACCGTTCAGGGCAGTGATTCTGTTTAATAATCAGACAAAATGTAGACGAGCTTTTTAAAGCCATATAGTTTTAACTCTGTACAGTAGGTACCGGCCTGTATTATTGTAACAATAACTCTAGCGATGTATAGTGTATCTATATAGTTTGGAGTGCCTTCGCTTCCATGATTTTTTCAATTTTATTTCCCTTTTATTTTTTGATTCTCCTCCTTTATTAACGATGTCTCCCACCCCAAACCCGCATCTTTGCTCCCCCCTCCCGCTCTCTAACTCTTTGAGTGCTGTAAGGTTTCGGTGATACCCTGATCAGTAGCGGAACAAAAGGAAACCGTCTCCACTGTCATTCATTTCTTTGGAGCCGTGGCTTTGTTCTGGAAGTCTCCAAGTTGCCCACCCTGCCCTTTTCTCCTCCCGCTAGCAGCGACTGATTTCGTTCGGACACTTGCCCTAGAGCTCATTTAGACTTTGCTTGTCTCTCCCCTCAGTCCTGTTCCCAGAAGCCTTCTGGGCAGCAGCAGCAGCAGCTTCCAGGAGGCTCGGCCTCTCCACCCTCCCTGTGGCTGTGCTGGGGCAGCATCCGGGCCCAGCGGGTGGAAAGGACCCCCAGGGAGGGAAACCCCCCCTTACCCTGCAGGGTTGCTGTGCTCGGAGCCACTTGGCTGCGGTGGGAGCGGGGACATTGCTGTAGGAGACTGCGTTGGTTTTCCTGCCGGGAGGACTTTCTGTTCCCTTTTGTCTCCCTATTTTTTCCCCCCCACATCCCTCCCCAAAATCACTTTTGTTTTCTTGAGATAAGTTTAACATGACTCTTGATTTCTTGTGCCCAGCACGAAGGCCTTGTTTCTAAAACTAGTTTGCTTGTGTTTTACTACCTTGTTAGTATTCCACATAAGATTGTCTTGAATGGGAAAACACGTAACTCTTTACCAAACCAAAGGTTGCTGTTTTATTTCGAAGCATCTCGTGTTCATTCCAGTGAAGCAGAGGCTGCACTTTCTTTCTGGTGACACGAAGGTCAGTGATGCCAAGCTGTTGGTGACAGTCTGCTCAGAGCTGTCCCTCTCTTTTTCTCTCTTTCAGGCTTGTTTTTTAACCCAGTGTGGTCTTGATCTGTCCTTGACGTCAGCCCTGCCTTAGCATGGGTCTCTGAGCCGGGCTCGGTTGCAGTCTGTCTCCCCCAATGGACACCCAATCAAGACACTGGTGGTGTTTAATATTAAACTTACCCACCTTGCTAGGGAAAAAAATTATGACCTGCAAAAGAAAATTGGCTGGTAGAAGATCCCTGAACACCCTGCCCCCTTATTTCGAAGCCAAGCTTTACCTAAAATAATGGCAGGTGCCTGCGGCTTGCAACTTAAAATTCCCCCCCCCCGGTTTTCAGTACTTGGAAAAACAGAAGTCAAGCAGCCTGTCAGACTCGTACTCCTGTACTAGGAACCTCAGCCACCACGGAGAAAAAGGAAAAGCTGATGAGGAAAAGCACAGTAGGGTATTCGGTCCGGGCTCTGCCTGTTTTGGAGACTGCCAGCGGGTACCCCTGGGGTGGCAGCTGATTTCCACGGGGCTCTCGGCCGGTTCTGGTCGTAGTTGGCTTCGTTTTGCAACACTGCAATAATGGCAAAACGACAGGAAAGGAAAACAGTACCTAAGGGGTTAGCTCGAGAAAAGTAGCTTCCTTGTGTTGGTCTTTCTCAATTTATTTTTAATATATATATATAAAATATATTTATATATATATAATTTGCTTGCCTGTAAAATTTGCGTTCATTAATGTGTTGCTGATGGATCACTTGGGCCTGTACACACCAATTAGCGTGACCACTTCCATCTTAAAAACAGAAATCTAAATATATATATATTAAGGACTGTGGGTTGTATACAAACTATTGCATACACTTGTGCAAATCTGTCTTGATTTAAAGGAAAAGCAAAACCTGTATAACATTATTACTACTTGAATGCCTCTGTGACTGATTTTTTTTTTTCATTTTAAATATAAACTTTTTTTGTGGAAAGTATGCTTAATGTTTTATTATTTCCCCCGCCCCCTTCCCCTTGTAAATACGTTTTGTTCTGTGTGACTCGGTTCGGAAATAGTTAACTGGTACTGTAATTTGCATTAAATAAAAAGTAGGTTAGCCTGGAAATGAAATTTAAAAAATACCAAGTGTGTGGTCTTTATTTCAAAAAATTGCCCCTTTCCTCCTCCTCTCTCCCTTCTCCAACCCTTGTTCCTCGCCCTCACGCCTCTTTCCACTCTGCAAGAATAGGTGGACGTGAATCTTTGTAATAATAAAGGAAAACCACAAGAAATGAGCATGTTTTCTTAAATGAGCTGTGTTATGCCATGCTGTTTTTCAAGAGATGCCAGCGTGTCTCTGATACCATTTGATTTGATGGAGAGAGGAACCCTGGAACATAAATATTTCAAATTGAAACCAATGAATCTTCCTTTACCGTCCACCTATAGAAACAAACTTAAGAACCTGTGTAAACTGCTGGCTTTGAATCCTGCACTCATGGTTGTTTGGGTTGTTTTTTATTTTTAAATCATTGGATCCCATTAGTAATGTTATTTGGTGGTGATCTGTAAAGTTTGTCGAGACCACGTCCAGTGGACCGTTCCTCCAGCAAATCAGCACGTAGCTATCTCTGAGTTGGGTTTCCGGTACTGGATAATGTATGTATTAAACATGACATGTCTATTAGCGCAAAAAGAAAAAAAAAATCCTTTTTTGGGCTGGCTGACCTGGCCGAATCCATTCTGTCGCTATCCTAAAGGCTAGATGCGAGGTCATGTGACTGCTGCTTCAATAAAAACAAATTTATATTGCAAAGAGGCTCCTCTTGGTTTGTTCGTGTGCCACGAGCCGCGGTTGTCCCCACTCTGGTTGTCCCCAGAGCTCTGCTGCGCTCTGGGCTGGAGCCTCTGCTCCAGAGCCCCTCCAGGAGGAGTGAGTGCTCAGAGAGAGGCCTTGGTTTAGCAGAAAGGCCCCTGTGCCCAAATTCAGCCGGGACAGAGAAGTGGCTGCTGGTACTAAAGGGGTCAGTGCCTTAAAGGACTGAGCGGGTGGAGTCTGGTGCTTCCTGCACAGCAAGGCGCCCGTCCCAGCCGCCCCCTGCCCTGGGTAGCTGGCAGTGGCAGGACAGTCACTGCCCTTGATGAGTCCACACCGTAAGTGTTCTTCCCTTAGGCTCCCTCCAGTCCTTTTCTGATCACCAAGAGATGCTGTTTTGGGGCTTTCCCGGCCTTCCTGTGTGCTGACACTGCCCATGAGGCAGGTGCCAGCCCACCCCGGCTCCCTGACAGGGGCTTGGGGCTTGGTTTGTTCAGCCCCTGCTCCTCTGGGGCACCAGGGGAAGGGGGCCAGGCAACCCCTACAGCCTGGCCACCCCAGAAGCAACACAGGTGAGCAGCAGCTGCTGTCCCTCTGCTCACGCTGGCCCCACAAGTTCAGCAGGGTTTGGGCTGCATCCAACTTGTTTGCTGAGACTGGGACCTCTTTGCTTGGCCAGCCTGGCCCTGGCGTTAAGGGTGGCCAGTTAACACCTGCAAAGGTGTCTCTGCCTGAACCACTGCACCTCTCTAGGTGAGTTTATTGATTTACAGCTCTCCTCTGATGGGGAGTTCACCACAATCCTCGGTGATTTGGGGTGGTGATTAGTCATTCTTGGGCACTTTCTTAGGTGCACATGTACTGGGGCCTCCTGTCTGTTCTGAGCTGCTCTCACCATGAATGCGAGCTATGGGTTCTCTTTATGTGCTGTCTTTGCATAGGAACCCTCAGCTTCAGTCTCAGGTCTCTCTTCTGAATGTCAGAGCCCCTCGACCAGGACTCAAACACCTCATAACTTCTTGCTAAGCTGACTGGATCTTCAGGTCTTTTGCATCTTTGCAATATTTCCAATTGTATCTCCTCTATCATTGTTTTTAACATGCTCCTTAAGCAGTGGGTACCAAAACCAGGCAGAGGTTTCCTCATCAGTCTCCTCAATGGCAAATAAAGGTACCAGAGAGCACCTTGCAGCTGGTGCCTGTCTCCTTACCTGAGGATTGCATTCCTCCCTCTGCATGGAGGCTGCAGTTCTCTGGTTTATCCATCACTCCTTCCAATTGCAACTCCTGCAAGCATTGCCAATGGGACCCTTACAGTTTTATATTCCAATCACCCTTTTAAAAGATGTAATAAAACGCCTTTGCATCAAGAGCCAGTCCCTGCACAACCTTTCAGGAATGGTCATTCCATCACTGTTCCCTGTGAGAAAATACTATTTGAGACCCGTCTGTAAACCAGGTTCAAATCCACTTAGTTGTCGGCCTCCAACACCTTCGAATTATTTAAAATGCTAATCCAAGCGCAAAGCAGGTCCAAGCTGAACGTGGTACAAAAGTCTGCTCTGCTGATGTGCTTTGTCTTTATTGACTGAACTGCCAGCCATCTGCGTTGGAATTAAAAGTCAGTGTCAAGGCTCCTGGCACCATTTGTTATCTGGAAGGTGGCAGCTTTCAGGCTGCTGGTGGTAAGGTCCAAATTGCTTTCTGTGGGAGAAGAAGAACCACAAAGGAGGAGGAGGGAAGCGAGCCACAAACTGTGGCGGGGAGAGAGAGCAGGAGCACTGCAGTTTGTGTGTGAAGCACCAAGTCCAGTTGCTTGGAGACGGCGAGCCCAGCAGATGGTACACAACCTCATTAGCCAGTCTTGAACCTCGCTTCCCTCCCCTGGCTCTGGGAAGGGCTTAGCTGGGTCTTTGTCCTGTCTTCCCTCACTAGTCTTGGAGCGTGTTGTTCCTGGCAAGGGCAGGGCTGCTCCACCTCTGCTGGCTTTGCTAAAGCGATTGTGCAAAAAGGCTGCAGGGTCAGACCCGGCCTGCTGCCAGATCTGAGCGCTGGTGGGAAAGGAAGGTGTGCAGATACCAAGGCCTCAGAGGGCACAGCAGGAAATCCAGGCTCCTCTCTGGGTGTGAGTGTCATACAATGCCAAGGCTTTGGAGCAGAGACTGGTCCCCCAGACAAACTCCTGTCCACCACAGGAGACAGCACAGCAAGTGGCCAGGGCTGCAAGGAGAGCTGGACTTTCTTGGCAAACACCTGCCTTTGATCAATGCACAAATGCAGCCCTGGATCTTGCTGCACACTCAGCTAAGTCCTGGTGTCCTGGCACAGATGTTTTCCTGGTGTATCCTATTGACCCTGGAGTCTGCATGCAGGCAGTGGAGTTAAAGCCTTCTCTTCCAGAGATTCCCTGCTCTCCACATCACCTGCCTCTGCTCACAAACTTCAGAAGTAAGGCTGGGTCCTCCAGGACAAGGTAAGTAGGGAATGAACAACCTCTTCCCTCATGGAAAGCTTGCACATGGCTGCAGCAGAGCCTTAGTGACCAGAGTGCTCTGTTAGAGCTGCAGGGGGGCAGCCTGCCCAAGTCCAGGGCAGCTTGCAGAGCCCCCTCGCTTGCCACAGGGTGACAAAATGTGGTCGTGGGCAAACGAACCTTCATGCCCAGGCAGAGCTGCCTGGCAGAGCACAAGCACCTGTCCCAGCAGAGGAGCCACGGGCACTGTGTACCATGTCAGGGCCCTGGGGACCAAGAATGCAATAGAATAGATTGCTAAATAGAGAGATGAGGGGTTTGGGTTGGATTGTGGTTGGTGGTCTTTTTCCCTAACCAAAGTTTTTAAAAGCTGGTGGAATCCATGAGTTAGAGCAGGACTGTCCATTGTAACATGCTGCTTGATGCCACCTGTGCTTTATGCCACCTCCAAGTGCTGAGTGCCCAGACACCTCCTGCTGGCAGAGGAACACGTGGCAGGTCTTGGCAGAGGGAGGCTGGAGCTGCAGGGACCAAGGTAGGGTCAGATGTGTGGTGGGAACAGCTGATGGGCTTCAGAGGAAGCAAGAGGTATCACACCCCTCTCATCAGCCCGACAGCTCCCTCATTATCGGTCTGCAACCACCCGAAAGGAGGTTGTAGTGAGGTGGGGTCGGTCTCTTCTCCCAGGTAAAATGCAATGGGACAAGAGGAAATGGCCTCAAGCTGCACCAGGGGAGGTTTAGATTAGGCATTAGGAAAAAAGTTCTTCATGGAATGGGTTGTCAAGCCCTGGAACAGGCTACCCAGGGAAGTGGTGAAGTTACCCCCCACCCCTGGCAGTGTTTAAAAGACATGTTGATGTGGCACTGGGGGACACAGTTTAGTGATGGGCTTGGCAGTGCTGCGTTAATGGTTGGACTTGGTGACCTTAGAGGTCCTTTCCAACCTAAACAATTCTACGATTGTTTTCTATGCCATAACAGCAGCCATGCCCTCCTCCTCCTCCTCTTCTTCCTCGTCCCTTTTGCAGCTCATTCCTGTAACCAAATCCTTTGTCAGGCCAGAGTGCTCAGGAGGAAGATGATGCTTACGGGCAAAACTCAGTTTGCTTGGGAGCATTTTTAGTCAAGGAGATCACTGATGTTGTTTGGGATGCTGGCGTTTGTTAGCAGCCTTGGGAAAGGGGATGACCCAACTCGGGAGTCTTTGGACCATTTCAATTACACCTCATTCCTCTTTTAAGATTTTTATTTCATGGCACCAGGCCTAGGAACAGGTTGGTCAATGGAAGCTGTTTCTGCTGGAGAGAAGAGATTTAGGGCCTACACAGCAATGGAAAATGGTTGCATTTGGCTGGAGGCAGAAAAATTACATTGGCAGAAGGAGAAAGTCTTCAACAGGTAAAGAACCAACATGGTGTTTTCAGGGAAGGGCTGGCTATATAAACCAAAGGGAGAGTCTTAGGATCAATCCTGCAGCAATTAAAGGAGAGAGGAACAAATGCAGCTTTTCAGTCTCTGTAACACTGGTGGGAGCAGCTGCTTTCCAAGTGCTTGTGTTGTAAAAGGGTGAGTGAGAAACCGCTGGCTGAGAAGGGTGTTCAGAAGAAGGTGTAGTGCATTGTTCTCAGCTCACGGGCTATGTAAGAGCACTGGTTAAATATTTCCTGCTTTTTTCTGCATCTGTATTCAGGGCACTGGTGCTGCTCACGCTCAGCGCTGACGTTGTCACCAAGAGCAGTGGCATCGGGTCCTTGCTGCGCAGCTGCCACTCGCTCGCTGCAATTCCCATTGAGGCAGCACCGACAATTCCAGGCGCTGCCCCATGGAAAAGGATGTGCCAGCACTGACTGAGGAGCTCCAGCATGGGCAAGGAGTGAAGGTTACCATGAAAGCTCCTCATGGGCGAGCTGGGTGTGATAAATCTCAGCCATCTGCACTGTGCAAAGGGTACAACCAGCTATGGATGGAAACAGGGAGTGTTTGCAGGACCAGTCCCAGCTCTCAGGTCTGTCGGGGATGGTGTGCTGAGCCAGGCAGCACAGGTGGATACAGGTAAGCAGCCCAGGAAGGAAATGGGTACAGGACATCCTTTGCAAGTGCTACATGAAGGATTGGGATGTGGCCACAAGAGGTGGAGGAAAAGGTGTGTAGGGTTAACACAGCATGTGTAAAAAGGAAGAATGAGGGAGAACAAATGATATGATTGGAGCAGAGAGTCAGAGCTGCCTCTACTCCACAGGTTTCAGTACACACCCTTCCCATCAGCCCAATGGGATTTTCTTTCTCATGCAGTGTCTGTTGAGATGCTTTTCTTGCTAGTTCTGCTAAATCAGGGTGGTCCCAGGAAGACTGAATTTCCTGGTCCAGGCTTACACGTTATGCCTCAGGGAATTGGCAGTTTTGGCAGATGTTGGGACCAATCTCTGCCTCTCTGTGCGGTGGAGTGCAGGCATAGGAAACTACAGCTCCTCTTCCAAGCCAGGCCCGACTCAGGAGGGCATTGTGGTGAGGAGGCTGGTGGATGCCAGGAAGGTACTGATTCACCAATCAGAAAAACACAGGGAAGGCTGCACGAATGGGATTTTGGTGGAAGCAGGGAGGAGGTAGTTAGTAATGGTGCAGTTGGACCTTGTTAAAGGCCTTGGACATGGGAGGCCCATATTTGTAGGGTTAATCTGCCCTATCCCCCCAAAAAGTAAAAAAAATTGTGTGAGAGCTGAACTGAGCCCAACAAAGCACCAGGCAGATCCTGTGTGGCTGTGAGACCAGGAGCAGAGGGAACAGCAGTGCTCAGAAAGTGGCAGGAACTCTTTTAACAGCACCACGTCCAGGTCTGTGGCAGCAACTTTTGTGAAAGTCATGTTGCTTTTAAGGGAGGCAGGAGAGATGGGAGAGTGTGGGTTTGGTTGGTTTTATGTTGACACAAATGCAGATACTGTACATGTCCAGTGAAAAAGGCACATTGGCTTCCTGCTGTCCTACTGAAAGTCCTTTTTGCTGAACTGCAGTCAGCATGATAGGATTTCCACCTTCCACACCACAAGAGCCATGTCAGCAGGCAAGCCCTGAGACAATTTGCATTCATTCATTTAAGGCAAAGAGACTGATTTTTCACCATTGTCACAGCACAGTGACCCCAGCAGCCCGTTTGGTTCAGCCTGTCTCCCCCACCTGCCAGGAGGCAGAAGCCAGCAGAGAGGCACAGCCAGACTCCCTCCCCATGGGCAGCTGGTGAAAGAAAAGCAGGACAAGCTGAATTTTCCCTGTGTTTCCAGTGTATTGGTGCAGGCCTAGAGGCATCTGCTGTGTTTGTTTCGGGTATGGGCTCCTCCTCAGGGTTGTTCTGTCTCCTGCTAGGAGAGGGAATGGTGCATTCTTATGCTATTGATTTATAATCCCGATTCCCTCTCACTGTGCTCGTTTTCTTTCTCAAAGTACATTGTGCAAAGCTTGAAAAAAAAACCCCACACATGACAATTGAAAGCAGTTTTTACAGCAGAGTTTTCCTGCAGGAATCCTGATGTGGTCTTCAGTTTACATGTTGGGCAATGTCATGTGGAAAAGATGGCCAAGACATTTATAGCTCAGCTGTGCACAGCATCTGGAGTCCCCTGCCCCCTTGTTGTCATGCACAGGGCTGTATCCCTACAGAAGACCAGAGTGCTGCAACCTCCATCCATTCCCACACCTGTTGGAATACTTATCTTTTCAAAACCACCTCAAATTGTACAATGAGCTACATGGAGAATATTTATCTGAACAAACCATCTCCAGAAATACAGCAAATCCCTCAACGGATCGGTTCTTCCTGCTCTACTGTTCTGCTGCATCAAGTTTTCCATGTCTCTCCTATTACACTGGATCCTGTGATTCATGTTATCCGCCCCCCCGCCCCTTTCAACTAGGCTAAATTTGTCCAAGGTGGCCTGAGGCAACAGAGCCGATGCCTGCACAGCTTCTCCTCCCACACTGTGGAGTGTTTCGTTCTATACTTTTGCACTTGCAACTTTCCCTGTTACTGACTAGCTACATATGCTGTGAGAATTGTCCCAAATCCACAGTCCCTAATGGGATCATCCTCACAGGGTCCTAACCAAAACTGATCACCCACCGCTGACTCCTGCCAGGAGCTGCAGTACTTACAGAGGCTGCCTGACCTCACCAGTCCCTTGGTGTCCCTGGTTCAGCATCTTGAAGACCAGCAATAGTTTGGTGCATGTCCATTTCCTCTCTCCAGCTGTTATTTACAGCCCAGTGGAATACAGGGGTATTCAGACTTTTTCCTCCTCTTTCTCTCCCTTTCCCTGTACTCTCTCCCAGCCCAACCCACAAAACAAAACCCTGATGCAAATTTTTTCCAGAAATTCACCAATAAATTTGAAGTTTTGACCAACTGCTGCTTTGTGTTTGGTAGGAGCAGCGCTGTGGTCGGGATTTGCTGGACCACACCTGAGCTTTACAGACCCAGCACGAGGATCCATCACTGAGAAACGATAGAAGTGGGGAGAGACAAGCAGGTTATCCCATTAGCACCGAGGGCTAATTCTGCTGTTTGTTGTGTAAGCTGTAGCCATCAATGAGTAAGCATTTTGGGTGTGGTGGTGTGGCTGTGCCTGCTCCTCCAAAACGTGCCTCTGACGTTGGTATTGGTGAAGAGGTACCTTTCAGGTGCTAAAGCCACAGGCCCTGGGAATTTTGGCAGGTGAGTGCTGAAGAGGTGAGCAAGCCCAGAGAGCTCTCTGAGCAGATGCAGTGTGCCTGTCTGCAGCCTGCTGCTTCCTGACATCCTGAGCTGGAGCACCCCCGTGCTTGCAAACATGGCAAAGCCAGCATCCTTTCTGTGTGGCCCTCTGGAGCTGGAAAGCCAGAGTGACTAATGTTGTTCTAAGAAAAATAAGACTCTTTCCAGAATTGTTCTCCTTTGGGATGATAAAAAGCAAGAAGAGGTCAGCCCAAGGAGTAACATTTCTGGAAAATATATCAACCTCCCTATGCCCCTGTCATTTAGCTATCACCTAGCCTTAGTGCTAGGCACTGCCTGCTTGGCAAGAACCACTCTGCTGAGGTCAAGGCCATCTTTTCTTTATGCAAGATTAATTACATGAAAAGATGATGCAAAATCTGACCATTTTCATACAATTCCAATGCTTTATTAATAGCAGTGCTAATGCAGGAAGCCACTTGGCCTTACCTCACTAAGCAAATCAGTGGGACATGCTTGACTGTGTATGGTCTCAACTGAAAATTTCCCACTGATAGAGTATTTTTTCATTTAATGTTATTGATGTAAGGAAATACCATCAAAAGCCCAGGTGCAGATTTTTATTGGTTTGTGCCAGGAAAACAAACAGGGAGCGCTAACACTATTTTCTCGCTCACACTAAATAATCAGAAGAGGAAAATTAGCTAATGAAGTCCAAAGCAAGCTGGGGAGGGAGTGGAGGGAGCTGTCACACCAAACTGTATACAGAGTGACTCCAGGACAACATTGCTGGCAGGCATCAGGAGGGACAGCCCAAGGGAGAGAGAGGATTTTCCACTGTGGGAGCCCTGAAAGAGTAAATATAATGTGCTTCCCTTTCCTTCACCATGCTCCAAGCTCAAATCACAGAGGGGAAAGGAAGCTCACCTCACTTATCTTCTGTCTCTAGGAGGCTGTGGGATCTTTGTCTGACCCATCAGAAGGTTTCCCTTCTGTCTCTCCTGAGCTTTCTTTGCACAAAGGTTTATCTAGTCCGAGTGCAGCTGTAGCAGCTGCCCATGGTTCAGCAGCTGTCCCACTCAGAGCAGTCCCAGCAGGAGGATCTCCCTCTATCCTGCTGGCAGGTGTCTCCCGATGCAGTGCCGGATCAGCCAAAACCCTCTCTGTACCGCCGTGGATGATCTGGTGAGCAGCGTAGATGTGTTTTCTTTGGGACTGCCTCACTGTGCATTAAAAAACAGGTAAGACTTTTACTTGGAAATGTACAGCAAAGTGTTCTCTGTAGGGGAGAAGGGAGGGATGGCTTTTAGCAATCCTGCAGCTGTGGAAAAGTCTGTCTCAGGAAAAGAAAAAATCATGCCCTTCTAACTTTGGCTGAAAGCATTCTACTGCCACCTAATAGCAGCAACCAACTTTGCATTTCACTTTGAAGACTAGCCCCCACAGTGGGAAGCACAGCCAAAGTGTTTGCCTTTCCAGCTTCGGGCACAACTGCCCAGGACATAATGCCTGGCTAAAATAGCTTCTCCTTCGGTGTCTGTTAATTGCAGCAGGCCCCTGTAAGACTTCAGCTGAAACCTGCCTTCTCCTGTGCTGTGATTCAGCCTGAACTGAAAAACTGTTAGAGAGTTCAAGGTAAGACTCGGAGACCCTACTGACACATTAAGTCACCTACCTTATCATCTCCCCTCAGCTACTGCAGGATTGCTCCTTACTGCATTTTGCTCTTTTCATACAAAGTCATTTGAATGTATTTCCAACCCACCCCTCGGGAAGAAATTGCCTAAGCATTCACCCTACAGTTCCCTTCATTGCTCTTCACTATTCTTTGCTCGCTCTTTCAGTTGTGGGGATTGAAATACTGCCTGCCTTTAGGGAGGGTGTGGGGAATGTTGCAGAAACGAGCTCTGCCTCTCATCATGTCACTTCCCTGCAAAAGTCCAAGGCTTGCTTTAGTCTGTTGTAAGGCTGAGCTGTACTTTAACTGTGAATCTGAAGCACTGGTGTCCTGTCTGCTCTCCCACAGTTCTGCATGCTGTCCCTGTCTCAGTCACTACACCTTACTAACCCACCCTGTTTATGTTTATCCATCTCCCAGGTCCGTTCTGTCAACAATGAATGCAACTGGATCTCACTTGCTTTGGAAAAGCCAGCCAGCTCTCAATTCCCAGGAGAAGTTTCTCTACCCAAGGCACTTTGGCCTGGACTGTGTTTGCATGAACCACATCAGCTATACTGGGAATACTCTCCTGGTATTGCTGCAGTCCCTTCCTCCATCCACAGTGAATTCCAAGAAAATGGGCTCAAACTGGTGAGGAATTGTCCCTTTCAAAGCAAGCTTTTTCATATCAGCACAGCAACTTCTACTTCCAGTGATGTCAGGTTCAGAAGTGAAGAGTAGAGGGGTATCAGGATCAGCCAGTATTGGATAATCCCTGCTTTTATGCATCAAAATGCAACAAAAAGAGGAGAAAAAAAACCCCAAACAAGTAGGAATTGGAAAATAGAGATGATTAAGGGGAAGCTAATGTGTAGGCAAAGACTGAACTTGCAGGCCCTCAAATCTTTGTTCTACAAACAGATTTGCTCCTTTGACAGCCCAAACAACTGAGCTCTCAGATCACTTCCTGAGAGGTTAAAAGAAAATGCATGCTCAAGCATGGGCCAGGCTGCTAAAACAGAGTTTCCTAATGAATAATTTGGCTCACTGCAGGGAGAGCCTTAAAAGCCACCACAGAAATGCAATATACTGATGTGCTTACAAGATCTAATACCATTCTTTGATACTATTTCCTTTGGATTTACATGGAATAGTTACTGATTCTGCTTCCCTGAAAGTATCACTGTGGAGGAGGTTTACAGTAGGGAGCGTACATCAGAGTGTCCATCTGGCAGGATTCAGCTGTCTCTTAAGGACTCCCCTCCACCCCATGTAGCAACAACAGGAGACAGTATGAGCCAGGTCTTTTCCTGATATTTGATTTCTGCTATCATAAGAATATTGTGACAAATTTCACCTCATCATGTTTGAAGGAGCACTTGTACCCTATCACCTACTGCTCTATTCCACCAGCATCCACTTTAATTTTTGTCTAGGTCTAGCTCTGCTTTCTAGGCAAACGCACTGCAGCTATCACAGATTTTGAAGATTTTTTTCTCCCTGTTGCTTGGGAGTGCTTCTGAGGTGCTTTGTTCATTAGCTGCTGTTGCATTTAAGCCCAGTATGTATTTTGCTCCTTGATATATTCCTCTGTGTGTCCAGAATCCTAAGCCATCTCCAGGTCTTCTTTCTGCTTTCCTTTTTAAGACAGGCTAACCTGTGTGTGTCAGTGCCTCAGCTGCAGGCTTCACTGACTAAAATTACATCACCTGCTTTGGAAGGCTGGCAGAAGCAGTGCTGAAGAGAAGGGAGATGATGTAAGCTTATGCAGAATTGCTGAACAGGTACTGTTGCTGTGGCAAATACACAAGCTAGGAAGAAGAAAGTTTGCAGTTCATTTGTGTTTTCATTCACAAAGCAATAAGGAAAGCAATGAAGTGCCTTTGTTCTCAAGTCAGAGAATGCACTGCGGCAAGGACCACGTCAGGCTCCATTGTGATACAATCACTTTCCTTAGGTCATAGCCACTTTCTGTGGCTGACAGGCTTAGTCACGGTCTTCTGAGTGTGCTGGTCAGTTAAGAACAGCCATTTATTCATGACACTTAATGTAACATGTGTTTCCAAGGTCTTCCCCTCTGTATTTTGATGCTATTCCATTTTTGTTAAACAGAAGCATCATTTACAACTGCAAGATGATCTACTTACAGCATGCCACTAGAGCTAACCTGAAAACTTTGCTTCTAGCTCTCAGTCAGCTGGGGAGGGGGGGAAGCATAGGAAAGTGTGTAACCTTCCTTCCACATATGGCATATACATTTGAGTAATCTGCCTGTTTAAGATTTCTACGGTTTTCAGAAATAGCCATATAATAGACAATTCACAGTCAAGCTACTTAAAGATTTTTTTTCCAGAGTGTTTTTTAGGGTGAAATGGGCTGCTTCTTTTCATGCAGTTTTACTGTTGCAGCAATAGAACATTATTACAGAACGACAGGTGGGAAGTGACCTCAAGGATCATCTGGCCCAACCTTTCTTGGCAAAAGCACTGGCCCGGTCTAACAGGAGGTCTGAATTCTGTTTGCCATTTAAGAAGACTAAATCTGATAAGAAATTGGTGAAAAGGGGTCAAAGGCCATAACTTTCTACCTGCAGAGTGCAGAAAAGGAATCTCAGAGACTTGACCAACTCTTGGCATCTTTCCTTTTATGGAGCTAGAGTGAGCAGAGTGACTAGACTCCTTACCTCTTTCTCTCATAGCGCTTTTCGCAGCTTCTGGAATGAGGAAATCATAAACCAGCTCCGCTACAATCTCTTCGGACTGTAGGCGAGTTCGACTGCAGAACAGATGCACAGTGGTATTAGGATTTTCATTTTCTCTCTGGATCACCTCTGCAAACACAAGACTCCCCTGAAACCATTCTCGCTATTTCCAAGGGAGTGCACTGTCCTGGCACTCATTGCCAGCTGAGTCTCTCTTTATCCTACAAACAGGTGACAGTGTGACTATTCCCCTTTGCCAATGTGTTCAATGCTGCAAGAGGGTCACCCCAGACTCTTTATCCTCAAAGATATCTAGAAGCTCAGCTCTCACTGGTGACAAAGTTAGACACACAGATACCTCTGAGGATTTGTGACTTTGTCAACTTAATCTTTGTCCCACTGCTGAGTTTGCTAAATTCTCCCCTTTTGTGACTCTGCATTTGGCTGGTTCCCATGTTATTTTTCATGCCAGTGTTTGGTGGGTTCCCAGTTGGCCCAAGGGCTGCATGTATTATCTATGCTTCATTTTCCCCAAGGATTCCAACATTCTGGTTGTATTCATCTGGATACAAAATACACAGCTGCTGTACCATAGGAGAGTCACTGTGTCACTGGGATTTTTATGGCTCAATTCCAAAAAAAGAGCATAGAAACTGAACTGAAGGTTTGGCAGGTCCTAAAAAAGTATTCACTGCTGATGCCCCAGCCAAACACAAGACTGTGGTGTTCTCAACAACTTACTTTACTCCAAGTGCCTTGTCAGGCAGCCATCAATATGACTGACCTCCATGGAAATTGGCAGTTTCTTAAAGAACAGCCACCCCAGAATGAAAGGCTGCTGTATAGCTCTATCTTTTAGCATCTCTTTCAAATGGATTTTCTGTAGCAGTGTAAATAAATGAAAAGATCGGTATGAATGGGTATTGCTTTAGGCAGTTCCCAGATTCACTTAAAGCTCAGTCACAGCCTTACACTGGTGTGGAGAAATCTAAAAAGGGTGATTCACAGAAGGAATCTGGCACATGCTGTATGGAAATAAGGCTTTGATGGATTTATATGTGTGCACCAGGTAGTAACAGTGTGGTTCCCATACAGCAGTCACACTAATGAAGTGACCATGAACAGTGTTGCTCTGCCTTTCCCATGTCTTGGATGATACATAGAACCACAGATACAGGGGGTCAGGCAGTTTCTAAACTGCTGTGAACAGCCTCTAATGTGCTCTTTAATAACATACCGACTTTCCATCTCATAAGCAATGTCATTGATTTCTACAGCCCTTCTCTGAACCTCTTCCCTGGCTTGTTCTTCAGCTGTCCTCTCCATGCTACTCAGGATAACGTCTTCCAAGTAGGTGTCAATGGTTCTGTGCTGCACTTTCACCACCTGGAACAAAACACCAAGATACTGTTCCAGTGCCTATTGCTGTGTCAGTAGAGAAGTGGAAAATTTCTGGAGAAGCATGAAAAACAGATTTTCACAAGACAATTTCAGGCAGGCTAGCCTGGGATTTGTTTTCAGACACTTTCTGTAAAAGTTTGCTTTTTAATAGTGCTTTCTGAGAACTAATTGAACAGAAACAAGTGCAGGGAAGAACCAGAGCTGGAAAAAGAACTCATCCACAGATCCAGTTCTGGTGTAGCAGGTTAGTTCTATGAACACAACAGCAGTTGCTTCCTCAGTTCTCACAGTCCCCCGAGCAACAATTGCCAAATAATAATCATTGGTATTGACTTCAGTAAATTAATCAGCTTTCAGTCAAGCAAACCCTGAAGGAAAAGGCTCCATCAAGCCAGTCAAAAACCAAGATAGAATTATTGGTTTCCTTGTAAGAGTTGCAGAGCAGGGATTCTAGAAATGGGTGTTTTCCTTCTGCTAGTCTGAAGGGCACAAGCTTATGGTGCTTTGACCCTACCTGTTTGTCACCCAGAAATACAGAAAATATAAGAGGAGAAGCTAAAATTAAAAGAAGAATAAACATGGTGCCAGACTCTCTTGGTATTAACCACCTCCCACAAAGTTTGAAAATTATTGGTTTAGTCAATTAGACTCCCACTCATGCCTTTCAACCAGGAGAAATATGCTCCATGCAGTCAAGAGCTAGGGACTATAGAAGAGTTATGGAATAAGGTAATTCACTATTTTTTTCTGGATTTCAAAGTTATGTTATCCATTATCATTACTTCAAAATAAGTTTTTTATCCCTCATTATTTGCAGTCTACTCAGCAGGAGAGGGAGGGCAAAATCTTTCCAAACCTTTGCCTAAAGGCATCCTTCCTGGGAAAGCACCTAACAGTTCTGCTGGGCAGACCACGTGCTGTAAAGATGATGTAGGCAAATCTATTCTCCACAGGTGTTTGTTGTAGAAATTTAGAAACTACATCCATTCATGACACGTCTAACAGGACTGTCTGTAAGGGTATTCAGATCATTATTTAATGGGCATGACTCTTGAAGGAAGGAATCGCCCTCTCTTCACTAAGCCTTGCATCTCAACTTTAAAATTAGCCATCACAAAAGTCATAGCTGAAGCAGCTCCCATCCATCCGGACCTTCCCACAATGAGGCAGCTCCTACAAACTGCTGACAGTCCCACCAGACTCCCTCTCTTGCCTGTCTGAAAATCTCATCTTCCTCCTGACGCCACCTCTCTTCCACCTGACGACGTCCACTCTCCTCTGCCTCCCGCATCCGCCTCTGCCTCTCAGCCAGCATGACTAAAGCATGGATCTTCCGTTCTTGCTGCAGCCTCAACAGCTCTTTGGACAGAAAATCAAGGATGTTCGCCAGTGTCCTTCCTTCTATTGTGGCCAAGTCCGTCTCCATTGATGACAGCTTTTAAAAGAAAAATGCAAAGAACTGTGTTACAAACCCCACATAGTCTCGGGACTACCACAGGCGTGTGAAACAGCTCTGCAGCATCCACTCAAACCAGCCATGGGACAACACTAGGAGTTTGGCATTCTTTATGTTTTACATGCACTGGCTGGTTTCTGAACAATGCAATGTTCCTCTACATAGGCTCTGATAGTATAAAGAGACAAAAGGATGGCAAAATGAGCCAGGGCAGGAAATAGTCCTCATACTGTCACACTAGGACAAGCAGCCCCTGTGCTGTGGGGTGGGTGAGAGGAAATAAAGCACTAGATGTGCTGTATTCCAGATATTATGAATCACTTTTGTGGCTGTGAGCATGACCAGAATAGCTGCCGAGGCCACTTGCTTGTTACTGGGGAACGCTCCACTGCCCAGACCAAGAGAGGGGAGGGAAACAAGTGACAATGAAATCACTTCAGCTGCACACCCTCCATCTTTCTGTGCTAAGCTTAGCTAGGCCAGAAGAGAAAAACAGGATCAAAAGTTGCAAACAAAGCTTCTTCCTACCATGTGCAAAGTAAACTTCAATCTTTATGAGTAGAAGCTCCAGTAGAGCTTTAGAAAACTGGAATTGTGAGTACAACCACATTTCTGTCCTCTCTTAAGGATACAAAATGTTGTAGTTCAAAGGCTCCTCAGTGAAATGATACATCTTTGGCTGGACATTATGATGCTCCCAAAGTGATTCAACTGGCTGAGATAATAAAGAACCATGAGTTCCTACAGATTTAAGTATTATGTTAGTACCTAAAACTGTACAAGTTTCTAGCCAGCACAAAATTCAAATTAACAGTAGTTAATATATTAAGTTTGCAGAAGTGCAAATAAGAACTCAAAATTCCATGGAATGGAAAATCAGAGAGTCTGTGACAGAGCTGAGACGAGATTCCAGGTGTTCAGCATTGCTATGCCATTCACTCCTTATTCCAAGCACATCCTGTTTCATGGCTTGGGTATGTGTGATTGCACTTCAGAAGGGGACAAGATCTATGGTACGTTCATTATCTCTATGGACTATGAAGCCAGAGTCCTTGGCAAGAGGGAATGTCTGGAACTGGCTGGGATGCTGCGTTGGAATAAACAGGCAATTACAGAAGAGACCTAAACAGAAAACTCAAAATGGAGATTAAATACCCCAAACAAATAATAATAAATCAGCTTTCTTACACTGCTGTGCCATTTGCTCAAGCAGTGTTGCAAAGAAAGTGGGACTGTCAGTGTTGTACACATCTAGAAGTGACAGCACTCAGCCCATGGGTGTTTCAGATGGAGGATGGCAATGCAGGGGTGCTCCTTCCTCCTTATTGCTCCAGGTGCTGTGTCTAAAACTGGTGTGAAATGGAGGAAAACAATTAAGGAACACTCCTGTCTTAGACTTCTGTTATATACAAGTTGGAAAATTTGAAGTCCTTATCTTTGACCATTTTATCTGGAGTTTCTGTCCTCTCTCTGCAGAAAGTATTTCTTTTTATACTGGAAAGGTCAAAAACCTGTAAAAAACTGTGACCACCAAAACCTATAGAACTGTGAGTCATCTGTGATTTTCTAAAATAGCCACACACATAGAAAACTCCTGCACTTGCACTCCAGAGAGTTTTAAAGCTATGAATGTTTGAAGACCTGAGCCTTGGTCTGTGTGCCTTCAGAGAAACAGTAAAAAAAGAGAAAAAAAAAGCAGGAGTAGAGGAGGTCGATACCAGCAGAGGGGGATAGTGGCTCTCCCTAAAGGAAATTCTGAATTTCGAGGTCAACATCTTTACCATTTGCTCTCTCCCCTTCTCTGTGAATGCCATTATGGTGTCTGAACTGCACTCTCCTTCACTCTCACCTGGGTTTCCAGTAGAAGAGGAGCATTACAAGTTTCTAATGCCTAAGGCTTTTATTTTTTTTTTAAATTCCTTAATTCAGTATTCCTGCATTCCACATCTGGGCTCCCTGTACATGAGGGAGCATCTGGAAATGCTAAACAGTAAAAAACTGTCACCTGGATCAATTTTTACTGAGATCTAAGGGGAAATTTTGTTGCTTCCCACCCAGCAGGAACCAGTGGTCTGGCTTCATCTCCATCAGGTCAGCTGGCAGTGGATGCAGTTATCATAACGTGGAAGCCACAGAATTCCCTCACAGCTGGTCATTGAAAAAACAGGAGGGTAGTAAAAATTTGCAGGAATGTGAGAGATGTTGTATATCTAAGATGCAGTGAACTCTGGACAAAATCCCTTTATGATCCATTCCAGACCAGCATCTGCCATTTTACTCACTTTGCTCTCAACTTTGGAAGGTTGTGGCCCTGCAAAGAAATAGGATGGGAATTTGCATTTCTGGCTCTCACTAGATCCTTGGTAGAGGATGGAGCCCAAAATTTCTCTGCTCTGTGCAACATTGGCAGATATAACCATGTGACCCCATTGCTAAGGCTCCAGAAGTCTCGAGCCCAGCAGGATTTACAAGGAAGTCAGATTTGGCTTCTTTCGTGATGTTTGATGCCTGAGGAGGAGCCTGAGAGGGTGCCAAGCTAGAAAAGGATCACAGAAATGACAGAGCAGTAACAAACAGTAAAACATCCAACAGATAGGAGTGACAAGCATGTATTGTGATGCCAGGTCACAGTACCAGTCAAGTAGATTGAAATGTGGGAAAACTTAGGTTCCTCTGACACTGCAGTTTGTTCAAAGCCCTGCAAATATAAGTAAGTGTTCTGTCTGCAAACAGTGCAATCACGGCCTGCATAGCAGCTGTGGTCAAGGTGCCCCAGTCTGTTTCTGAGATTCCCCAGAGCCCCCAGTGAAGTGAGAGAGCGATTTTAGCCCCTCAGGTATTCAATGCTTGGCCTGTGCTAGGAGGGCATTATTGTTATGGGGGTGCCTTCTGTGCTGTGGATAATAGAAACCATAAAGAAATTAAACGCGAGAGTGTTGGTGGCACTGCAAGCACAGAGTGCTTGGTCAGGACTGAGTTGTGAATCAACCTTCCCATCTATACAGGCAAACCTGGTGCATTTGTGAGTCATGCTGTTTCTGCAGAGCCAGGATCCTTTGCTCCTCTGCCTTCAAGAGCAGCTGTCCATCCTCCTGCAGTGCGTGCGTGGCGCGCAGCTCTTGGATCAGATCCAGTCGCTTCTTCTTCCCTTCAAACATCTTTAAAATAAAGGTAAACAACTGAGCATATTAAATGGAGAGTTTAGATCAACATGTTTTGCCAGCCAGAACACACCCTTTTTCTCAAAGTTGCAAGGTCAGCTGTTTCCAAGACCTAGTTCTCTCCAATAAGTTTGTGGCTGCATTTAGGCAAACACTACAGCTATCAGGTAAATCTCACCCAAACCCTCCTGCATAGAAGATGAAAGTTCAGACCTGCTGTGGAATATGGATAATCCCTTGCTACTTTTTCTTTTTAATTATTGTTTTTTATTGTTCCCTTTGGCCTAACCCAGAAATCAAACCACTGGAATGTGGAACACCACCATGAATGTTAAGTGAAAAGGGCAATAGCTGTCTGGACACCCTGTTATATCAGCCTCAATGTCAAAGCTTCACAGTGTTTCAACATCTACTCTTCTCTAACCTTCATTTTGAGGGAGTCCAGAAACAGCTCACAGCAATAAATTGGTGGGGAGGTTGCTGAAAGTGCTGCAACCTCTGTTATGGGGTTATGTGGCCCAGCCCTCCCTGACAGTGTCTTATTTTCAGTTCCCCTCTCTTCCAACAGCAACAAAAGATCACTCAACCCTGCTCACATCATTCTCCGAGTCATATATTTCTGATCCAGCAGTAGCTGGAAGGAGATTCCTAAAACAATGGGACATTTCATGCTGTGAGTCCTTCGATGGAATCAAATATCCTTCTCACAGATCACCACAGAACTGGAGAAGACTTAGGAAGTCTATATTCCACCTAAAACCACTTACACAATATTGCATTGTTTGCTAAAGCTCAGGTCAGCATCCCACATGGGAACACTTCACAAACATTAAATAATTACTGCAAGAGAGAATATCAATTATACTGTCTGCAGTCCTGGAGACAAACCTTCTGGACTGGTCTGATCAAAAGTGATAGACTTGCTTAATACAAAGCCCATGAGGCATGGCTATTCAATTAATTTTTACTTAGACTCCGTTCTGCTCCACTGAAAGCAGAATGATGGGTTCTGCACTTGCTGGAAGCCATGGTGGTATGCTTCTGTTCCTCCTCATCTGTGGTTCAGCTCACCACCACAGGGAACTGGAAAGATGGTATGAAATACAAGCTGCCCTGCTGGGATGCAGGAGGTTTCTTCTGCCTGGGACCTTGGCATAAGCACGGCATAATGTGCTCATGGTCCAGATCTAGTCTAAGTTTTGCCATTTGAGTAATTCTGCTGTGAAGCATCTAATTAAACAGCTGAATATAGGGAATGACAAGAATAGGGGGACCCTCACAGACATGAGTAGGAACCTAGAATTTCCTGTAAGAAATTTGAGCTGGAGAGCAGAGACTTCAGCCTTGAAGGACTCCAAATAATATACAGAAGGATATGCTGCAGAAGCCTCATCACCCCTGACTGGTGCTGAGGAAGAAAGATTGCAAACACCCTTTCAGTCATTCCCACCATCATTCAGAAGACAGATATAAACACAAGGAGACACAGAATACCATGTTCTGAATAGCTCTGCCTCGGAGCAACTTCTGTAGACAGACCACTGCCAGTTCTATTTCCTCTTCCTCCTGCCAAAACACAACAAATATCCACACAATGATTAATTATGTCTTTGGAGACTGAGATTTCTGTAGATTATCCATCTAACTATTAAATAGTCTAACTCATATCCTGACTTTTCTCGGTTGTTTCTGTACACCATTCTTCTAATTTCTAGGGAAAGGAAGGTGAGTCAGAATAACACGTACTTCCATGTTTTAAAAGGAATGGGGAAGAAAGGTCATATAATTAAATTCTATTTGAGATTTTAAAGGGTCTTTAGAGATGAGAACCTAATGATAAGGAGATGCTGATGGAGAAAATTACTGTATGCATTAGAGGTGCTATTTGTAGTTTGACTGAATTTGAGTTTGCAAAATGAGCATCAGCTACATTAATTTAACAGGTCAAGACACTAAGGGGGTAGAATTATTACTGAAGGTCTCCAAGACACCTGTTACCATAAATAAAGGGATAAAATTAAAAGCGAACATATACAATTTTTCTTTTGATATTTGTTCCAGTGGTGACCTTTATCAGAGTAACACAGTAAATTTTAGACTCAGAAAGCGATAGTCTGGAAGTAAAATTAACTACATTCTATTGTGATTTGTCTCTTTGAGAACTTTAGTGGCCTAGAATTGTGTGATTGATACCAACTTGGAAGAATGATAGAGCATAGTGGGAAAGAGAACATGACCACAGAAGGAAAAAAAAGAAAGTTTATTTTAAATAGAGGAAGTAGAGGAAGCACAGAAGGCAGCATTTTTTCTAGATAAGGGGTCTTCTAGTTTGGACTTGACAGTAGCAGAAGGAAAATGTCCATTGAGTGCTTGGGAAAGATAAAAAAATGTAAAAATTGGAAATAAGAGGTTTTTTTAATACAGAACCTATAAGGTTTGCATTGAAATGTGGTATTTAAGAAGTGCTGGAAAACCAGGGAAGAGTGTGGGATGAGAGAAGTTGTGTGGGCTTGAATCTGAGTTATCTGTTTTTTCTTAGGTGTTGAAGACAAATGCAAAAGAAGCATTCCTGCCTTTCCACACTAGGATCCAGGAGAAGCAAAGCAGAACTAGCCAAAGGACTTGTGATTTGCTTTGGTCTTTTTCTCTGGAAAGAAGGGATGCAGTTCCAGTCCCAGAGAGCTAAACTGTACCAGATCACTTGGCTACAGCATGAAATCTCTTCAGGACAGAGTTTTGGAAATGGTGATAGCACATATACTGGGTAAGCCAAACTGCTTGCTGTGATTTAAACTAAAAATTTCATTTAAATTTTTGTGAGAAGCATTTTTCTGCACTTCTGTTGTTCAATGCTGCAAATGATGCCTTAGCAAGTGTAATCATCAGCTTGTCCATCTGCCTGTTATACACCAGCAGGAAAGAACGGAGTGGGATGAAAATCCTATCATGCCCTGCAGAAAAGAAAAAATAAGGATATGGAAGGATCTAGGAGATAGCTGCAAATTAGAGGGGGTTGGAAGAAAGCCACAAACTAATGAAGGAATTCAGAGGTGCTCTGTGAGCTTGTTGTGGCTAATAAGTCCCTGAGAAATGACTGGGGGTGAGGGGGCCTGCAGTCGTGCCTCCATTCTCTCTACCTTTTTTTATATCCCTTTTGGTCCCCGTCACTCAACTCCAATGGGAAGCACTTAGCAGTTGTTACTCCTATGCATGTATGGCAGGAAGAGAAGCACCAGAAAATAAGAAGGTCTTTGCTTTCAGTGCTTCTTGCAGCCAGCTGGAAAGAGAGACCTTACTTGGATTCAGCAAGGCAGGAGATGTTAGTGCTGCTCTTCAGTGGCTCAAGTGACCTGATTTTATTGGTGCAGTTTCACTGGAGAGCTCCACATTTAATGTGTTCACACATAACAGTGCTTGAAAATAAAACAAATGTTGATAGAATTCATGTAGGTGGAATTCTATTGTATTAGAATTAAAACACCCCTATAATCTGTAAACATGCTGAAGAATGACTAGAGCTGGGAGATAAACTTTTCTGGTTCCTTTCCATGTTACCTCAAAGTACTTAAAACCTGCTAAATTGGTAAACCTAAATAAGTGCAAATCCACAGCTGCAATAAAATTTCTAATACCTAAGAGTTGGTAAAGCTGTGGAAAACTCTTCCCAAGGAGATAAGAGATTCTTGTTTCAGTCATCTTAAAATAGACTATAAAACATAAAATACCCTACTGCACAAAGGAACACAGCACCATGGATGATCTACTAAGACTTTTTCTCTCTTACTTTCATGGTTGTGTGACTCTCTTAAGTTCGCAAGTTTAAATGGTAATTGTGTCTGATTCTTAGTACCTCATGAAAATGGTGTTAATAACAAGACAAAGCAACCCACGGGGGCAACCACCTCTTAAGTACGTTACTTTCAAAAAGTAAAAGAAGTTGCAGCTCCCCTAAAAAGTCTTTTTTTCCTAGAGCATATCACATCCCCCATGGCACATCATTACTGCTATTTCAATCTCTGCAGGAGAATCATTATCTGTGAACTGGAGCATGCTCATCAAACACTGCATCCTGCATGATGACAAGAGCTTCACTCCAGCAAATTAATGAAGTGCATGCTCAGTGCTAAGCAGCCAAAGTCTCAATGAGACTAAAACTTAATTGCCTCACTGGATTATGATACTGTTGTCAGATCACAAAGTTGAAAGCTACTGAAGAAGAAGCAGCAGCAGAAGAGAAGAAAATAAAAAGTATGATGATGATGCCTTCTTATTCCCAAAGAACAAGAGAATAACATGTCTACTAATTTATGTCCCTATAAAATAGAGTTTACTTAAGGATTTGGCCAACAGATCTTGTAAAATATTTTCAATTCTTTGGCTGCTGGTATCTTTATAGAATAAAGACAGACTAAGAGACTCTTCAGAAATAATGATGGCTATTTTTAACATGAATGCACACAAAAGACATAAAACTTCCTTCTTTCTTTCTCAGGGCATTCCTTTAACAACCGTGTAGGAAACAACCAGGGATGAACAGGGAAAAAGTGCTGAAACCAGCTGACTTACAATTGATGGTTTTTCCAGAATGAGAGTGGGTGGCTTAGGAACAGGCTCTTCTACTTTTTCAACTACATGGATGGGTTTCTTTGGCTCCTTGACTTTATCCTTCTTCTTTTTCAGTAGTGCCTGCAATAGACATAAAATTTAATCAGAATGTGGCTAGATAAAACAGCATAAGGCCAGTCCTCTAGATGCTGACTGTTGCTGATCCCACTGACTATAGAGTTTTTCAGGCTTGTGGTGTCTACTTCTTACTGCACATCAACTGAAAAACTGAATATGGTGAGTACATGAGGCTATTGGCTGGTCAGAAGATACTGATGGTATCATCAAAATCATACGTGAGAAGGAAGAAAGAGTTATTTTACTACATTTACTAGCAAGTCATCAACATTTGTTTAGGACGAGTCACCTAAAATTAATCTAAAATTGATATGAACTTCGTTTCTAATATTTAATTCTCTAAGAATGCTTATAACTCTTTGCCTTTAACTATAGCTATGATGTTTGTTACTATGGGTTAGAAGTGTTATGGACTTAGATTTTATGAAGGGGTCACTTGAAGCGTGGGTTATTTTCACTGTTCTGTGGCACCTCCTCAATGAAACACCTTTGTATAATAGGGTATTACTGCACAGGGTTGGATCAAATGACCCTGGACCACTGTCTTGCAGATTATGTTTTGAAACGCTTCTCTGCTCATCTACAGCTGCCCAACAGCCCAGTGATATCCACAGCAACTGTACAAGCAGACTAGGGGCAAGAGCGAAACTAACTTGCCAGAGAACTTCCTTCTACCACAAAAATCCAAAAGCCCATTAAGGGTGGGGTTTATCTTGGTTGCAGCTGTTGGTGCAGATCCCACACCTTGTCAGCTAAAGCTGACTAGGAGTGGAAGTGCCACCACAGCCCCAGCTCTTTCAAGATGTTTTCAAACTCTTCAAAGAGCCAAAGTCCTGACAACTTCCCTGCACAAGCCAGTTAGAACTAGAAATTCAGATAATCATTTCCAACTGCACAGCAATGCTTGCCTGCTGCAGGACATCACACTTCAGCTTCCAAAGGAAGGGAAAAGAGTGTGTACATTTAAAGTTCTTTCAAACTTATAATCCTACTACTATGTGGGCTGGATCTGTAGTCTTTATTAATGAAAGAGCAGACATATTCCAGCAAGGGAAAGTGTGTTTTTTCCTTTTTTACTCACTCTCTCCCTCAAAAGTTCAAATATAGTATTTCACTACTGGGGGAAACCAAAGAAAAACTTAGGGAAAAAAATCAATGTTGAATTTCTCCTGTAATAGGAAATTGATGGCACTTGCACAGAATTTAATTGTGAAATTAGGAAAGTTTTGAAACTCCTGTGGTCATTGCAAAAACTCTTTATTGGATCTGATCTTTCAGGTCAGAATAATGAAGTGCTCCAGAAAAGGAGAGAGGTTTCTAGGTGGAAGGGATAAAATGCTTTATTATTATTGAAAGCTTCTTAAATGGCCCACGCTAATAATGCAAGAATCAAAGCCTATAAACTGCTTTTAAGCCATGTGAAACGGTTATAGCTCAAAAATCTTGGGAGATTTTTTGAACTGTTTTTTGTATGTGATGACCTTAGAGCTCTTTGGCATGAAGATTATAACAGTGCTTGCTATGATTAATAAGGTGATTTGCATGACAGGGTGGGAGAAACAGAAAGAAAAAAGCTGCTGTAGTTGTGATTCTTTTGAAAACAATGGCTCCTATGTTTATTAGTACAATCTTGTATTCATGAGAACTTTTCGAATAAAACTGTAGCCTCCAACAACATTTCTTGCTAAGCAGAACAACAAAAGACAACCAGCATAACAACTTTCAAAGACAGAAAAATCTATGAGCACTTCTGACAAGAGTGAATTTTTATTAATGTAGATTTTAGATATATTTCAGTTCCCAGAAATAGTTCTATGTTTCCCTGTCAGCACAGTCTAATGACTGCTTTGCTATCTTTACTAAGTCAGGAATGCTTACCATTTGCTTTCTCTAACCTAAGGTTTTAAGATTTTTTTATGACTTTAATGTAAGAAAAGAAAAATAAAGTATGGGGTTTTCAAATTCACTGGTTCTGCCTAACTTAGTGAGTCACATTTTTTCAAAAAAGAGAATTCGGAACCCAAGAATCACTTTAGAATACTTTGATTAAAAAAGATAAAAGTGCTAAATTTCTGAACAACATACTCCAAATGTTACTGCCCCCATATCGCACTCTGATTTTTCTGAGATAGACTACATTACTTTTTTTCAGGTAGTACATTCAGAGTCAGTGTATAATCTGGTTGGACTGGACAGTAAAGAACCATGCAAATCATCTCCTGTTCATTTTCCTGGCAAATGCAGTGAACAGCAAATGGCACTCATGCTTTTGGCCATACACCTTAGCTTCTTAGCCAGCCTCAGATGGATGCAGAACTCTTGACAGGACAGTGGCTTAAGAAACAATTCTCTGTTCAAAGAAATCATTCTTTAGATTTCTCCCTTTTCTTCTCTGTGATCCTCTCCTTTCCAGACACTAAGTATATTTGATTTTCTTGTACAGGACAGAGTATCCAGTCATGTTTCTCTTTCTTCCCTTTTGCTCGCAAACGCCGAAGGCAGAATCAGAGTCACAGAATCAATTAGGCTGGAACAGACCTCTGAGATCATCGAGTCCAACCTATGACCAAACACCACCATGTCAACTACACCATAGCACTGAGTGCCACATCCAGTCTTTCCTTAAACACCTCCAGGGATAGTGACTCCACTACCTCCCTGAGCACTCTATTTCAATGTTTAGTTACCCTTCCTGTGAAGAAATTCCTTCTAATGTCCAACCTAAGCCTTCCCTGGTGCAACCTGAGGCTATGCCCTCTTGTCCTGTCACTGGCTGCCTGGGAAAAGAGACTGACACCTACCTGGCTACAACCTACTCTGAGGTAGGATCATCAAGGATGGACTGCCTACCTGCTTTGCAGTGCAGCATGGCTGCTACATCTTGGTTGATGAAGACTGAATAACAGCTCCTAGAGCTTGTCTGAGCATGAGTCAACTAAGACTGTGTTGAAGATCTGTTCTTGATGAAAAAAACTGATTAAACAGGTTTTCCTATGCTTTGAAGTTTGCAGAGTTTTTCTCCAGAGGCATTCTTGGTCCCCCTACATCGCTACCTCTTTCCAGCAACTGGATAAAGGAAAACAGACCTGGTGGGAGTGGCACTGTATGCTGAGGTGAGAGGGTTTTTTGTTCAGACCTCATCTTGATCCAACACTTTGAAACCACCTGACACTTCACCCTTCTTGAGTCACCACAGCATAGAGGGTAAGCCTAAAGTCATGTATTGTTCTGCGCTAGGATGTCTTCTAGTGTCTCCTCCATTCCTTGGTGTATTCACTTACCTAGTAGCATTTACTTCCTACAGGAGTTAGTTGTATTGGTATGCTATTTCCTTAATGCCTTGGATTTTCACACAAGGCTGTCTATATAATGGCTCACTTACATTCCTTAAAGCACTGTTATCTGTGCTGGCTAGGAACTAGCTTTTCTTATCCTTTTACAGATCTGGCTTAAGATACAGACTATTGTTTGTACTGTAAATCTTGGGTCACTCCTGTTTCTGCCATGTTCTCTTAGAGAATTATTCAAAGACTACTGAGTGTACGTCATTCTCATGTGAAAGGTTTCAGGAGGGTCCCCAAAAATGACTTGGTTTTTTCTGAGTTTCATGTCTTATTCTCAGGGGGACTCATATCCTTTTTGTAGTTCCCTGGAAGACTGCTTAGCCCTTCTTACAAGCTTTAAGCTTAGGAATACCATCACTATGGCAAACAAAAAGGAACATAAAAAGGAGGACTAGTTCATCTTTCCGCATGTTTGACCAGAGAAGCAAGCCTTGGAAACTTCCTTTATTTAAACTAAATCCTTCTGAGGTCAAAATCTAGCATTCCTCTGTTTGCCACCTGATTCCACATATTATTCAGGGAAAATGAACGAATCTCATTCTAGATCTAGATCACAGTGTACTCACTGAATTTTCTAGAGTTTCACTTTGTTTCTAGAATTATGAGGGGGAAAAAGATAGATTGAGTGTGCTAGGAGAGCACTAAAATAAAGCTTTTGAATAGACAACCAGTTTGGCTGCTCAGCTATAGAAACAAGGCAAAGCAACACAGTGTCCTTCTGAGATGATCCCTAATTGCCTGTTCTAAACTTCTTTCATACTGTGTGTGATGGAGGTTTGTCGACACGACTGGGACTGCTTATTCCAAGTGGTCAGAGAGCTGTCCTCTTAGAGAGAATCCTCCTAAATTCTGCTAATGCAAGTACTCTGCACCCTTTACTCCTGTTTCTGACAGCTCCAGTAGCTTATGAGATGGACCTGTCAGGGAGGCCCTGCTAAGCCAGGACATGCTATAGCCACCAAAGTTAAGAAGCAAAAGCCTTTGGTGGGAGAAGTCATCAGTAATAGCACCACAGAGCTCAAGTGCTAATTAGGGCAGAAATTTCTTGTTTTTCTGTGCAGAAAGTTTTATCTAATGGGTGCTGAAGCAGTCTGGGTGTTTCACAGGGTCAGTACCTCCTGCTTGCCTGGACCAACCAGACTGGTGTCTACTTCTGTATATTTAAAAGCAGCATGTAAAATTTCCATAGAAGATTTATTTTATCACTTTTGCCTACAAAGGAAATCATTTGTGGTTTTAAAAGAATACATATTTTGCCATTTTGTGGTGGGGAACAGAGTGTTAGTTATGTTAGCCTCTCAGTTGCTACAAAGCAATGTCGACCAAGTGATCTACATAGATTTAAGAAAGAAAATGGGCAGAATTGTCTGCATTTGTTCTGCATTCCATCTTCCTTTGGCCACCAATTTTATTTCGAAGAGACATTATTGTGTGAGCAGCCAGCATTAGGGCATACTTCTCTCTGACTACAGCTTAGACACGGCACCGTAGTCTTTCAAAGCATGAGAACTATTTTGAACAAACAGAATACAATCGCTGTAATTGGAATTAGGCTTTGAAAGCTTGGACTAACATTCTGCTGGCCATGAGAACCATGTTATGATCCAGATTACACAGTCACTTCTTGAATGTTATGCAAAATCCACCCAGACTCAAACCTCTTCAATACTGCCATCTCTAAAACTGCGAATATTTTCCACAATTCTTAAAAAATTCCTATAGCAATCAAGATTTTCTTTGAAAATTTCCCTTCTGGATAATAATGAGATGCAACATTTCATCTTTTACAAGATCCAGTGGAATATAAATTTGAGATAATATAATTGATTTTTCAGAACAAGCATTCAATTTAAAATTCATTTCTAGCAGGTTACTGTTGCTTTGAAATTATTATTAAATTACACTAAACCAAGATATATATATAGATATGGATATATATATGAAATTTGCCCAGCTTCGCAAATGAGAGTCACTATTTTTCAGGGATACAGAAGCCAGCCCAGAATAGGCCTGATTTTACAAAAAGGTAACCTTCAACAGCATCACATGAAGTGTACTTAAAAGTACATGTAATTTACAAATATTGTGATTGTAGATGCAAATGAGGCACTTCTTTCCTCAGTGGTTAATTGCATACATGGACACCTCATCTGCATGAACAACTGGGATAAATTAAGATATGCAAAACGCTATTAGCATGTTTGCAAATCAGATGTTTGTTCAGTGATGTGCATCTGCCACTCTGATGTGATTTTAAGAGTGGGGTCATTTTAATCATGCTTTGCTGTAGGTGTTTTTACAACAGGTACTTAAAACGTACATTTTAAAAAATATAGAGAATTTTTAGAATATGAATCCGGATTTGCTTTCTTTAATTATTAGTAGTTTGACAGGGTAAGCAATAGATTTATCACTTGTGTCTTATAAAAGCAAGGGAGAAATGAGAATGAGAAAATGGCAGGTGAGAATTTCAAACTGACATAACACATTCGAATACAAATACCTGATCTGCAGGAAGACAGAGGCAGCCATGCTTGTTTACTGTGGGATTGGAGCAGAAGCCAAATATTAGGGAGTAAGAATACTGACAGACTGGGTTCCAGAGCAGTACTGGTCATGCCTACAACAGTCTACATGTTTGACTATTCTGTCCTTGAAGCAGTCTTACAGAAAATAAGAATTTAGCACAGGAAATTGAGAAAAAGCTTACACGTCTTCCCAATTGCATTTATGAGCAGTTCAAATCTACGAGGAACTGACATGCTGCTGGATGCAGCTCCATACCTGGTGAACTTGTGCCAGGTCTGCCTCTAGCCTTGCTGACCTTTTAATAAAGCCAGTCTTAGTGATAGCACACCTAGGTTTTGGAGCTTTAATCTTGAGCTGGATCACAGAATTTGGGAGAGATGCTTCCAGTTCACACAATCCTAAGATTATAATACAAAAAAATTTATAATACATTCAAAGACTATATTACAAACACTGATTAAGTAAGGAATAGTGGGGAGAAAAATTTGAGTTTTGTTAATATCTCAAGTAAATCTCTCACACAACTAAGTCTTACAAAATGCCTTACCTGCAAAGGTGTTAAGATAGAAGTTTTTTACCACATAGTAGTCAGAATTATTGTCTGGGAAAAACCCAATTCTAGACAAAGGAGCGTATACTTGTGATGAAAAGTCAGTATATTCTTTGATGATATCTCGTCTCTCCAGCTTTCCCATCGTATTTTTCCTGTTAGCTATCAGTTTCCTGAGCACTGAAAAGGAAATACTAATGTGAGAAGGTTCATACAAATAGTTCTGTAAAAGCTGTATCTTTGGAAATTCACAAGAGCTTTTGCTGGATAATATAAAGGCATGACAGACCAAATGCTAGCCATGCATATTGATCTTGTGGATGCCACCTGTTTCATTTTGAATAGACTACAACCTTGTGAAAATAGAAATGTCTGAAAGCAAAGTCTCAAACCCTTCTCTCTCTGTCTTTCAAACTTACTCAGTGCATAGTCATGCCGAATCTTTTTTATTTTCTCTTCTCTAGCCTTCTGACGATTTTGCCAGTGGTCGCACAAGCGCTTGGCATCCAGCTTATTCTGATTCTCATCTCGCCTCCACAGCATCTTCTTTAAGACTTCCAGTCGAACCTTCTGCAACCTGCAAGGAAAGAAAAGGTCAGGTATTATCTACTGTACTCTGCAGTGTTCTGTGCCATGCTGTCATCATCAAATCCTACACACTAATAGATTACTTCACAAATAGTTCACAGTGTATATCTCACATTCCATCTTCCATTTTAAAAAGTAAGTTAAGCGCTGGTGACATGTATTATAGCAGCAGTATGTTAGATTAAATTTAACAAAAATATCCCTTCCCAAAATCAGGGGATTTTCACAAAAATCAAAGGCTTGTTGTACCCTCCAGCCGATCCCCTAAATCTTCTTGCTCCTTCTCTATTCAGCCAATAATTAAAAGAAATAAAAGAGTTAGACTCCTACTTTTCTATTTCCTGTTCTCTAAAGGCCCACTCCTTCCTTTCCATTTCCTCCATCATTTTCAACCTCTTTGCAGTGTTTGCATCACTGTCCATGGGTGGAAGAGATGCTTCCCATGCACGTTTTTCCCGGGCACGGTCAATCATCTCCACTTCTTCCAGTCCTGCCGGTAGCCCCCGACCTTACAGGGACAAGAAGCATTAGCTCTGTAGTAGAATGGTAAATCCCACAAATAATCACCACCAAAAAGTGTTAGAGGGCTGGACAGATACAAGCCCTTGTGTTAAATACAAGAACTCAAAAAGCCAGAAGTAAATACTCCTAAGGCCAGTAAAATTCTACAGTATGAGGAATGGTAGGGCCTGCATTTGCTATGGTGTAGTTGACATCAGCACCAGCACTTCATTCTCTACTGCAGGCTGCAAAGGAAGAAAAACTTTTCTAGGAAGACACTTTCTTAGGCATGCCCAGTGTCCATCATCATTGCAGGTGAGGCACTGGGAGCTGAGGATCACAGGTATATTCTAGGGCAGCAGTCTTCATTCTGTTTGGGTTTTTTTTTTAACCGATATTCAACTCTGAGCAGCTGAAGAACAGTAGGCAAATGGAGAAACTGCTCCTAATTTGTATTTGTAAAACATGACCTTTTTATACTGAATGTTCTCACAACTCTTTGTGGAATACCCCAGAAGAGCACCATTAAGTAGGAAAATATCATACCTATCTTAGAAACACATAAAGTAACTGCCTCAAAGGAACACAGTAAAGGACTGCCAAAGCTGGCAATAGACTTTAAACCTATGACACTGAAAAGAACCTCCTTACTGAAGAGGTGATATGATTATTATAATTTATCTGAATTTCACAACTCACCCCAAGTGAGTGTAGCAAGTGTCAGAAGTTCAGGAATTGAGCCACTGCGAACTATATATTCAGGAGAATAGGGATCTGTCTGGGTTTCACCATCCCTGTAATCTGTCTGTGTAGCCAAAGTTCGGAATGCAGGGCTAAAGAGCTGGCTGTCTTTTGTAGCTGAATCAGGATATGGCTCTGTCCTAAAAAGAGATGCAAGATGGAAAAACACTGGTCACATTCATTAAAAAAAACCCCAAAACAAAAACAACAACAACAAAACAGCAACAAAAAAACTCCACCAAAACAAACCCAAACAAACCGGAAACACAATCGTCAGTCAAAGAGAGGATATTCAAAGGTGTTTTATCTTAACATTCTCCCGTTGATGTTAACTCCATTATCTTTCCTAAAAGGAGATTGAGGCTTCAGAGTCCTCTGAAACACCCTCCCTAGATAAATAATCCAGAAATCTTCTGGTTTCAGCTCTCACAATTATTACATACAAATCTTTCTTATGTATCCACTCTAAAACATTGCCTTTAAAGGACACAAGAAGTAACTAATGGTTGACTGCAACAAGAAGGACTTCTTCAATTTAGCTTACATGTTTCTCTTCCAACAATTTCAGAATAAAAAAATAATTCTGATACAAGCCCGTGCAACTTCCATTGACTCTGCTAGGAAGTGAATTTCCTTGTGTGAGAGACTACTTCATGGATGCTCTACACCACTGAGCAGTATTGTACCTACCACACAGATTGTAATAAAACATCAGAGGATTTTCCAACAATACTGCTGTACTGAAGAATATTCTTTACAATGATGCCTCTTCTTGGATTCAGAGACACTTAGCTTGGGCTTCATAATCATAACACACACTGGAGACATGTCATTTGCTCACAAAGCACTATTTATATACTGCAAGCAAATTCTGAAACAGTCAGTCACCTGTTTCCTCAGTAATTCTCAATGGTGAACACACTCATACCTTATGTCAGGTTTTTCCTTTTAGTTCATTATGAAAATACTGATCATCAGCTAAATAGGTTCCTGATCTTTTTCTGTTGAGATGTAACCCATTACAACAGTAATGTTCCAGAAGTCACTACTTACTTTGTCATTTCATAAGCAACATCTACTGGAACTTTCACTGGAAGCAGCTTTTTAGGATGGCTGAGAAGGCTGAAAAAAGAGAATGAAAGTAATACTGAGCATAAAAGATAGCTATGGTTTAGAAAAACTGCAATCCACTAATTTCAGTGGAGTTACACTGATTTTCAGCAACTCAAGTTCTGTAGTTGCATGTTTAAGAATTGCGCCTGAATATTAAATAAATCTTCCACAGCTAAGGAGTAACAGAGAAAGTTTCACTAGTAGGATTAAGAGTTACTGTTATGTCAAAGCAGAATTGCAAAACAAGACAAAAATTAAAATCAGTTTTGAGTGTGCTCATAACATTCTGTGCACATTTCACTAATTAGTTTACTTTTTCCACTTTAACTTTTTGAGAGTGCTGTTTTATTTTTTTTAAAGAACTGCTTGAAATCATGAAATTAATTCCTACAATCATTGATAAGGTAAGCTGTTTTGGACTTCTCTAATTTGATAGTTTCCTTTTTTGCAATATTTTATGAAATATCTTGAAAGTGATGGGGCTTGACTACAGATCAATAATTCCTTCATAGGTATTCTTATAGATTGCATATTGCAGTTAACTATCAATTTCCCTTAGCCTTTTGAACACTTTAAAGCTTAATTTCAAATGTCAGAAGATAACAACAATTAAAAAGGGACAAAGATGATGTTAAAGGAGCTATAAAGGACTTTAATTTATTAAATTTGGCAAGTTTTTTATATTTAAAGTGGACATAGTGGCCAATAGCTGCTGAGTAAAATAGTGGATGTAATTCAAAGTCTATGTGACTAAGCAAAGAATGTTTATACACTAGCTGTTGGTTCAGATCTTGAGTCCACTGCTCACCTGCAGTGTCATTCTGGAAGGAGCAGAGCAGTCCTGCAGTAGAGGACATTGATGAAATGTTAATTAAGGATCCCCTTTGCTCCCTTTCTGCTCCTAGCAAGACCTGGGAGTGAAAAGGTTCCTTCTTAAGAAGACACCTTCCTAGGGGTCTGGAGAACCACAATGGCTTTGTAAGTATCTTCTTCCTCTGCACAGAAGGATCTACAGCCCAAAGCTTTCTACAAATAATTATTAAATACAGAATGCCTGGTATATTTGCCTGTGCGGTAACTCATTGGCTGCAAATTTTGACGTAGTGCGAATTTAAAGGAGCCCTTGTGATTTAATATTTGGTTACTATTTAATTTTTCTGTATCAGTGATCGAAGAACTGACAGAAAATATAGAATAAATAATGCTGTGGCTTTACTTAGGTGCTCTTTAAACTGCACAGAAGCAAGCTTCTGAACTCTGTTTCAAAGCAGTTTATTCCTTACTGTACAAAATATTTGTAGCGATTCCTTCCATCAACTTCAGGATCTTCATACACAATCTGAGGTATCTGAAGAGAAGGCTGACCTCTAAAAGCCAAAATACAGGATATAATGTAAGAAGTACATTCAGAGCAGTTCTAACCTTTGTTCCTTATGCTCCCTGTTTTTTAATCTCTCTCTCTCCTCTGATTGCACAATACAACATGCATCACATTATTGCCCAAAATCCCCACACTTATACAGGCAATTATATTTTGCATTTTTCATACTTATGTATGCAGCAAAGTTTGACACTTTATGTATATTTCCCACTATGTGTGATCAAGAAATGGTTATTTACTACCTTTTTTAAAACTTTCTTATGCACTTTTTATGGAAGGGATTGGTCATTTGTACATGCTTGACTTTGTAAAGTAAACTACCCCTCTTGGGAGGGGAGGAGTAAGCCCCCCATTTCCTTAAGAGTGAAACACTTTTCACAATAGAAAACATGTGTAAAGGAGTAGAATGAACAAAGGAGAAGACTACTGCTTTCTACCTTCAAAAAGTAGCTAAAGAGATTTTGAGCAAATGTTGAAAATTTTAGAATGAGCAATTTCAATTTCAATTCTCCAATAAAGGAATAAAATTAGGATGACTGTGAATATTTCAAAACCCATGCTGGAACAACAATATCTTCTGTAAGAACTCTCTTCTTTTTTTTCACCATTTTGAATTTAAAATAGGCAGACTGTTTAAATTTTTCACTGTAACATCTTCAAGAGTTTTCTTTACTTTAAAGCTTTGGAAGACCATGAGGAAGACACTTCATTAAGGCAGTGAGTGAGAGAATGGGTAGAACTGAGTCATTTGAAAGCTATGCATGAAGATTGCCATTGGATTTCACAACCACTGCATACTCCAGTCTTACTCTTCTCAACCAGCAAGGTGGTTAAGGACAAAAACCAGAAGTTCTTCCCAGAGAAGTTGTGGATGCCCCATCCCTGGAAGTGTTTTAAGCCAGGTTGGAGGGAGCTCTGAGCAAGCTGGTGTAGCAAAAGGTGTCCCTGTCTATGACAGGGGGACTGGAATAAGATCATCTTTAAGGTCCCTTCCAACCCAGGCCATAGGCAAGTCCTGAAGGCCAAGTTTTTCATAAGACCATTTTTGGCAACTTGCAAGACTTCTGACCTTTAGATGTATGGGACTGTGTGTGCTAGAGTTGGTTGCTGGTACCTAATTTTAAATACAAAGGTATATTTACAGAGATACATTTGACAAGACAACTGGGATCAAAGGGGATTGGATGCTGAGATCAGTTGTCTTCAAAGACCTCATCTAGTCCTGCAAACTGTGCTGTGGAATTTGGGGAGCCACAGTATGGCTGGCTACCTGTACAGGAAAGCCTAGAGAGAGATTCCTCATTAACCTCCTGTGACATGCAATTTACTGCCAAGGTAAGTTTAAAGTCATCTCTTCCCAGGGCTTTCAGTGTATCACATAACAAAAGAGAGGGGAGTATTTCGAGATGCAGTGTGGTAACCTGACATACTTGCTCAGCACTAATCAACCTATTATGGTGAAGTTGTGTTTGTAATTCAAATGAGTTAATTGAGCTGATGGCTAGTTCCACTAGCTGACTCTTTAAATATCAGACTGCTGCTCCATCCAGATGGATTTGTGTTTCATTCAGCACAGGTGGGCACTTATTCTTATGATCTAACTTTATTAGCATAAGCTGTTCATCCTATTATGGTATAGTTACAGGCACAATGGGAACCCAGGAAAATAGCCCTTTTTATTCCACAGATCCTGCCTCTTGCACGTCCTTGACTTATATTTGCTGACTTTGCTGAAATAAATGAGCATTTATTCCTGGTAACCTTGCAGAGGCAAAGCAACTACTGAGAAGACAGCTGGGAAATATTCTGCCTCCTATATCAGCAGCACTGTCAATCAGTGCAGGTTGAAACAGAGGGGATGTATTTCTCATTTTTTGGTAATTGCAAGACATTTTGCAAATACATGTTGTTGAAATATAAATCAACTTTAAAGCAGCATAGATGTCAAGTAAATTGTTACACAATAACGGGCAAAATATAAGAAGCCACTGAGGTTTCCCTGTACTGGGGACAGTTTGAAATACTGAAAATAGTACTGCGGAAAAAAATACTTCAAAAATAATTTTTTATTATGGAAAGGAGAATATGGTTTTGAAACTGAACTCAACCAGATGTGAAATCCACTGTATCACTCTTAAATGCCTTTCATTATTGTCTGACGTGGTAGAACTTGATTACCAACAACCCCACAGTACACAATATCTGAAAAGCCCGTGGTCTAAAGTTAGTTTGTTAAAGCAGAAAAAACCTTTGAAAACAACTATGTAGGCTGATGCCTGCAGTCTTGAATACATGAGGACTTAAAAAATCACATGGTGTGGCAAAACTCATAGATTTTTTTTTAAATATTTGCTGAAACAGAAGCCCAAATAGTGATGCCAGGAGAAAGTTCAACTAAGAAACTCCTGCACTAAACATATAGTGCCCTGTTTCAGGCCTCAAACACCCTCGAAAGAGCAGCAAAAGTAATCTAACCAGCTGCAATTGCACAGGACTAAAATGAAACAGCTCCCACTGAAGTAACACACATGAGTCACTGAAGTCTTCATAACTCATCTGATCTATAAGAGATTGAAATAACTCTCTTTCACAGCAACCACTGCAAAGTAGATAGCACAGGGATGAAGGAATGTGCAACATCCACCCTGTAAGAAACAGATGGGTAACCATGCTCCACAACAGCTGCAATCTCTTAATTTCAAGGGAAATATAAGCAGGAGCAAATTGCAGTCATCTCCATTTCAGTGTGCATGGTTTTTTGTTGGTTTTGTTTGTATGTTCATTTTAAATTACCCAACCATAGAACACTTACACAGCGAGCTGCTGAAGAGCATCCAGGCCCTGCTGAGCCCTCCATCTTCGAGGTGTAAATGCAGGCACTGGATCTTTGCCCTTGAAGCACAAACTGCAGGCTGGGAAATGAATCAATCCAGTAGCCATATTTCTGAATATCAGTCCTTTACCTAGTGTTTGTGTGGACAGAAAGAAGAGAGGCAGTAATTCAGCTATTTCAAAAGGCATTTCATCCTGCTGTGATTTACAGGACTGCACATTTGGGATGGGGAAAGAAGGCAGCACACGTATGCTAATGATGTCAGCTGGTTAGATGGTGCTCCTCAAGATGTGGAGCATACCAGACTAACAGCAGATGCACAGATTTGTCTTCCGGCTGTTTTCCAGTGCTAAACTCACACTTAAAATGGAAGGGTCTAACAGTTTGTTACATAAAGAAGTTAGTGTGCAGTAACTGTGAATGTGCAGCAATGTGAACTTCTAGCACATTACCCCACGTAACTCCCTCCTATTTCTAGTGCTCTAGAAATTAAGTAACATATTCCACTTTCAGAGTAAAGTTACATTATTTTATACTGTAACAATTTTAGCATTTGTTAAAAATATCTTAAGGGGAGCTAGCACAGAAAAATGATCACACTGAAAATCTACACCCTTCCTTTTAAGCACTAATTTCCCTGGGTAGATATGCCTTAAATCGCTAAATTTATGGCTGCCAATAAATCTTTGCAATTGTGACTCAAGTGATGTAGCTATACTGGCTTGAGCTTCTGTAAAGACTGAAATCAGAATTGAATTGTGAGCCACCCCCTTCATTTCAGCAGGTGCTAACTCAGGTGCATATAGGGTAGTGGCGACTTTTCGAGTGCACTAACTCACCAGATTCTAAGACAGTGTCAGCTGATGCAGATCTAGGCACCCTACCATGAGCAGCTGCTTGCTGTGCATCAGACTGCATTTTGTTTCATTTCTCTTCAAAGGGAGTCCAAATTTTGAGAATTTGGAATACCCTGTCAACTACTATTACCACAACCTCTGCCCATCCCAATTTGTGAAGCTATGGATTAAGGTTCCAAATTTTGAATCGCAAATTATGTACTCACTGATTCATTTTAAAACGCGGTTTGTGCAAGTTGGAGTCTGCCACCATATCCATCCACACCATTACACCTATGACGTGGCAGCTTCAGTGACACTATGCCTGCTTACTCTGTCTGGCCTGAACTGCTTTCACAGCCATATCATAGCAAGGATCTCTCTGATGACAGGCAGTGTTCCCAGTTCCATGTGTATGTCTCTTCACAGAGAGACAGACAAATACATGGTTTTTTTCATGCACATATAAGAAAGAGTCTGAGATAATGGAGCAAGAGACATCTGAAAACGTTCTTCAGAAACATGTTCCTTGACTCCATTGTTGGAAAGCTGCTCTGGGATTTTCTCCTCACAGTGGAGTTTGAATTCAGAGTATCTGCCTTGCAGCCTCAGACAAATGCATAGCTTCAGGAGGCCTCTTTTGTTTGAAATTCAGTTCATTGTGCAATTGTACCAAGTTTGTTTTCCTTTGGCACTCTACCCATATGCAGCCTGTCCAGATATCAATCACTGCTGCATAAACATGTGACTGCAGCTCCCACAGACATGTCCTAGCTGGCTTTAAACTAGCTAGGGGGAATACTGATAACAGAGGAGCAAATGAAGTGGGGAGCTAAGCATGGGCTGTCTAACTAAGGGCTCAGCTAGGAAGTTAAACTGTATTAATCCAGTTTAAAGAATTAGGATGGATGCCCAGTCTTTACAGACTGCTTAGCTGTTGCTATCTATTTCATTTTAGTCTATGCTTTGTTGATCCATAGTGTAAGTATACCCCCAGGTAAGCGAGGAGGCACTGTGTGAAATAACACATTTTAACAGCTCTGCCTGGACAACAGCCCAACAACTGTCCAGCTATTTTACTAGATCTAAATAATGTGTACCACCTAGTTAACAGCATTTGGAGATAGTCTATTACAAATACTGACACACAATTTAGGAAATTACTCAGAACATGAAACTGGGTATTTCTAGGCTGCTGTTACTGACTCATCCTAGGTCAGCAAACATGGTTACTTCCTGTGTTGTCTCATTTTAGATAAAACTGCTTCCTTTGCTTTGTGTTTTGCTGTATTAAGGGAGCAGCTCAGAGACAGAGTTTCTACCCATATGTATGCACACACATTAAAATACAAGGTGCACGTGAGCTCTCTTTGGCCAACACCTACCACTTTATCACCAACAAGTTGAGTGTGGGCATTGACTTTGAATGGTCCTTCTCACTTGACAGTGTGTACAGAGGGCCTGAAAGGTAAGCAAACAAATAAAAGTAGTTACATATTTGAGGAATCAGCACAAATGATCAGGCTATGCTTCCCTCTTTAAAGTCCATCCATAAGACAGTGTAAAATAAACTAGGAAATAAAAAAACTGATATACATGTCTCTGTATCAAAGATATTCCACCACCACACAAATGAGCCTCAGAGTTGAAGTCCTACTGTTCCATGGAACATGCATGTGAAAAATCTAGAAGAAAAATCTACTCTGGAAGCCCTGCCAACTTAAACAGAAAACGTGAAGACCTGAAACATTAAAAGGAAAGCACAGTGCAATGGCAATCAGTGGAAATACCATGTACATGATGCTTCCCTTTGGGATACCGCGTTGGTTTTGCTCCAAGCTCGCACATGTTTCATGGCCAAGCCTTTTCCCGTAGCTTCATTACTGCCGCCAGCCCCATCACCTTCCCGGCCCCAGCCCTGTCCTCCCTGCCGAGCTCCCCGGGCAGCACCACCTCTTCCCGACCCGCACACAACGCGGGCCCCACCGCCTCGGAAGGTGTCGGGCTCTGCCCGGCCGGCAGCCCGGCCCCTGCCCCGAGCGGGGCTCGCACGACGGCTGTTCCCGTGGCTGTTCCCATGACCACGGCTGTTCCCGTGGCCGTGGCTGTTCCCATGGCCACGGCCGCGGCCGGGCGGGGCCGGGGATGTCCCGCCTCTGCGGCAGGAGGTTGGTGCGGGGCGGCTGCTCCCGGGATGGGAGCTGTTTATGACCGGCTGCGGGGGTATCCGTGACCTCTGGGTCAGGGCTTTGCCCCGCCGCTCTCGGCGTGCGGCTGCTCCTGCCCCCTGCAGCTCCCCCTGCCCCCTGCAGCATCCCTGTTCCCCCTGCAGCATCCCGTACCCCTGCAGCATCCCGTACCCCTGCAGCATCCCGGTTCCCCCTACAGCATCCCCTTCCCCCTGCAGCATCCCGGCTCCCCTTCAGCATCCCCGTTCCCCCTTCAGTTCCCCGTTCCCCTTCAGCTCCTGTTCCCACTACAGCATCCCGTTCCCCCTGCAGCTCCCCGTGCCGCCGTTCCCTCTTTCCGCAGAGCCCCAAGCCCACCCGCACCCATCTTGTGCCGCCTCCGGCTGAGCGGCGCTGGCGTTGGGATTTGGCTGTATATTGAGGAGGACGGGGCACGGTGGACAGGGGGAAAGGGAGGACATACCTATTTTAGCTTTTCAACAGCTGCTGCTGAAGTTGGTTTATGTGATTCTCCTCTGGGCTCTCGCTTAGTGCTTAAGAAATCTGGTATAGCAGTTACATTTAAGAACAGGATCCAAGCCTGGATAGTCTTAATCCTGGTTCTGCCTGGTATGACTTAAAGTTCTGCAGTGGTGAAAGTGAGTCCAGAGAAGGGCAGCGAAGATGGTGAAGGGTCTGGAGCACAAATCGGCTGAGGGAGCTGGGGGTGTTTAGCTTAGAAAAGGAGGCTCAGAGGCGACCTTTTCACTCTCTGCTACTACCTGAAAGGGAGTTGTAGCCAGGTGGGAATTGGTTTCTTCTCCCGGGCAACCAGTGACAGAACAAGAGGACACAGTCTTAAGCTGTGCCGGGGAGGTGTAGGCTGGATATTAGGAGGAATTTCTTCACAAAAGGGTGATTAGACATTAGAACAGACTGCCCAGGGAAGTAGTGGAGCCACTGACCCTGGAGGTGGCACTTAGTGCCCTGGTCTGGTTGACGTGGTGTTGTCCAGTCACATGTTGGACTTGATGACCTCAGAGGTCTTTTCCAATCGAACTGATTTTGTGAAAATAGGCTTGGTATTTACCATCCAGAGGGGCTGCAGGTATTTTTGCATCTGTAAAGCAACTGGAGAGGCCTGTACAAAGCATTACAAATAAACATCANGCGGCTGCTCCTGCCCCCTGCAGCTCCCCCTGCCCCCTGCAGCATCCCTGTTCCCCCTGCAGCATCCCGTACCCCTGCAGNTCCTGGTTCTGCCTGGTATGACTTAAAGTTCTGCAGTGGTGAAAGTGAGTCCGGAGAAGGGCAGCGAAGATGGTGAAGGGTCTGGAGCACAAATCGGCTGAGGGAGCTGGGGGTGTTTAGCTTAGAAAAGGAGGCTCAGAGGCGACCTTTTCACTCTCTGCTACTACCTGAAAGGGAGTTGTAGCCAGGTGGGAATTGGTTTCTTCTCCCGGGCAACCAGTGACAGAACAAGAGGACACAGTCTTAAGCTGTGCCGGGGAGGTGTAGGCTGGATATTAGGAGGAATTTCTTCACAAAAGGGTGATTAGACATTAGAACAGACTGCCCAGGGAAGTAGTGGAGCCACTGACCCTGGAGGTGGCACTTAGTGCCCTGGTCTGGTTGACGTGGTGTTGTCCAGTCACATGTTGGACTTGATGACCTCAGAGGTCTTTTCCAATCGAACTGATTTTGTGAAAATAGGCTTGGTATTTACCATCCAGAGGGGCTGCAGGTATTTTTGCATCTGTAAAGCAACTGGAGAGGCCTGTACAAAGCATTACAAATAAACATCACGCTTTGCAAAACATTGCTGTTACCAAAAGGAGGAGGCCATCCCCTTCTATGAAAAACAGTTGGAAACTTATTCATGATTCATGTGAAAACCAAAAAGGGCTAATGCTTTTGTGGGAGTTAAGGAGAAAGTCACTTTTTGATAGAGTTGCCAAGCATTTCTCGTGATCAAATTCAGTTTTCCTTTCTTGTATCTCATTTCATTAAAACTCCATGACTTCCATGCTGAAATTTTTCCATTCAGAACATCTGCCTTGAGGTAATGAGGTGTGTAAACTGTACTTTGGCCAAAAAATTATTCTTTGTTCGCTCCACCCTCTCACATTTTTCCACTTCAAGGTTTTCAGAGATGACTGGATGCAGGTGGTCTGGACATTTTTTTTCTCATGTGGAAAGGAACCAGATGGAAACCAAGTTGAGAAGGAACAATGGAACAATTAAAAGGGTTTTTGACAGTACTACAAAATGCCAGGGCATGGCCTAGCAGATAAGTACTCTCTGGAGTCGTGGCAAACCAAAAAGCTGCACTCCCAACTGCATTAAACTGGATTAAATGTAAGATGTTGCCACCTTTTTCCTTGTTCACTGTCAGCTGCCTGGCCCCACTGCCTCTGATCTGTTGGCAGCTAAAAGACTATGTAGGGAATCAGCCCAGGAGAATGATGTGGCTGAAAACTAATCTGTCAGAAAACAGGAGTTTTCAGGTCACTGCATAGCTCCCTGAAGACTACTACTCACTCATGGGAGGTTACAGGTATATGTGGCTGGCTGAGCTAAAAAACTCAAGGTTCAGGTTCATGGAACTTAGATTAGAGTGTGTGCATGTAAAATATTGGCTAATTTTTAACTAATATTTCTAAGAGATCTATGAACTACAGATGTGGACAGTGGACAGCCTTACAAGTGTTGAAAGTTGTGTTATTACTATCCCGAATGTTCTTTGCATGAAATCTTCATATTCCTGTTGACCTGAAGCTGTGTGAAACCTGGCCAGCCCCTTGGCACACTGGTGTATGCTGTGGAATACACTGCAATGCCAAAGTGGTGAGGTTTGGTTTGAATCAGGCTTTTTTATTCACTTATTTTTAATGTAGATCAGCCATTTCTAAAGAAAAAGATCCCAAAACACAAAAGACTGAGAAAATGTTTGATCTCAGGCATTAAACTTTGGCAACTTTGTCTCTGACCAGCACTTTGGAAAATGGACTCAAAACTTATCTGGCATGTTAGTCTGGCTGTGTCAGGGAGATATCCTGTTGCTCTGGTGAAAGTGAGCTGAAGGCAACTAAACTGTAAGCAATCAAAAAAGATTCCTGTTTCCTAAAAAAGAACTTGATTGATGGGCTTTCTCCTCAGACCTGTGAGCCATAGGATTGGGTGGGTTTTGTTGTTTGGTTTTTTTACTTTTTCATTAATTACTTTTCCAGAACAAGATGGGCAGCTGAGCTGAGGTACTGTCTATCTGATTACTTTTTTTATAGCCACTTGGCTCTAGGGGCCACCAAGTGCTCAGATGTATGAGTAAACTCTCCACGCCCTTGTGAGTTACTGCTGAATTAAGTTGGCCAGTGCTTAGCATGTTGCAAAACTGCAGAAAAGTGCACTACTTTAGTTGCCTGTGACAGAGGCTGAGCCAAATCCATTTTACCTCACATTAACCTTGAGATAAGATGGTGTAATTTGCTGCAAGATGAATTACTGCTCCTCTGTTTATGGACTTGTTACGCTGTGATGACTTGCTGATGTGTTTGAACTGTAAAATCAGACAAAGAGAAGTAGAAAATTTAGGCAAGGAGGGTAGAATTAGACACTACTTGAGAGCAGAATAGTAGCTGGACAAAGAGAAGCCGGATTTGACATGAAAGTGTGATTTTATAAGAGAAACTTGGCTGGCTGAGCAAAATAAAATTAGTAGGAGGGTGTGGTGGTAGAGACACCCCAGTGTGTGGCGGGGAGGTGGGAGAGGCAGGTTGAGCAGCCAGCAGAGCAGAACTGGAGTGGTCTGGACAAGAAAATGGGAGACCTAGGTGAGGAGCTGAAAAAAAGGGGAAGGGTGTGGAAAGACAGAATTACAGAAGGTATGGCAAAGAAGTTGAGCTAAACAGATGATGAATCTCTCTGTTTTCCTTGTGTCCTCTAAAGCCTGGGTGGGAACTGGGTTTCTTGAATGTAAATTTTCCTCTGCAATCCACGAGGATCTGTGACACCCCTGGCAAGATGTCATCCATCTAGCTTTAAGCTTCATTAGATAGATGGTCCCCTTCTGCTGTTAGCAGGTGTTAAATGACAGCACTGTTGTGGTGCTGGATGCATGTGATGCTTCGTGGTGGCGTTTTTATAGTTATTAAAAAAAAGCTAAGTTACTGGCAACACAGTTATAGCATTTAAAGCACTGTTGAAGCTCTGATTACAGGAAATTCGCAAAGTAATGTATTTCAAATTAGTAATCGTCAGTGTGCCGTTTCCCGGTTTTGCCACAGGATGTCACAATTCCTCCATGTATGGTCTGGTCCATTACAGGCTCTAACCTGGGTGCTACCAGCTCAGCTCTTGTATTGAAATGTTAAAGGATATAAAATTAATTCGGCCGTTGGACCCATCCAAGGTAATCCCTAATTTCCATTCCTTGTCCAATCTGCCCATGATTTACTAACTGTGAATAATAAGCACCTTTTTCCAGGTGTGTGGTTCAAAAGAAGCAGGAAGCAGCAGCACAAGGCTGCAGTCAATGTGGTTGCTAGGTTTTTCATCAGAAGAAGGGAGCCTTCCTTCCAGCCCACAAGAAGAGATGGTCTAGCAGAGTGAAGCAAAAGGGTGGAGGAGGAAGACATGGTTGCTATTCCCAGCAGAAAACAGGTAAGTGTCAAAAAGATGTGAGAAGCCAGATGCTGTGACAGACTGACTGTGGATTGAGACCTTATCTCTGTGCTGACTTTTGGCTACAGTAAGGCATTATATCCGCTATGAAATACCTCACTTATAAACTTGCAACAACCTTTGTAAAAATGGCCTTCGAGTACTGACTGTGGTAAATGGAACTTTGCTAAGGTGAAGTCTGTGGTTAATTTGTGCCAGAGCTGTGGTAAGAGAGGCATCTTCTGATACAGCTGCTGAAATGGAAAAAAAACCCCATAAAGTCTTTGTAGGAGACTTGTTCTCACTTGCCCTCTTTTTCTTAATATGACTGTTAGCACATTTCCTGTACTAAACACAATATATAGGTGAGGATAGCCTAAAAAGTCAAAAGTTCAAAGAAAATGTCGCAGTACTGTGTAATCACAGTTAAAAGATTCACTTCAAAGTCTGCAGAAAGACTTCTGTAATGGTTTTGGTTAACATTTAAAAAATGGAAAAAAAACCCAAGAAGGTGGAATTAAGCACATTTTCAGACTATGGTTCAGAGGGGGAAAAAACCCCCAGTTCATTACAAACCCCTAATTTTTAGCAATATTTCAGGCATTCTGTGAAGGACACTCATATACTTAATTTCACTTGGATGGATCAGCTTTGGATGCGATTCCTAAAGAACAAAGATGACATTTGGATTATTTGACGGGCTGTAGTCAGGCATGTTGTCTCACCTCAGCAGGAAAAGTACCTTGGATTGAACTCCTTAGGAAACAAGTGAATTCCTGGTGTCCTCACTCCTTTCATGTAATATTCAGAGGAATAAATGTCAATACCATCATGCTTGCTTGCAGGTTTCAAGTTTCAGTGTGTTAAGACACTTCTGGGGAGTGAATGTTTGTGCTTGCCCAATCTGAAGGGAGCATCAGGGACTCTTGATTTTCTCTGACTATTTTAGCCACTCCCTTTGTGGAAATTAAATATCTGGACAGAAGTGCTATGGAGATTCATTTCAGCTTGTTATTTTGATAAATACACTTCCACAGAGTACACTCCTATGTACTCTTAAACAATTAGTGATACATAATCTTAACCCCATCTATTAAAGCTCTCCAGAAAACATTTACTTATCATCCTTTAATTGCAATCCCCCAAATGAAGGTCAGGTGAGGGCTAGCACATATCCAAGGGCCTGGGGGTGGCCTCCCAGAAATAAAAAAGTGAGAAAGCAGTGACAGGACACTCAGTCCATTGGAATTAAAAAGCTAGAACTGGATGTGGGCTCAAGAGAGCCCATTCAAAGATTGGGGAAGGATGCAGAAGTATCACTTCCCTCATGTAACAAAACAAAGTCTGTGCTCTCTTCAGTCTTCAGAGTTCCCCTATCTTTCCCCTGGGTGTTTGCCTGCACCCACGTAGTTCTTCCCACAACACTTCCCAGTCTCAAATGGTGGAGACTGAATAGAACACAGTACAAGATCTAGAGCACATCACTGGTGTCTTGATATATCAATGGTGAGAACTTGGTAAGAACTCAGCATCTAGCATGTTGATCTGGAAACATCCTCTCTTTGATCATTAGTCTTTGGATGGACAACTAGGAGAACCAGACCTTGAAGAATCTATTCTGGGTTTTAAATAAGGGACTGGCATAGTTAATGATGTGCCTAGTCCAGACAGGATGCGTTGAGTAAAATTTAGTGTTGCACAGAGTAAGTACCAACCTAAGACAGTATTTGGATAAAATACAGCACAGCATATTAAAAACCAGGGCAAAATAGTCAGGATATGGGCTTGAGCTGAATGTTCAGATGAAATTTTCTGCCGTGTAGATGGCATGTGTTCCCATGTCGCTTTTTTTTAAAAGTAATTGTACTCCAAATACATAATGTATTTAGGAAGATGTCAATGTCAATAAAAATCTCTTGAGAATCCCTCCACTTGCATATGGAGATGTCCTAATGCTTCTTAAAATGACTGTTAAGCACTTGATTGTCCAGTCCCATTGATTTTTGGTGTGAACAAGGATTCTAAAGATCTCCTTGAGAATGAGATCAGCAAGAAGAAAAGCAGAAGAAAACAAGTGCAAATGAAATAGGTGTTCAAAGCTGAAACCTAATGTGACCACTGATGTGAAAGAAATGGTTTGAGAGTGACTGCATTTTCTACATTATTTAATAAGTTGGTGAAAAACAGCTGTGGGGGCTCTAAATGGATTCAGAAGATACATGATGTTGCAGGCTCTTTACAGGCAACTTGCAGCACTGCACAGCATATGCCTTGATGCAATATTTAAAAGGAGCGAGATGCTGGAATATGAGTACATAGAAATATGCAGCTGAAATCAGTGACATCTCAAATATGGAATGAGTCATGTATTTGTACATGACTTACAGGCTTCCAGTTAGCTTCCGCAATTCATTGAGAATTTTAAACTATTTTCTATAGTGGAGCTTCACATTTCACAAAATATGATTGTGAGAGACTTGAACAGATTCAAACAAACCAGATTTGTCACTGACACAGCCATCAAAATGGCATTCCACCCAGCAGAGTGAAAATTTTTAATAGCAGCAACACTTTGGGGGGAAAAAATGGACAAATGGAGTGCAAAAGAAATAGACCTACAGTATTGCTGCTTCTCAATTGATTGACACCTCAGTATCATTCACTGGTGTTGCAAAAACCTTCCCTGGTTTGCAGCAGAACTGATCAAGGTCAGAATTTTGTATTATAGAGGATTTTACGGAACTAGAATGAGATGTTTTTCTTCAATGCACAGGCAAGTGGACTTGGATTCTAAACGAGGTTTCCTGGGATGCGTAATAGACCTTAAGCAGCATTTGATTTTTGTGGGGTGACTAAGTGGAGACCGTCTTTGCATGCATGTGTGAGAAAAAGTGGTAGTACATATTAACAGTGGCTCAGCTGTCTGATTCTGATCAGTTCTGACAATTCATAAGAATGGAAGAGGTTTCCTCTTTGGAAAGAACTATATAGGCAGCTGCCTTTGTTAACTCTGCAATGGAGGGAAAAAAATCCATAGCAAAATTTCTCCTGGCTGACTAGTGTGTATCTTTCTCATGCCCAAGCACTTTTAATCCTGTGCTATTTTTTTCTTATTTTTACATGGAAACAGAGTCTGACTGCAAGGTAGGGACAGACCTTTGCAGATTCTTGTCTTTTGGAGTATTAGTGATGTTATTTCACAAATCCAGGTTATAATTTTCTGAGTTACTAAGTGTAGAGACTGTCAGAAAATACACAGTTGTATTCTTCAGCCATGCTCTTTTGTTGTGTTGGTAATACATGCAGCCATTTGAGTGCAAACACCTGACCTTTCCTTCCCATCAGTCTGTGCAATGGGATTTATTCCAGAATGCTTGGATTTTCATGGGTGCTCCCTCCACAAAAGTGAGCAGCTGATCAATCATCCCAGCAAGCACGAAGGAAGGCTGACCAGCCTGAAATGTGCATCCAACATCAGCTGCTGCAGATCTGCATTGTGGAAAAGCTGCCACACATCTAGTGTCTATAAGCTCATAGTTCCTGCTTGCAATACATGTGGAACAGGCAGGTTGCTTTGTGGCACAGTACAAAATGCCAGCTTCCTTCTTTTGCCACGCTACCAGGGAAATTGCCCACTGAATTTGCTGATATGGATTTCACAGTATTGCATGCATAGGAAATTCCTAATCTCTACCAGTATGTTTGGATGTACTTTCAGTGGACAGTGACAAGAACGGGCATAACATGAAAGTGATGATAGTCATAATCTTAACACAAACTGGGGGAGGCATGTGGAAAACAATGTGCAAAAGGCATTAATATCTATTAAGTTTATACCAAAGCCTGTAGGAGAGTCACTCCTCTTTACTGTGGAGGGCTAGGCCAGAGTCCTGGTCCCAGCATGAGACCCCATATTTCTGGGATGCTGTGGGCTGAGTCCTCCTATGTCAGAGAGAGCAGTTCTCATTTTAAAGTCGAAAGGGACTGCAATCTTGCAAACTACCTTCTACCTCCAGGCTCTGATGCTCTGAAGATTTGGCTGAATTTCTGGCAAGAGACAATCTGTTGCAGTACTAGCTTGTAAGGCATTCAAAGAAACAGAAAGGCCTTAAAAGTAATCTTGGTTCTGCTCTTGTTTCTTTAAGGGCTTGCTTGCCAGTATGGAAAGAGACTTTCTCCATACTATCTTCCAAGGTGGCCTCCCAGGAAGGGATGGTTCAGTCCTGCAGTACAGAATCCCTGCACAAAGAATTCATGTCGTAGTCCTGAAAGATGGGGATTTGCTCCTTCAGTCTTGTGAGGGACTGACACATCGCTTCCTGAGGTGATTTTTGCCCAGTGAACCACTTGCCTTCACCTAAAAATGGAGTTGAAGGTTAGAGGGGATGTAAATAATCACCTTAGAGTCTCTTCCATTGTACTAGTCCAGAGCAGAAGTCCTTCTATCCCAGCATTCATTCTCTCTCTGGTCACACTGCTGAGCTGATACCATTTGGTAGCTGCAGGCCTGCAACTGATCAAAAAGAGAAACTCTATCCTGTACTTGGACAGTTAATATAAGAGGGAACAGGGCCCTGACAAGTCATCTTGCTCAGAGGTTTGAAGTCCTTTTTTTTCACATTATCTAAGAATCCACCCAAAACACAGACAGCTTCTTCAACAATCAAACACAGCGTATTGTTGACTGGGCTGCTGGAGCAGTGTCTGTCTCATGTTTATAATGAGTCAAAGACAAAAATATTTGTCTAGACCATATTGAACAAGTTTCTTTTTTCAAGATGATTGTGGTTCCCAGAATACCCATTACATGAAAAATATCAACATATCTTCAGCTCAGTTTCACCACACAAATTTTCCACAGCTTAATTTACCACCTTTTATGTCTGTCAGAGGTGTGAGAAATCTGGAAAACCCCAGACTACCCCAGAGCACTCCTTTCAACTGACACTGATAGGGGCTTACCCTACCTAACAGTAACAGTGAATGTAAATATATTTTTGAGGTTCCTTGAAAAGTCTGTCCATTTGAGTCTAACAGACAAGTATTTTTTTTCTACAACCATTCTTTTAGTGGGATGAAACTGAAGACACAAGAAGCCAACAAGAATGACTGCCATGCTACTGTGATGTTCACACATCATGAGTTACTGCTGTAGTTCTTCCTCTCTGATAAGGGCTATACAGGGAAAATAATTTGAATACCCGTGACAACTGGGCAGTCTCCCCTTATTTCACTTGTTAGTCCTCTAAATCCAGAGCTGTAAATGTCCAGTGCTACCTGTTGTCCTTGTACTCTCACATGTGGCACCAGGATCTGCCAAATTACATGGCAGATTGAGGGAGGGTCTTTTCTGATTATCTCTTTCAGAGACAGATTTTCACTAAATCTCCTCTCCAGCGTACTGGATCTGATAATTTTTCAGCAGCCTCATCTCAGTAGCCTGCCCTTAGCTATTCCTGTTTGACTGGTAGATAAATCTGTTCAGTCTGACACATAACTCTCTAATATAATTCTTCTGCCACTGTCAGCAGGCAGAGGTAAAACGGAAAACAGAAAGCACCAAGTTAACAATCAATACTTATGCACCATGTAATGTCAGAAGAGAAATGGCTGTGATCTCCTCTCTGCACTGTACTCCATACTGGTCCATCAAAAATGTGTTAACTATGTTTTAATGGCACATCCCTTCCTTCTCCCTCTCAGCCACTGCCCTCTCATCCCATCAAGAAATGATTCCTTCTTCCAGGGCCATTCTGTTACAAACTATTACCATGCAGGAAGCACGGCCAAAATAGCAGTGCTCCTTTTTAATCTCTTTGGAAGAGTGCAGTGCTGATTGCAGAGATGTTTAGTCTTCACAGGTGAAACCTTTGTGCAAACGCGTTTGAAGGTTTCTCTCAAGATGATTAGATTTTAACCTTCCTCTGCCCTTGGTGTTCCGTAACTTGGGCAAGAGTGCAAAATGTATTTTGTTTAGTCTTTTTATGTTTTTTACATATAGTGCCAGGGACCATCTTGGTTGATGCCCAGCCATGAAACAAAATGAATGTTCCCAGTGATGATGACTGTGCTCCCATGTGCTGTACCAGCATTGCCATGTGTTCTTCACTCCCACTTGTTGCAAAACGTATATGTAAAAATGTCCTTAAGCAAGGATATTCTTTGATGTTTGATCTTTGTATAATTTCAAGCCTAACCAACAAGAAGGAAGATTTAATCCGTGAAGCAGCAGCTAACACGCAAGCTCTGAGTGATGTCAATGTGTTAGAAAAAAACCAAATTACTTGTTACTAGAATTGCCTTGTTAAAGTTTAGGGCTTGACATGCTTCAATGATCTCAGACTTAGGAAGAGGTTAACAAGCTTGGGAAAAAAAGATGCCCACTGATACTGGACATAAAGAATGCAGGATTTATGGGCCATTTACACTGGGACACTGACACAAGAAACTCACCAATGCAGAAGAGAAAGGCTGGGCATTTGGACTAATCAGCATGAGAAGTGAGAGCATCATTAACCAAGTATATTAATTAACAAGAGACCTACATAACTTGTAGCCAATGAACACAGATTTCTTTGTTTGCTGAAATGTATAAACAGTAAAAAGTTTTGATAGTCGGTGTGCTTGATTTGTGGAATGTCACTGAGCACCCAGGCTTTGAGTGAGTATGAAATAGAACACACATGTCGCCCTCGAGTGCGCAATTAGTGACTTATTGCACACCGGGTAAGAAATCTGATTTTTGTGGGCAGCACCACAAAGCACTGAGCCTGTGTCCTCCCCACTGCTTGATGAGGGAAGAAAGGGCCGTGTGTGTTTGGGCACAGCTTTGACTGCGGGGCCTGGTGTGGAGCTGAACCCCCTCTCGGGAGCGGGGCCAGCTCCGCCCGGGTGCCCACACCATTCCCCCCTTCCCTTCCCCTTTCCTTCCCTTCCCCCCTTGCCTTCTGTCCCGGAGCCGGTCGCTGAGGGGATCAGCCCGCCGGACTCCATGTCCCAGCAGGCCGCGGGCCGGGAAGGGGCGGGGCGGGCCGGGCGGCAGGGCGGGCTCCCCGCAGGCCCGGAGTGCCTTCCCGAGGGTTCCCGCAGCCGCGATGTCCACCGTGGCCGCCGCCAGCTGCGACGGGAAGGGCTCGGGGGAGCCGCGGGAGGACAAGAAGCCGCTGAAGCCCTGCTGTGCCTGCCCCGAGACCAAGAAGGCGAGGGACGCCTGGTGAGCGGCCCAGCCCGGCCCGGGGCCTGTGGGCAGGGGGGGCTGGGGACACTGCCCGGCCCGCACTCCGGGCATGGAGCATCCAGGAGCGGCAGGAAATCCCCCTAAAAGCGTAGTTGTTGGTGTCTCATAGCCCCGGGTTAGGGCGGGTGTCAGAGGGCAGCTTTTAGTGGTGCTGTGCAAATGCTCGCCGGGGTTGGCCGGCCCAAACAAGGGCCTGGCGGGTCGTCATGTTTGTATCGCGCAGCTGGCTGTAAGTGGTGCTCTCTTTGAAATAAAGCAAAATGCTTTGTGTTTTTAGGTCTCGGGGGGCGGCATTTCTCAGAGAAGTGCAAAGTCTGACAGTGATGTTTATAGCCGCTTTTGTAATTACAGGCTTAGTCACGATCACAGGAGCTGCCGAATAGCGTGAAATGCACCTGAGAAATAGAGCTCCTTTGCCTGTGACAGGGAATCTTTAAAGGACTTTAATCTGGTGACCAGGTTGGGTGGGCTTTTTTTACCTCACAGGTGATATAGATGGTGTTCAGTAGGTGGCATAATGCCAGTGTTTTTGCTGAAGTTAGGGGTGCATGTGGAGTTACCTGGAAGGGTGAAGGTGAATCCAGGGCCCCTCAGAAAAGGGTGGTGTAAGGATGCATGTTTCTGGTCAGATGGAGTCGACCTGGGCAACCAGGAGACACGCCCCTGCTCATTGTCATAAAGCCTAAGAAGAAAACCAAAGATCAAGAAAATGAGATATTTTAGATATTCACCATTTGGTAGTTTCTTCCTTTGGCAGCAAGAGTAGTATAAGGTGGTAGGTGAGGGCTGATCAGACCTGTGACCAGTGCTCTGCCAGTCAGTCAAAAAGAAAGTCTGAACTGCTTTTGTGGTATGCATGATATACCAATGATGGTAGGATCTTACTTGGAGGGACAAGAAACATCAAAAGTTACCATATATGGTAAATAAATTTTTAAACAGTAGCTGGACACGGTTTTGTTTTTTTGTTTGTTTGGGGTTTTTTGCTTCAGGTTCCTAAATGTCAGCTGAAGTTGGACTTAAATATCATTTAGTGGTCAACCTATTCTGTATCATCTCCTACCAGAGAAATTTTGTTGCTTCCGTACTAAATGATTCAAAACTGGTTGCTGACAAGCTCAGCATAGTGGATGAAGTGACGTGACAGCCTTGTGTTGTATAACAAATCCCCATCTAGGCTTGCCCAAAATAGACCTTGGCCTGTTAATAGGAAGTTCTGCTTCACCTAATTATTGAAATTTTAAGTGCACAGCTCCAGATTTGGGTAACTTTTTAAGATAATTTTATCCTTTCCAAAACAGTGCTACCCTGGACAGGATAGACAAAAAGATCTCAGTAGTCTAATAAGGACTGTTTGATTGTCCCCAACAGCTTGTCAGTTCTGTGGCTTTGACTAGCAGTAAGTAAACATTTTGTTGCTGAACCTTGGAAATCTTTTTTGTTTTGCAGCATCATTGAGAAGGGGGAAGAAAATTGTGGGCACCTTATTGAAGCTCACAAAGAGTGTATGAGAGCTCTGGGCTTCAAGATATGAGTGAGATGAGCAGGACTGTGAATGTGGTGAGTACAGTCTTCAAGACCTCTGCTTCTGAAGAACCCTGGCACCTCAGCTGGTGCTACTGGAAGGCCCAGAGTACAGAGTGTGATGGCAAAGGTGTCCTCATGAGAGGGAAGGGAGAGTAATCCTCACTGACACTAGAGTGAGCACTGCTGTCCTTGTGAGGGTGCTGAAGCCTTTGGCAGTAGAGAATGGTGCTGCCTCTCTTGTCTTCTAATAGATCCAAACCTCAATTTAGCTTTCTGATGCTGGGGCAGTGTTGGGTTTGGTTTTTGTGGGTTTGTGCTGGGGTTTTTTGTTGATTGCTGAACTGTCCCTCAGTACCCAGTGGAAATCCACGTTTTGTGAAGCTGTGTTTCCTCTCTCTTCTAGATGATGTCTGTGGTGTGGCTGTGTTCTGGAAAGCTGCAAAATAAATTATTTCTGCAAGTTACTTCAGAGAACAAATATAAACAAAGAATATATTTATAAAGAGTCTCTAATGATAGATCATGCCTCACGTCTGTAGCTTTTCCACTGTTAACTCTTGACCTCTGCTTTAGAAAATTTATATTTTCCTCTTAATAAAAGTCTGAAAATGACCAGTGTTCCTGACTTCTGTTTCTTTTAAAGTAAAGAAATGACAGTGCCCTCCTTATTGAAAACTGTGCTGCAGGAACTGAGAGAATGAGAAAAGCCTGCTTGATGATGGCCATGAGACCATTGATTCCTGTGGTGTTGTGGTTAAACAGAGAAGGCTTTGGTGGGTTTTCCCACTGATGCAAATTGTGAAATCGTGCTAGTAACACTGCCCTCCTATTGCTTTCAGCAAAGTCATGCTGAAGCTTATAGTGCACTTAGTGAGAGTAGTTGTAACTATGTTTGTACAAAGGTGACCACAGCCTTAAGAAATGAACTTTCCTTACCGTCAAAACCGTATTTGTTTTCACCTGTTAGAACTCTTCCAATGTTTTTTGAATGGCTTTACCTGAGGATTCAATCTTCACTTTTATAATGAAAAATTAAGTACTTCGCATATCAAACTGACTTGAGCCAGAGGATCACTCCCTTTCACTGCAAGTGACTTGTGTGCATAGGTCACTTGCCTAAAGGCAAAGCCTTTTTCCTTATGCCGTTTTTCTTGCATTGATGTGCTAGGCACACATGGGCTTTTGTTTTCTAGCATCTTTTTTTTCACCTGTATGGCATGACAGTGGGAGGGTGGTTGTGGTCTTTCACTCCTTCTTACAATCTAGAGAATAAAAAGGTGCAGTTGGTAGCTTGTTACACATGTGGGAATTTCTTTTGCTTCGTTATTGTGTAATTGTGCTACCCTGTGTAATTGTGCTACCCTACCATTGTTGTTCTTCCTGTAATGAGGTGACTGCTGAAGGCAGTATCACTAATTACTTCCTCTCCTGATAGATTTTCTCTTCAGAAACTGAAGATAAAAGTTCTGTACTTTGTCTTGATTCTTCACATGGCTAAGATCCTGCTGGAGGGGTGGGTGCAGTCATGATTGTTTCTATGCTAGCAGTGCCCTGCATATCCTGAGCTAGCAGTGAACAGGTTGTGAGCATTTAGTGTGTGGTGCTTGGTGCTGCCTCTGCTGAGACTCACAAGTTGTGTGAGGAGAGTTTAGACTCACCTCTGGGAATGTTTTGGGGGCGGGGGGTCCTGTCCTGAGGCAAGAGTCGTGCCCATGTTGGGAAGGGAAAGAGGTGTAGCTCTGGCAGAAAGCATTCAAAGCTGCCTGCAGCACTGTAGCTGTCTGAGGAGCAGGACCAGGTGCTCCTCTTGGTATTTATTGTTGTCTTGCGGTAGAAACTTGAATAAGGTCATTTATTGTTGAACCATTGCATGACAGAGCTTGAACGGAAGCGAATGTTAAAAGATGGACGAGCACCAGCTTTGTAGTGGCATGTCCGATCTGGGTAAACTCTGGAAATGGTGCCACGGAATAGAGCGGGGCAGTGGTCAAGTGAGAATGGGAGTGCTGTTTTTATCAAGTCAAGCAAAGAAGAAAATGGTCCTCTGCACCATTTTACACAACTTCTATAAACATAAGAAATGGGGTGTCTGGGCCTTCGTGAGAGTAAAAGCTTGGTAGGTATTTTAGAAAGTTTTTGGAAGGAAAATGATGAGTGGGGACACCAATGTACCTGTGTGCAGCAAATCCAGAAAGGATACTGTGCAACTCTATATTTAAAGCAGCAATGGAAAAACCTTGAAGTCAAACCACATTTCTTGCTGAGTATCTTCATTTCTTCCTACAGTATTCCTGTTGAGTGGATTCGGGGCTTGATTTGGGGAGTTACTGTGTTACTACTTACCAATAGTGCTGGTGACAATCACTGCCCTGCACGGGGTGTTTGGTGTACCTGTGACAGTGTGAAACATGGCACTAGCAGGAAACTTGACTGAACTCTATAGCAGTACAACTAGATACAGTACATTCCATCTTTCAACTTTTGTGACTCACTGAGAGCTTGTCTGGAGCAGGCTTGAGACCTTTCCCAGTAGCCATGAATGGAATGTGTATATTTTGGAGCTACAGCATTTATTAGTAAGTAACAGTTCAGCAGAGTAATGCCAGCAAGCACTATATAACTAACAAAAAAGGAGATGTCTGATTATGCTCTTTCTGATTTTAAGGCACCAAGGTTTTAGCATCCTCAACACAGGTGAATGAACTAGTTTTCAGCTTATGGAATCAGCAGTGAATCTGCAGACTTCCTGAGGGTGGGCAAAATAGCCAGTCATTCAGCTGCTGTGAGATTTGGGACTGATAATCTGTGTGTTGTGTGGTTCTCAAGGACAGAGGATTTATTTGCCAAACATAGTGCAAGCTGTACCTGGATTGCATTATCGCTTGCAGCTAAATACTAAGTGCTACTGGTTGAATTAATTATAGGTAGGGAAATCAGTGAGTACCTGTTTACACAGTGCCCATTTCAGTGCTGAAAACTTGACATATCTACTTTTCTTCCTCACAAACCCATTTTATTGTAATGTTTATGTATTTTCTTTCAGGGAAGGGTCTTAATGCTGCTCAGGTGTTTTCTATGCACCTGCTCTCTTGATTCCAAACTGTTTTGAACTTTGGTGTCTCCCTTTTAATGCTTTTCCCTTGAATCAGTATTGGCTTTTGAACAGTCCTCTTGGATTAAGCAGCATCCCTGGATGGAAGGCATGTATTCTAATTCAAAGCAAGGCATGAAAATAAAAATTTCTCTTTGGCAATAAGATATTTTTTAACTCTTGCTGTGTGGAAAACTCGAAGCGCTGTGAAGATGAACTCTATGACCATGGTACTGTCAAAGGAGAAAGGAAGATTGGAGCCTTGGAGGCTCAATCACCTTACAAATTTTCCTTTTAAAAAGCTGGGTCTGGAAACAGCCACATTAATCTCTAGTGTGTGCTCACCTTTGAAAAGGCTCTATCATTCTCTCTACAATGTCCCACTGAGACCCAGCAGAAAAGCTGTATAGTTTCTGAAGAGAGCTTTGTGCTGTTACTGCATGTTGGTGGAAGGCTTCCTGTTTGTCTTCCACAGGGAAATCACAATGGGTTATCCTCACCTGCAGTGCTGGCCCCGGCATCACTGCAACACCACTGCTTGTGTCCTGGAAGATGCCAGAGGAAGGACCTTCTTTGTTCTAATTGTTGCCTAAAATTGAGGAAAGAAACTTCTAAGACAATCTTAGTATAGATAAAGTAGAGAGCAGTTACGAAATGAAAGCTTTCAGGTGCACGGAGCATATAGGTGCACACACAGTATAGGGTTCTTACAAAATTATAACACTACTTAACTCTCATATCTAATGGGCACATCCAACCTGAAAACCTTTTACCGCTGGTACCACCCTTACAACTGCCCCACTGGAGCACCTCCAAGGGTTCAGGGTCTTCTGTCTTTTTTTGGCTGCAATATGTCTTGTTATTCCAGTCCAGGTTCATGTGTCCCAAACAAGATGTCCTTGCTGCAATGTTGTCTGTTGGAAAGACCTTTGAACAGAAATTCAAGAATGTGGCACAAACAGTGAGAAACTGTTAGAAATTGTTAGTTGCTACCTCAAGTGTGAGAAACTCTACAGGCATATAAAAATCTACAAATATAAAAAAATCCTAAGGTATAATGAATTATTGACATTGTGTTCCAGAGTATTTTCCAGCTAAGGAATTTACCTAAATTAAATTAATAACTTCTTTTTTCCAGTTCCTTTGATGCTGCTGCAGAAGTTTTTTGGTAGTACAGAAAGGTAGGAGGAATTGCAGTGGTGTTTCTGAGAATGCTTCCTCTAATATAGTTCTACATTTCTACTCATAGCAGTTCAGTTTTGTCTCATGCATCTTACGTAAAGTATCTTTCCCCTAAGTGTTCCCAATCTTGATATCCCAAATCCTCATTATATCAAATATCAGCTTATCTTGGAGAATGGGCCCCTTATAATAGATTTTTTTGCAGAGCCCTAAAGATAGGCAAGTTGTTATTGTGGTCATCTAGTGAGTATGTGGCAATGGTATGAAAAACAGAACCTGGATCCCAAGATTTTTATTGTAGTGCTTTGGCTATAAGATCATCCTTCCCTCTTTGCAGAAAAGGTCAAGAGCCAAAAAGTTCTTAGTTTCCCCATAACTCTTGGAGATGTGCCTTGTTCTTCTTCAGTCAGTAGGATTTTCTTCACTAAATTAGGCGGCCACTGGAGACAAAGTTCTCTGTTTCTCTTCACCCTTAACAGAAAGCATCTTTCTGAGTTGATCATACTCACCCCATGCAAAGTTTAAGTTGTCTTATTTCCTTTCCACATGGCAACTTGTCAAGATGGTACAGCTCTTAGCTGCCATACAGCTCTGTACTGCACAGGGCCTAATCATTGCAGGCATAAGACTGTACTCCAAGGCCATGATGAGATCTTTAAGGTTGCCATAAAGCATTGCTTCATCCTTGCCCAGGAGACAGTGTTATTCCAGAGACTATTAGTAGAAGAGGCGATTAGTGTGTCTTTAAGTGAATGGTGCCAATGGGAATGGTATGTTAGGCAGGGCAGCTGCAAGCTTGGCCTGAAACACGACCACCCTGGAAACCCTATCTCTACTCCACTGACCCATGCAGGCTGACCTCATACTGTGCTGAGTGACCACGTGGGTTGCGTCAATGCCTGAAATGTAACTGCTTCCTGGCAGCAGAGCAGATCCTGCCTGTGTGACTGACAACGTGTTACCTGAAGCAGGGGAGAAATTGCATTTATGCATCTTTTCTGTAGCTGGCTGTGGAGGGCTGAAGGCTCCCTCTCATGCCAGTGTTCTGGGTTACCTAAGCTGAAAGTGTTTGCTTTCCTCTTTGTGCCTAATGAAGGTCTGGGGTGGAGGGGTTCCAGATAGCTATTGAAAAAATGGAAATGTGGGATGTTGTTTCCCAAGGATGCTTCCCAACAGAGCCTGTTATCTCTGGGGTACCAGCATCCTCCTTCAACTAGGATTTCCCAAAAAAACCCCCATGCTTCTGGGTGTTACACTCACTAAGCTTTTGGCAGGATTGTCTCCTCTTCACAACAGATTAGACTGAATGCCAGAAGCTCTGTTAGTTTTATCCCTTGCAATCACAATTGTCTGGCTGTGCAGTGCTTTACCTCATGCCCCTTGATCTAAAACACTGTGCTATGGGGCCTGGAAAGCATTAACTGAGAGCCAGCCTCTCTTCTTTTGCTAAGTCTCTGCCACAGTGGGAGAAGGGGGTGACCTTTTTTCCTTTTTAGTGTTGGGTGAAAGTCACTCTCTTGCAGGAGCACAGAGTGCTGGAGAGCCCCATGTGTGGCTGGAGCTCACTGCGATAGGCTGGTTGTTTTCCCTTCTGCTTTTCCCTCGTGGTGCTGTGCTGGGCTTATCTGGACGTCTGAGTTATGTTAAGTAGCGGGTGCATGCTTGCTCTCTGTCCTCCTCTCTGCTTTTGCTCCTTGGATTTCAATTCCAAACATGGTTATCCATTTGGGGTCGCTCTCCATTCCACTGCCAAGAGATACACATTCCACACTCAACACCAGCTCCCTCTGCTGCTCTCTCACAGTTGCTAGTCCATTTGCTGAAGCACAGGCGAGACAGGCAGTGCAACGAGATCTCTGTCCTGTCTGTGAGTTTTCCAGCTAATGGCCTCTACTCTTTTCTTGACTGAGCTCTTCTGGCCTCACATTTGCCAGCTTCTTTTCTCACTGTTGTGGCAAAGAAGGGGGCCAGCTGACAGTTTGTGAGCCACGAAGAGGAGAAGCGAGCCCTTTTGGAATTTTTCGGGTGCAAAAATCATTTGGCAGCACTTTAACATGTTGCTCTGAAGCACTGCTGTGGGACCAGACGGTGCTCAAGAGGAGGAGGAGAAACAGCTACCCAGCAGCTCTGGTTTCAGACCTCTGCAGCACCCTTTGTGTATGACAATTCATTTTGAGCGCAGGACGGCTGGGGAGGGTGGGGAGTGGGGAAGGATGAGCGCAAGCAGCCTCTCTTGGGACCAGGCTGTTCTCCAGCCTCCAGTGTGTGATGCCTGGAAGGAGATTATGGAGGAAGCAGCCTACCAGCTGGCCAGCTGCATCGTCCTCCTGGGTTACATGGGGGGAAGTGGCATCTTTGGGTCCTTCTATATCTTTGGCCTCCTGGCCCCAGGCTACTTCTGCTATGCTCTGTGGGGCTGGCTGAGCGCTTGTGGGCTGGATATCTTCGTCTGGAACATGCTGCTCGTCCTCGTCTGCTTGCTTCAGCTGGCTCACCTGGCTTACCGGCTCCGCAGAAACATCATCCCAGAAGAGTTTGACCTCCTCTACAAGACCATGTACCTGCCCTTGCAGGTGCCCCTGGAAGTCTACAAAGAAATCGTGAAGTGCTGTGAAGAGCATGTCCAGTCGCTAGGCAGAGACCAGAATTACGCGGTGGAGGGCAAGACGCCCATTGATCGCCTCTCATTGCTGCTGTCTGGCAGGTAAAGGCTCCTCTGTTTCTGATCAAAGTCTGACAGTAAAGTATTGCATCTTATTATATTTTCACTTTCTGTAGAAAATGGGGCAAGGATTGTTTCTTTTCTCTGAAAGGGATTTGAGACATGCATCAGTTTGTTGGGGAAGGGGAAAATTTGGGTCTGGACATTGTTTTTACTTTCTTTTATTTTTTTTCTAAATGATGAGTATTTCAGAGAACAGTTTGCAGACTCAAGTTGTGTGCAATAAAGTGGCCAGCTCAGCCTTGCCTGTGATACTGTTGGGGAATCCTGATCTCTTTCTCCGTCATTTTGAAGTGATCTTATTTCTGATGGGAGCAGATGGGCTGTGAGAAAGCGTTTCTCAAGGGAGGAGGTCAGTGTGTCTGGACCTGTGGTCTCTGGGGGTACCAGACACACCTGTGTGATGTGAACTTCTGTGCACTGAGTACACTGAGTTCCCAGTTCACCTGCTTGCTCCTCCTGGCCAGCAGCATTCAGGGAGAGGTTCCATCCCGGTTCCTAACACCCAACCCTCAGAGATTTGACATTTTTCACTTTAAGGGCCATTTCATCAAAAGAGATGGTGCTCTCCTGTGGTGAATCCTGCCTAATCAGGCCTCATTCTTTCCCTGCGATATCATGCATTTGTGATATTCCTTCCTCTGGATCACCAAAGAGAACCTTGGGGACCTCTAGACAGTCACACTGGGAATTTGATTGAGTGGACTGTGCTCATCAAGTGCTGGCATTTGTTCACCTGAGATCCTGTAGCATGCCTTTATCAGCATATTCACTTAGCAGTTTGCAAAGTCCAGATGCATGCAAATAGTAATGGTGTTGGCTTCCCCGCTGCTAGCACGCATTTGGCACTAGTGTTAAGTGAGAGTGGGAAAGGAAAAAGATCTGCAAATGTGCCGAGCTGCAGGAGGTGTGCCTCACAAGGATTTTCCTTTGGGAAGACAAACCCAACATCACCTGGGGCTCATGTTTTACTGCAGTGGCCCATCCTCTGTGGTGAGGAAGTGTGCAAAGAAGAAGGGCTGACCTTCCTTTTTTTGATATTGCTCTCTTTTCTAGGATGTGCTGAGAGCATCCTGGGATCATCAGGATGCTGAACGGCAAAGCACTGGAAGGAAATTTGGTATCTGTGTTTCTATTAGTGTTTTTCCATCTCTGTTGAGCAGCTCTCTCTGAAATTTACTGTATCTTAGATAATGTTAATGGGGAAGAGTCTGTGCTATCTTGACCTGCACTGGGTAATCAGATGCTTTGTGGGCATGAAAGTATTGCAACAGACAGTAAGATGGTGCTGGTGGGGTAATTGTTCTGCTCTGTTTTGCAGTGGGAAGTATGCATCTTGGCAGGTATAGGATGCTCCATGGAGATGGGACTGGATTTGCATTTCCTGGCCCTCACTCTGTTGCCTTGTGAGGTCCTTTCTGATCCAGCAGAGCATTGTTACTATTACGGTGCTCCCTCTTAAACTGAACAAGTGGGGGCTTGGAAATGCAGAATATGCCTGGATCAGGAAACATGCCCTGCAACCCTTGATGCTTCCAGGCACACTCCCAGCTTTCTGAAATCTAATAGTGAACTGAGTCTTGTAATTCCTGAAAGCAAGGATTGACTTTGTGCAGCATGCAATAGGGGTACCTGGTGACAGGGAGGCCAGAAGCAGAGCTATAAATAGAACTCCAGAGTGCCCTCCTGTTGCCCTTGCCTCAGGCCTGTGCAGGTCTTTCTCTATTCCCACATCAGAGCTGAGTGCATGTTTGACCTTGACACTGGCAGGAAATTGTGTCAAAAGTAGGGGAAAGCAATACTTATGAGGCCAAGAGAAATTGAGAGGTAATGTGCAGCAAACTATGAGCTCGCAGGGTGATCTGTCAGGAATGATGGCCAGAATGATTTTTGGCATTTCTGGATGTAACAGCTTGCCAACATCAACATAGGGAATGCCCTCATGCAACCTTGGGGACAGAAGGAAGATGCAAGTACAAAGAGCCACAGGCTGGATTAGCAATACCTAGAAAGCTGCAGCAGTCTTGTGGGCTGAGAAGTCCTGGTTTAGGACCAAGTATTGCACCTGTGAGGTCTGTCTTTGTAACAAGAAATAAAACAGATGGACTCTGGGGAAGTGGCAACAAATAGTTTCTCACAGAGAAAGGGATAGTCCCATGACTGGAGCACCTGCAGCTGTCCCAGGAGGATATGAGTCATGTGTGAGACAAGAATTTCTTTCCTCCCTGGTGGGACACTCTGTGTAAGCTGGTCAGGTTTTTGTGACATCTATTTTGTGACCTAAGCCCATGTACCTCACCTGTCCTCTCTGCAGGATCCGAGTGTGTCAGGATGGACAATTCCTTCACTACGTCTTTCCATACCAGTTCCTGGACTCTCCGGAATGGGAGTCACTGCGACCCTCTGAGGAAGGTACTTTCCAGGTAATCCCCACAGCACCTAAGCTTCACTACTTGCTCCTTCATTGCATGCTTGAGAGGGGGATGAAGGGGCCTCACTATGGCATTCAAAACAAACTGGGAATACTTTCTTCCTTTTCCTGGTAGTTTATCCAGCATAAGATGGTGTGATCAGCTGTGATACATATTTTTCTACCTTCCTCTGAAGACCTCAGTGCATGTTCCCACTATCAGCTGATAGCAAGGATAGTGGAGCATGGTGCTCCTTGCAGTTTAGCAGGGAGTTGAGGTATTGGATTGCTGGTTCTCTTCCATTCCCTAGTATCTGCATTGGTGCATTTGCCCTGGGCACTGCTAGCAGGCTGCATCCTCCCAGCATCAGGGTGGCAGCCGTGGCAATATGCAGCAGTGATGTAAATCCATAAATATCCTGTTCCTCACAGAAGTTTCTGATGGTCATGTGTTTGGGGTGGAGAAGCAGAAAGGATGATTCACACCCGAATATGGTTCTTTCTGAGCAGAAGAATCCCTTGCTGAGAGGCCAGACCAATTCTTACTTTCAACAACTAAGAGGATTTTGGTCTTGCTGTCAACACCCCGCTGGTTTTTTAGCTTTCCTTCTGGAGAAGATTACTTAGGTCTACATCTCTCTGTCTTTAACTCACATCCCAAGACAGCCTGATACCTGTCAGGATGTCAATCTAAATTATGTCAATCAGGGCATATGAGAAGGGATTTTGCTAATCCCTTGGGAGCGTGGGATGGTCATGAGGGCACAATGATGATTTCTTGTGAGGGCAGCCACAAGCAGACCTGGTTAAACCAGCACAGCTCTCTGAGTCTGCTTTCCTAGGGTCTGAATTTGGATCATGTGTGAAAGGGTCATGGTGATCTCTCCTGAAATCTGTGCCATCACCAGTGGTACGGTCTTGCAAAAAGAACAGTTGCAGGAGGTGACTGACTGTGTGACTGTGGCACAGGGCTACAGCTTGTGAGCAGAAATAGGGATGTCAGCCCAAGGTAGAGAGGTAGAGAAGGCAACAACTGCATGGCTGTGCTAGGGATGGTGGTATCTCATGTTTTGCACAGGTCTTCAGTCTGGCAGCAGACTGCTGCCAGCTCCTGGACTGTACTTGCCTAAGAGTTCAGCAGAGAGAATGATGGCTACAAAGTACTCTGGGCAGAGAGATGGCCATCTAGATGGCATGCACCCGGCAAAGACTTCTGCAGCATTTTCTAAGCTAATATCTGTGGAACTGAATGTTCCCAGACCTCCAGAATGTCTTTATCTGTGGTGCATGAGACAGCTTTGGCGCAAGCTGGTGACAGGCTGCACCAGCCCTGCCAGCACCACGCTCTTGGCACTTGTCCTGCTCTGTAAGACAGGGTTGGTCAGGGAGGTCAGCTGTGCCTGGCACCAGGATGGGGAGGTAGAGTCCTAGGTGGGGAAGGGCTACAGCTGAGTGCTGGAAATACCTAAAACCCACAACTGGTAACTGAGGAGCATGAAGAAGTAGAAGCCCCCAGGATATTTTGTGTGAGACCAACATTCAGCTGGTGGGACTTGACTAGTCTGTATACCTGGCAGGACCTTAGTCTTGATGACCATGCTTAGCCATGGTGATATGCTGCTTTTGGCAGCTGTTTAATTCACTAGTCCCTCTTACCTGAGTAGTTAGTAAAGCTGTTGTTTATCTCAGCCTTATTTCTACCATTACAATAATTCTGTTTAAAAGTGCATGTTTGACTCTGGGACTTTTCTGGAGGAGGGTATGGAAGTTCTTTATTGCCCAGGTTTTTCCCATTGCTCTCTGGATAGAAGAGTTTCAATCCTGAGCCCACCAAAAATGCCAGAAGCATGGCTCGGCCTACAAGGAGAGCTAGTTTCCTTAGGCTTTGTGCTTTGGCTGTCTTCTTTCCACAGGACTGCTGAGTCCCAGTACTAGAAGGAGTGGGGTTTCAGGGCTGGCACTTTCCCCCAGAAGGCTGAATTACAGGCTCTGCTGGTGCTAGAGCACTTGTGTTGGTGGGGATTCATAGATGAAATCTGTCTTGCTGTCCTGGGTAGGTGGCAGGTTTGCTTATTACATCTCACTGAATCCCTCACAAGAAACAGAGGCTTTTGACTGCTGTGCCAGAAGTTGGTTAGGAAAATGAGATTCTGGTAATTTCAATTTCTGTGTGACCCTTCCTCTTGCTTGCCTGTCTTGGGAAAGTTCTCAGGTTTTCTCTCCTATATTTCTTTCATTAGGCAGCTGTTTGCATGGCAATGGCATTAAATATCAAACCCAAGGACACACACATGCAGCCAAGCCATGTTCAGCTTCCCAGTGGCCCTCTGCCATGGCAGCTGACCAAGGAGACCCCTGGATATAGAGTGAAAGGGAGCCCCCAGGATATTTTGGCTCTGGCACTTGTTCGCATGCCAGTGTCTCCATTACACTCGGATGTTCTCCTTTGGCCCAGGGCAGTTTGACCCTTCCTGCATTTCTTGTCTTTATTATTATTTGTTGTAATATACACTCACTTATTATATAACGTTTTTTATTGGAATTATTCTGGTCCTACAACTAGAGGGGAAAAGGCCTCTGTTTACATTGGCAAAACCAGAGCAAAATGAAATGCCCTCTAAAATCAACGCAATGAAACCTGTTGAGTTCTCTACATACACACAAACACAATAAAACCTTTTTATTTTCTCTCTCACTGAGCAGTGCTGCAATGTCTTTCAAGGCCATTCGGCCCTACAGAGTCCAGCAGAGCTGGTGAGACATGATGTCCCTCTGGTACAGGGTAACCAGGCAAGGCTTGCAGGTGGCCCTTCCAGCACCCAGAGCCTTCTTGGAGTAGCAGCTGTGCAACCCAGCAGCAGGATGTGTCAGCACCCTGCCACAGGGCTATTCACAGGCAACTTGAACTGTCCAGGCATGCAAAAACATCCCCCTCTGCAGTGTGTCTGTAGAGGGATAAGGATGTCTGTGCTACCCTGTTCATCTCAGCTACATTGCTCAGATGTCAAAAGGGAGCATCAGCTGAAGCAAGAGGGTGAAATGTAGCCAGCCATGTGACTAGTTTAAACAAGGACATGCTACTAATTGCATTGGAAAATAGGGTCTTTGTCTCCTTTGGGAGAGGAAACATTGGCAGGTAAGGATTTATCCAGTTGCTCAGCTTGAATGATCTGGCTCTCCAGCCCTGCCATCTCCAAAGAGAACAGGAATTGAAAGGGCTGAGGGCTAAAATTGGAGTGAAGCACATAGCCCCAGGGTTGATGACCCCTGCTCAGGTGGTGGGACTTACTCTACTGCCCCCTCGCCCCACAGGTCACACTGACAGCCGAGACAGATTGCAGCTTCATCACCTGGCCAAGGAAGAAGCTGTATGTCCTCCTGAGGAAGGACCGCTACATTGCTCGGCTCTTCTCCTCCCACCTGGGCTATGACATCTCAGAGAAGCTCTACTCCCTCAACGAGAAGCTCTTCGCCAAGTTTGGCCGTCGCTTCGACATCCGCTTGCCCAGCCTCTACCACGTCCTTGGGCCAGCTTCCTCCGAGGGGGAGTCTGAGGACTGCGAGGAGCTGCTGCCTGCCTCTGGCCACGCCAGCGTCTCTGAGCCCCCTCTGCAGCCGCCACCGCCACCACCACTGGCCCCACGCCCCCGGGCATCCCGGCCCGACAGTGAGCTGCTGGGTGAGGACTCCACCAGTCTTGTCTTGGAAGATTTTGCTGAGTTGCCTGGGTCTTTTATGGACTATGTGAGCGAAGGGGAGTATATGAAGTGAGGGCACTCCTGGCACGGGCACACCTCACCCTGTGTGGGACCCTCGCGTAAGTACCCACCTGGGGAAGCAAGTCTTTCCCGTGATGCAACTGCCTGGGCAGAGAAGTGGTCCCCAGCCTCTCGCCCTCTTTTGCCATGGGTTTTGCTCCTCCACAGTGTTTTTTTTGCCTGCTGCCCCAAGGAATCACGGAAGGTGGGCTCAGGCTGTGTGATTTTCTTAAGGAAAAGCAGCAGAGTAGAGGCTTGGCTCCAAACACTAGCTGTACTGTGGGGAGAAGGGTCAGTAATCTGGCCATAGGAAACTCCTGCCCAGTTCTCTCCCTATGCCTCAGGAGAGGCAGGGGAACTGAAATGTGTCCAGGCTGACAACTGGTACATGAGTGCTTGTAGAGACCCCAGAGGGCTCAGCCCACTCACCAGGAGGTAGAGCTGTGCCAGGAAGTACTCCAGTATTGAGCTGAGGAAGACCTCTGCAGGTGAGAGAGCAGATATCCCAGGAGATGCTGACAAGGATATAAACACCTTCAGGTTTATGGCAGATGGATAGTGAGAAGTTGCTGTACACCCTGCAAGTGCTCAGTCTGGGCAGGGGAAGAAAGCTCAGAGTCCTTTCTCTCCCTGCCCACCACTATCGTCCCAGCATTTGCTCCATCCTCCTTGTTTTGACTGAGCTTCATCTCTGCCAGATCAGTAAAATATTAAAAAGTCTGCCCTGTGTGGACTGACAAGCTAAACGTTGTTTTAGCATGCCCCAAACTCTGCTGTCTGGTGAGTGGGAATGAGGTGCTCTCTTCCAACATGACAGTTCCTTACTCTGTCCTGGTGGCAAAGGAGCAATCCAGGCAAACAGAAATAGACAGGAGAGTGGCTCATGCTTGAAATTCAGATCCAAGTGGCCAAGAAAGAAATTCCACACTGAGCTACTTTTAGCCAGCCACTGCATGCCAGCTGCTACACACCAGCTGCAGACCCTGAAATGTGCATTCCTGCTGCCACCTTGTAATAATCCAGCTGCCAGACACCAAGCTTGGGACTAGGATTTGTGTCCCAGAAATGACCACTCCACATGTCCCAGCTGGGTCTGCATGTCAGGGAAGAAGTTGCAGGACTGACTGGGCTGCAGCTGGGAAGACTGTCTTCCACCAGTCAACCTTGAACACAATGCACTGTTGCACCCTGGTCTTCTCTGAGTCTGCTTGAGTCTTCTTCTTTTGGGCTGTGGACTCAGTATCAGGGAGCACAAAGCAGGGCATGCTGACTCCTGGCATGAGCCCTGACAAGTCTGCAGTATTCTTGGACTCTGCATGGAACGTCTGTCCAGCTCAGACAGCACTTGCTATTTGCAGTAGACCTCTAGTGGAAGAGGCCTTTTTTGCTGTTTCATCCAGTAGTTCTTAGTTTTTGAACAGTGGAACTGTTGGATTTCTCTGTTTTGTATGGTTCTGCTTTGAGTTGAGTCACATACCAGTTCCTGTACTAGTTCCATGACTCCAAACTTAAAATCTGGGATATAAAGGAAGTGGCCAGGGAAAGAACAAGTATATTTGATTTTGCCTGAATCAGATAAAGTCAGCAAGAGTGTTGTTTAGGATTTTTTTCTTAGGATTGTTTGTTTATTTGGTTGGTTTGTGTGATAGACTGTTTATTTTTTAATGAAGCACAGAGAGAAAAATAAAAAAATCCACACTTTTCCTAGGAATGTGACGTCCCTGGTTTTTCTGGTAGGCTGCTGGAGATAAGAATTTGTGGCTTTTTCAGTTCTTACTTGGAGAGACAGAAACACTGAATCCCTTTTGAGACAGCCATCCTCCTAGCTGTCAGGAGTGTCTGTTGAACATGTGCAATCATCAATGAATGCAGACTGTTGTAAGCATGGTGAAGTTAATTTTGCCTGTGCTTTGCTTGTATTTTGCCTTCTCAGAAGAACGATATCCATTCTCAGGTCATTGGTAGAGTTCTCCTAGTTGATCAAGCTCAAAAACCCCAAAATTTCAAATGCAATTGAAAAAGGAAGGAGGCAAGGAACACCACAGCTGTTTTTTAATCACTTCCACCCGATTTTGGCAATGAGTCAATACTGTGAACATAAACATGAGATGTGTGTGTGTTGGGGAAGGCTTGTGCAATGCAGCAGAAAACTATTCTTTCTTTCACACAATCCTTTTAAAATATGTTGTAAGCTGAAATCTTTTGTCTTTCTAGATCTTATGACTCAGAAACTATCAAGGAGTGCTAATATTTGCAGTAGAGACCTGCAATAAAAGCCCAGATGTTTAGAGGCTGGTATTTGGGGTGGGAGGGGAGGGTGGTCTTCCTTGTCTGTCAGTCTGGAAACAATAGCAAATGTGGTATTTTTAAGGTAATTAGACAAGGAAACAGAATTACTATTTAGTGTGTTTGTAATGGTGGAATGACTGCTTCCCTGTTACCCTGCTCACCACTTGTGTATCCTACTCACATCACATCTCAGTGGGACAACAGGAATTTTCACATCTGGACAGTATTCCACAGTGACTCAAGTGCCTCACCACAAAAAACAGTGATATAGAAGGGCTGCAGTTTTTCCTTCTGGCCAGGCATTTGTCACAGCTCAGCTAATAATCTGAGCAGGTTGGCCATGGCTCAGGGAAAGCACTTTCATAACTTTACCCTTGGAAGTGGTGATAGCATCCATGATAAACAGGTATATTCCCTCAAGTGTCATTGTTCTAAGTAAGCAATAGCTGCAGGCTCTGATGTCAGAGATCCTCTGGGGCTTTCCCCTGCTCTGTACTTCTCCTTCCCCAGCAACTTCCAGCATGGGTAATCACCTTTCAGCTCTCTAAATTCCCCATGCTGAAGTGCTTCTATGGGTCATGTTCTTCTTCTATCACTACAACAGCCACCTTGCAATACCACAGTGCAGGAGGGCAATTCTTGAATGCCCAAAGTGCTACAAAGGTCATACACAAGAAAATATTCCTGGTAGATATATTAGCCTACTATTCTTATCATTTAGTTCCTTGAAAGAGTTTCTAGTCTGCTTAAAAGTAAGATTCTTAAGAGCACATTCTTTCTCTGAGAAGGAGGCTGCCTATTTAAAAGAGAGTTTCAAAGGTTCTGGTCAAAACTTGCTTTAACAGTGTACTGCTGTGTAGTTCAATGCTCCAGAGTAAACTAAGCTTTATTCCTGGCATGGAAATTCAAACAACAAAAAGGCTCCCGCTTTTTCTCCTGTACATATTGCATTTGTTCTATAATGCTGCTACCAAGTGTTTGCAAGTTGTGTAGCTGTTGCTGCCTGGTTTTATACAGTCGCATCTTGCGGCTGCCTTTCTATTTGTGGGTGAGGTGGATGGATGGATGCCTGATGGCCTGTAGCTTGGTATCTAAGTTAGTAAGAAACATTTTATATCTGCCTTAAGAGCAACATAAAAGGAGCTGTGGGTTTTGTTTCACTGATATCACAGAAGGTGCTTTGAGGGTTTTGTTTTTGCCATCTCAGTATGAGTGCATAACCTTCTTTTCTGATTTATCACATGTTGAAGAATTACATAGTTTGGCATGCTCATTTAGGAGGGGAGGGGAGAAGGACAGGTAACAATGGGTTCCGTGAGGTTGGTTTGAAAAAGTTTGGAAGTAAGATTTATTCCTGTAATAGTAATAGTGTTCTCTTTCTCTCTCTCTCTCCCCTCCCCGCATCTCTGTTCTCCTTTTTCTTTCTTCCTCATCTGCTTTTCTTCTGCAGCCTCTGAAAACCATCTCCGGAGTTCTCCTCACCCTCTCTGCAAAGGACGAGCCCCTCTGGCTCCAACTCAGACTCCTGAACTCTAGGGAACAACAGGCTGTTTTGATCCTGAAGCCTCTCCAAGGGCACAGATGCTCACAGAGGTTTTTGACCAGAGAGACACTCTTTAGCACACAGAGATGTCTGCCAGCAGACATTTACACTCAGGAGCACATGAAGCACATGCTTAAGACTGCAGTGTGACACTCCAGCACCTCCCACACCGTGGTTGTTCACCAGAGCTGCCTTCCCCATGGTTTGTTTTTTAGTCCTGCCTCTCTGAGCTGTGTTGGCAGCTCTGTTACCAAGGTGCAGAATCTGTGTTCCCTTTGATTTAATGATTCCCATTAAAGTCAGAGATGAAATTACTGGTGTTTGAGGATTCGAAGAGGAAGGTAACAGCTGGAGGGAGGATTTGAAGAGGGAGATCATTTGAGGTGATCTCCAGGGATAGAGTGGACAGGGTGAGGGAAAATGGGCTACCTGATGGCTTTGTTAACGAATGGGCTTGCAATGGAGAGTTTGATGATATACATCTCACTGAGAATCCACTCTTGTAAGACCAGAAATTAATTTTCCAGGAGTTAAGATTTCTCATTTATGAAAAGTGCCACTTCTCAAAGAAGCTGGTGATAAAAAACTTCTGCTGAAAGGTTGTTTGTTTGGCTTGATTCATTTGGAATAAGAAAGGGAAGGAATTGGGACTGGGAACAGGTGTAAGCAAGAAGAAAAGGCTGAACCCTTTGTTTTGGTGCTCAGTGGGGAATGACCTCAGGTTGCACACACACTGAGTGAAGAAAGAAATGAATACAAAACATCTGTGGAGAGAACAGCCATTGGTAGGAACTATAATGTCCTAATGAAAATAGTGTGGAGATGGAAGGCCTCTGCCAGGTTCAGCTCAACAGAATTTGTATGGTGAGCTTCCCCAGCTATTTTGTCAGTCAGAGAACTGGAGGCAGACATATAGGTGGAGGACCAAGGCACAACCAAACTGGACAGTGAGGAGCCTCTTCAGGGCAGGTATTCAAGGAAAGAGCAAGGAGCATCCATCCCTGTGTCAGCACAGGGCACAGTGTTTTTCAGTGCCTCTTGGCACAAACACACAGGGGCACAGCAATGCTGCGTGTGGGGCTGGCTTTGTGTTGACCCTGGGCTGGTGGAGGAAGCCCCACCTGCCTTGCCCTGCTCACATGGGCTATGGCCCAGAGGCCTGTTTGCCTTGTCTTACAAGTCTCAGCTGGACAAAATCTGTGCCCTTGGGATCTGGCACTCTTGCCAAGGGCCTGAGGAGTGGTGGGTATATGGGATCTGTGGTGTACACAGCTCCTTGCACTGCTCGCCTTTGCTGTCACACCAGGGCAGGCGAATGGGGCTGCCCCAGGCTGAGGGATCATCCTGCTGGTGGTTGTCAGCATGCTCTGTTGCTGCATTTGTGCTTCAGCCTGACCCCACTGCCCTTCACAGCTAGGAAATGCCTCTGGCAGATTGACACCAGAGCTGCTGGGGTCTCTTCTGCAAAGGAACTGAAATGCACAATGAAACTGGGGCCACCTGTTGTGGTGCTTTGTACACTTGCCTGAAGCAGTGGACTGGAATTAGACACTGTCCTTCACAGCTGCCTGCTGAGTTTATATTACAGGCTTCAACAAGAAGCTCCCTGGAAACTTTTCACTCGTGGAACCAGCTAACATGGATTTCTATCAGGTTGGCAGACCCCAGGTCTATCCCTCTCCTGAATGTGTGTTGGAGATGGTGTTTTTTAGCTGGCCTTCCAAACAGCCACATGCCAGGGCCCAAAAGCTTGGACATGAGCTGAAAGCAGGAGCTAACCCTGCTGTGACACTGTCTAGTGAAGCAGTAGTGACAGCTCATGACGAATGACTTGAGGCTTCTTCATGGTAGAAATGCCTTTAGCATGTCCCTCTCAACTGATAATGAACTTCACTGCACCCTTTTCTATCACCCAGTGAAGCCGTGCAGGGAACCACAGAAAGTAGTTAATAGAAGGTGTGATTTGTTGGCAGAAGAGATAAAAGACTTGTCATTTCTTTAATTTGCGTATGTATCAAGGTGTGGGAGGGTAAGGGTTGTTTCTCTGCTCATGCATCTCATTGTAATCTTTCACCAATTATTTCCAGAACTCAACTACTTTTCCAGGTATGAAAAGCTGTGCTGAGTTCCTGGCAGTAATTTGTGTTAGGTGACCCCATAGCTACAATGCTCTGTTTTCCTCTTATTACTTTCTATTCCACTCAGAGGTCAAAGCAGTGCCAAATTGGATGTGAGAGCACTGTGGTACTACTGGTGTCTGCTTCACTTCATGTGAGCTTCAGAAAGAACAAGCCAACTGCCACAAGAGCTACTCCAGGACCTCCAGGAGATCCATTTTTATTACTTGTTGGAGTGATAACATGATATCAATAGGGTGTCACTCTGAAATCAGTGTCTTGTAGATGGGACTGGAGCGTGGGCTAAGAATGACTCCTTCCTGTGCCAAAGTTGAGTCACGCCTTTTCACTTTGCTGAAAATAATACTTCTCACCTTTAATATGAACATTTCAGGACACTTTAATATAAAACACAAATGAATCATACCAATACTCCTGCTGTGAAAAGAGTGATATTATCCCCTCCTTCTTTCATTCAGGTACAAACTTTGAGATTGAATGACTTGCCTGTCTCACTTTCAGAGCTGGGTACAGAACCTGTGAGATAAAAGTTCAATCCAGTCTTTTAACTGAGAGGTTTTACAGTAACCAGTTAACCTCATACTTGCTGATCTGTCACACACTTCTTTTCCTTGACATCATGCCCCTAATGCAGGGAGTGAAAAACACATCCAGTGTTATGATGAAAGTAGCATCTGTGAGCAGAGAGCAGCAACAGGTTTAGGACTCCTTTCTGGTTTTGTGTATCCTGAAGGCAGTGCTAGGCACAAGCAATGGGTAGGTCATAGAAGACGTCTGTTTTGCTGGGGAGGGTGATGTTCCAGGGCAGGCATGACATTGTCCTGCTGTGAGAAGAGCACAGAGAGGTCAGGCTGGGCATTAGCAGGTGGAGGTTGCTATCCTAACACAGAAGCAAGCAAGGTGCTGGTGGATCTTGTTCTGCTTTTCAGGGGTATAGTGTACAGGGTGCTGTGCCCTGGCTGGGATGAATTGGCTGGAAGGGTGCATATGGGGTTGTGTCCTTCACGTTTCCACCTTTCCACCTCCCTCTCCGAGCACCATTGTTGCTCTGGGTGCTCCCAGTTTAGCGATAGGAGCACAGATTAAACCTGTGCAACTCTACAGCTTTCTACCTCTACCAAGCCACGTGCAGTGCTTCCAGAGGTGCAGGGTAGCCCATACTTAAGGCAATGTGCCTTGCTGTCCCATTCATAAGTGATAAAAGCCAGGTATCTGCACATCCATCCCAACTCTGAAGTGCAAAACATGCTAGTAAGGAATAGTCCTTAAGGAAGTGCCTGATATTTACATAAGAATGCCTTTTTCCCACCTATCTGGGCCTACTGGGTATATTTTTACTGCCTAGACCTTGAGGCTCCTTACTGACTATCAAAAGAGAATTTGAAGGTGAGCCCAACTTCCCTTCTGCTTCTGGTTTTCCTTGCTTTGAAGTATCCATGCTTCAGCCTGGAGCTAGCATCTCAGAAGCAATATGGACAGAGTTTAATGTGTCAGTATAGACCCAGCTATTTTGTGCTGCCTGCAAGAACTTTGGATCTGCAAAATGCCTGGCAAGAATATTGTATTATGGAAAAGACCATTATCTCTCTCAGGATGAGAAGGACTTGGCTGCATTTACTCTAGGAAAGGTAACTGTGGCTGAAGGTACATACTCTACAATATCTGACCTAGAGGATGCCAAAATGGTTGTCTGTAGCCTTAGGGCTTTTTAAACCTTGCTGTATAAAAAGCAGAAATATATTACTCATCTTCTGTTGTCTCATCCTGAAAAATGTTTCACCTGTTGTATTTGAGATGAGGGCCCATTTTAGACCAGGGAAGATGAAGAGGGCAAGCAAGAATAAAAGGAATAAATTTTTGTTAGTACAAGCTTTTGCCATGGTTTGTGACTTAAGTATCTTCAAGGGGATGTGAGTTGCAGCCATTTTCCTTCCATGGCACAATGTTTTAATCCTGGGGGAAGAATTTTAAAAAACTCCTAGAAAACTACCTTGGTAGCTTTTCTCTTTCACAAACAGAAACAGGGGTGATGGGGAAAACCTCTTCACTTATTTATCTAAACAGGAGAAAGAACGCATTGTTTCAAGCCACAGGCTGTATCTATAGCCTTAGTGTATCCCTGTAGGGTATTCCTGCAACTTACCTGCTATTGAGAGGCAGCGGTGCTACACAGAACTTGCCAACAACAGATTGCTCATCCTTTTGCCAAAACCGCTTTTTGGGGATATACTTCAGTGCCACACTGTTTATTTGGCAGAGGGGAACTTGGTGGGCCAGCAGCCGTTTGCCCATCTCCTCGTGCGTAGGTCTGCAAGGCAGGGAGAGAGATGTGAGGGAGAATGTTCAATCAATCTGCAGATGCAGGATATGTACAGATTCATGGAAACACTGGAGGAACCTGCAGTATTATTGTGAAGCCCTCATAGAATGAAATGAAGTGAGAAGACTCATCTGTCAAAACAGGGCATTGTATGAGCATCTTGCTGGCTGTCTCTCCATGTTTCACCTCTGTAGTCAGGAATATTTCTGTATAAATATCCTTCCTTCCATCACACAATTACAACCACACTGCTTGCTGTTGCATATAGATTGAAACACCTATGGAATCATGAATGGCATAGATAGAGACCAGTTGTTCACCATTTCTTCCAGTACATGAACTAAAGGTCATCAAATACTAAGAAGTGGCAGGTTCAAAAAGTTTGTACACTGTATGAAGTACCTTTTAAGCTGTTAAAGTCCTTGCTGTGGGATGCTGTGAGGGCTAGAAAGTTTACATGACTGTACAAGTCATGGGAGGGGGACTTGACAAGTTTATGGAAGACAAAAGCTAGTAACAACAAAGCTCTCACCTTTGGTTCTGGAAGTCCCTGAGATGTAACTAGACAATGGGAAACAATTTGAGGAACTATTGCTATATGCTTACACTGACATTTTTTATACTCTTCTCTAGGTATTTGCTTTTGATTATGTTGAAGGTGGAATGCTTGGATAGAGGGACCTTTCTCTGTCCCTGTGCTCTTACCCAGGTAATGTGAACCAAGAAATGACAGAGGTTTGGTAAAGAGCCAGTGATCAGAGCCCAGTTGATCATGTGCTACAGAAGTGTGCTGCCCAGACATTTTAAGTCCCTTCTGTGGAGTCCAACCAGTGTGCCTTACACTTGGTCTGCTTGGCACCTTGGAGAGACTGGAGATCATTGATTTCCTTGTGCTCATGAAGAATAATGTGTGTAGCTGACTTGGTGCGATCCCAGAAGCACCTGGGTGACTCTTTGATCAGAAACATGATGGTAGGCAAAGGGGAGAGAGAATAAAAGGCACCAAAAGAGCCTACGATTCTGCAAACCAAAGTAGCTCTCGGGAGTGGGCTGACAGCTGCACTCACAGCATCCTCCTAAGCCACAGCTGCTGATGCACACCAGTACACCCAGTCCCTCCCTTAGATTGCAGTAGTAATTGCTGGAGGTTTTGTGTGTCTGACTGTGTCTGGCTTGAAGCTGCTAAAAATAGGAAGCATCACAAAATTGTGGTTATAAAGATGAATAACAGATAGCAAATGGAGGCCATCTCTCTACTGCCTACTGTCCATGGGCAGGACCCAGCTCTGACCTAGGACAGAGGAACACAGGTTGAAGCAGGTTGAAGAAAGTCACTCCTTGGTCCAACCCTGCAGAACCTTTGGATGGATGTAAGACTCTTGGCTGGCTTCAGAGGTATGTTTCCTTGAATGCTGGGGATAATGTCATGTGATGTGTATGCAAATAGCAAATGCAGTTGGGAAGTGTCCTGTGTAACAAGCTCCTTACTCAGCAGCCCCATGTCAGCTACTGAAGCTTGAGGACATGTCTCCTGGGGCATGTGTGGGGTAACACCATCCTGAGGAGTGAGATTGGAATTGGTATTTGGGAGAGGAAGAGAGGAGGGCAGCGTGAGGCAAGACACAGCCATGTGAGCCACCTGCTGAAGATTTGAGTCTAGCTGAACACTCCCAAGTGAGTGCCTTTGCACTTCTGGGAAACTGCAGGATGATTTACATGTTAGATCATCTGAAGTAAGTCAGTGATTGATCAGTGTCTGAACTGCAGTGTGAGGATCTATGTTTAGATGCCCATTTGATACTCTGAGCTTGACTGCACTGGAAGGCTGAGCTTTGCCTAGAGTGGGGAAGTTTGCCCTTTGCTACTAGTGGGAATTAAAAGGGATGTCTTCAGTTTTATACTCTCAAATCTGTAGGTTTATTGCTGTAAACAAATTTTTCAGTTTAGTCTTGTGCTTCTTAGGAAGGCATTTAAATGAAACAGAGCTACTGTTGCCCCAGGGTATCTCTGGATAGGTTACTCTGCTGTAACTCCACTGTCATTTAAACTGCAGAGTACAGCAAAGCCTCGGGATTGCCTGCCTGGCTCATTTCCCGGGCAGCCTTTCCATCCAGTGCTCACATGCCTCCTGCTGGACACCACCAAACCCTGTGTCCGATACTGCAAAATTTGCTGCACGAGTCCTGACCTAACCTGAGTGTTACAATTTCCTCTCTCCTGCGTCTGCAGAAAAGGCAGATTTGGCTTCCAAGCCAGGGAGGAGTTGAACAGACTGAGGTCCACCACGCTGGAGTACAAACTCCAAGTTACTGTGCCTGGATGGAAATCTGTGACTGAGCTTCTATGTCACACTGGAGTGTGGCTTCCGCTTCCCTGTTTCTCACTCCTACATCCTGGTGCTCCAGGACTAAAGCAACAACACAATTAGCTTCAGGTCATGAGGTTTGGGCTTAACAGTGAGGACTGTGTGGGAGTCAGCACTAGAACCCCTCTGACCCCAGAAGAGCTGGCTAGGGCTCTTTAGCAGGCTGCTTTCCTGCTTCCCGAGGCTTCCAGCAGCATGTGCCAGCTGCATTGTGGTTCCCAGTCCACAGCAGTGGCCAAGAAGGTGTAGGAAGAAGTGAGGCAGACTTCTGGGGAACTTCTGTGTGGTGGGGAGATCCCTCTGGGGTAAGAGCTGTGGAACTGGAGTCTAGTCCTGTAATTCAGATACAGTTTGGAGGACAGTGGTGCTTTCAAGAGATTTTCCTGTCTACATAGAGGGTCTTGGTCCTCTGGATTTTTCCCTGCAAAGGGAGCTGAAGAGCTTTGCTGAAGGGGCAACAATCTCCTGAAGACATATCTGACTGTGCAGAGATGCATTTCCTTTTTGCAACTTCTGTCCTATAGGGCATCAAGAGAAATGTCTAAGCCACCAAGTCCATCAGTCTGGAACCTCTGGTGGATGGGGTCTTGCTGTAGCCTTCTCTGTCAGGAAGAACAGGGCTAATAACAATCTGACAGTGATTGGGTTTGAATTGGCACCAGGCAAGCATATGGTGTAGAAAAAGAACCTGCATTGCCACATGGAAGTATGCAAATCTGTGGATCCCAGAGCACTCCTACTGCTCTCTGCGCTCAGGGAAGATGTGGACCGAGTCAAGGTTACTGACTAAAAGTAGCACATTCCTGATTCTTAAGGGCATTTAAGGCAAATGTGGAGGGACTCGAAGAAAATTTGTGGTTCATTGCTCAGGGAAATATGGTACAATTGTGTCTTTCCTGAACCAGGATAAATATTCTTACATATGGAGCTGAGAAAAACCAGGCCAGAAGCATGCACTGTCACTCACATGGTGATCTTTGCTGTGTCCTTGGTGCTGTTGCTGAAGAAAGTGATCTCAATGATGGTGACTCTGTTTCTTTTCTTCTGCAAGTGGAACTCAACCAGGCTATGGTAGACTGGGCAAAAAGCAAAGGATGTGGGAGTGAGGGCAGGTACTATCACTTGGACCCACCTGTGCCAAAAGAGGGGCTCTGACACTCATTCCCTAGCCCCACCAGCAGAAAGAAGATTAAACAAGATACAGGAAAGAATCTAGTCTCTGTGCTATGTGAGGCACAGGGGGCATGTTTGTATAGTCCAGTGTGAACAGACACTGAAGCCACATGGCTGTGCTAGCCCAGGGTCATGCCTGCACTAAAAGGTTTGTTGAAAGGGCTTTATGAGGGAGATGTGCAGGGTTATTTGCTCTTCAGCTGTGTGTCTCAGACTCTCTGGGCTACAGCAGATGACTCTGATGGGGATGGTGTGTTACAACTACCTGGCCTCCCCAGAGGATCTGCTTCATTTGGTCAACACCCTTCTGACTCATTTTTTTTTCTCATACTACTTACCACAGAATGGGTCTGAAGGACTGGTCATTAAATAAACTTTCACTTCCTTTGGCAGCTTACTCATGTGGATACCTGCCTGCTCCAGCAGGCCTGCAGGGAGAAATAAAGCCAGTGCAAGGAAAGTCATGAATGACACAGAACAGAAATACAATTGATCATCTCCACTCACCCTGCCCCACTCCCCTGTCTTGAACCACAGACCCCTTTTTTATACTGGTACAAATCAGAGCAAGTACAAGATTGTGGTGTCTATTTGACAGGTTAAAGTTCCCTGAGAAAACCTATTCTACCCTGTAATCGTCACCAGAGAACATCTTGGTACCTTTTTTACATTCTTCTGCTAACAAACTGTGCTACCAGTTGCATCTGTGCAAATGAGCAAGACTAAAGACTACTAAACGCTTCAGTCTTGAGCTAAAATTTCCAGACATTTTTTGAGCTAATTGCCCCTTATTAGGCAGGTGGTGATGGAAACTCTCAACTCATATGTGGGCCCTATGAAATGTTTAAAGATCAGAAATGTTCAAGATTTTGGTCTTCTGTAGGGTAATATATGAGCTTTTATAATGTCCCTGTGAAAGCCTGAAAATTAAACAGCTTCTCACTCTTTCCAAAGAGATCTAAAGAAAATCCTGCTCAGAGAAATGTGAACTCCATACTGTGCTCTGCATTGACACCCATCAGAAATGTATTGTCATCTGCTCCAGGAAGGTCTCATGCTGTTATTGTACCTATTCTGGGACAGGAGGACAGGAAGGGTTCCACACAGTCCAGGCAATGACCATTTAAAAACTCCAGATGACTTGCACAGGGGAACCCCATGATCGGACAGGAATGTTTCAAGGCACTGATATAGAGATGTACTGCTCGCATGTGATCACAGATCAGGTAGTTATAGCCTGAAAGGAAAAATTCAACCAGAGAGAAGCAGCCATGAGCCTTTCTGTTTGCTTCAGTCTTTCTGCACATTCCCACGGAACTGAAAGTCAAGGAACATCCTTCCCCATTAATAACGTTTTGTGGAGCATCTCTGTGACTACAAGCCGAAATCCCACTGCAAGGGAAGTTATGCAGAAAGTTAGAAGAGTATCTCCCAAGCTAACAGAGTCCCTCAAAAGAGGGGCACCACAGGGCTGCCACGTCTCCCTCAGTGTCCCATTGATGAGGCCCCAAGCTCTCTGTAAGGAGATACAGTAGTTTGACTCCCACCTGCACTGGAACCCCAGCTATGGGCAGTGAGGTACCATAGGTGTCCCATGTAACCTGGCCCTCAATGCAGCTGACTCATACAGAACATATCCGAACATTGTATGAATCCACACCATTTACTGTGTAAAGTCCTATTCTCTAGAAGGAGAGGGCAGTATTTGTATTTGTATTTGTACAAGCTGTCTAAGTAGAGACACAGCTTGCAGCATGAAAACAAAAAGAAACTTTTTCTAGTGGTATCTAAGAGCCTTTCTAGCAAAAGTGTCACCTCTACTGATGCTAGGGTTTTGGGCTTATAGAGAAGTGTCACTAAAATCACATCTCTTTACAGGGGTGCTGTTAAGATATTTGATCTGTATGTGATTTTAATTTCAGTTGCTTCTTGTACTGCTGAGAAGAGATGTGGGCCATGAATATGTTTGTTTTAGTTTGCTGTCTGCCCTGGCTGTAGCAGGAGCTGCTTGCCAAACATCATTTTCATGGTGTGCTAAATGGCCATGAAAGCCCTTTGCTTGGCCAGAGAATGTTCTCACCTGCAGAGATGAATCGGGGGCATCCTGGCTGATCTTTGCCTCCGTTGACAAAATAATCAATATGGCCTACAGGAATCCGGATCCCAAAATCTGAAAGGAGGTGAAATGCCACTTCATTCTCAGATTTGGCTGTTCTGTAATCTTTACCCTACATGTTCATGACAGGTCCCAATAACTGGTGGAACATTAGCAGTGCTGGAGCCAGCTCCAGTGCTGGAGACCCCAAGGCTAGATTTCCTGCTTCTGCATGCCTACATTTGCTGCATGGAGTAGAGAGTACTCCGGGCCCTGCCATTAAAATGATAGAGAACTGTGGCTTAAACACCACCTCAGTGACTCTGGTTCTTTATTCTAGGTAGAGAATAAAACTGACCACAACCTTAATGTGGGATTATGAAGTGTAATTGAGAGTTATGTTGGCAGAGGTTTTTGTGATCTCCAGGCAAAAGGTGCAACTCAAAGGCACCACATTATTTTTCAGCACAAGTTCTGCATATGAAGACTTTAAGTACTTTAGAGAAATTACTTTGTTGTTGCACCAGCTGTTGGTTTGACTCTGTTACTTTCTGACAAGCACTCTCCATGGTATCTCTCTTATATCATCTGGGAGAAAGCAAAGTGACACTAGACATATAAATTCCTTTCAGGCAGTAAAAGTCATGCCAAGCCGGTTCTGCATAAACTCACTCTGCTGTAGCAATCTTGCTTCAAGTGCTCTGGGGTATGAATTCATCATTAAAGCCTATCTAAACAAGAAACTTCCTTAGAGTGACCTGAACTCATGGTAGTCTGGCAGAAAAAGGACAGTGACCTACAGACTCCTTAGCAATAATGATGCCAGGAGGAACAGAAGGCCAGGCTGAAGAAGATGGAAGCCAGCTTACTGTCAGCATCGGTATGAATGGCTTCCACGAAGAGGGCATCCCCAGGATCCAGGCGTTCCTCAGGGCTGGCTCTGGTGTACTTAGGGCCTGCAGGATCCAGGGCTGTAACAAAATCAAACACCTCAACAAGGATTCTTCAGCCCCTCTCTTTCTTATTTCTGACCAGTTATTTTATCCAAAACATTAAGAATGTTGCTAGGCATAAATAATAAATTATTCCCAGGCCACACTGAGTATAGAATCATAGAATATTAAGGGGTTGGAATGAACTCTGAAGATCATCTAATCCCATGCCCCCCCATCCTCCAGTTTCTGCAACTGCTAACTTCTACTACAGTTTCTTTGTCATCCACTATTCCATGCCTCTTTAGAAACCTCACGTTTCTAGGCTGTAAAGTCATGACTGAGCTTCAAATACCTCTGACAGTGTTGGTACATAGTGTCTTTTGGATTTTTGGTGAAAGAGAATCAAACTTTTAATACCTCCCCTAATTGTAATGTCATCTGTACAAGCACTACAGTCTGAAAAATGTCACTGAAGATCAGCAGGTGGTGAATTCAGTGCCCCAGGCGTTAACAAATCCAAACATCACCAAAGTTTCACACTATCAAACAATTTTAAAACAAACTGGATTCTGAACCCTCTCTGCACAAATAAAATGAAGTCTTTAGCAATCATCTACATTTTGGCTCCTCGAGCAGCTTCTGGGGAGTCACAGGAATACAGAAAACTATCCTTGGCAATACCAAGGAACATGTTAAAGGTAATTTTTTTCTGAGCTTTATCCTATTCACTTTTTGTAGAAAAGTAACCTCACAAGAATTTTTTTTGCCCTCCCCAGGCAAAAAGAGTTTAAGAAGCAGCTCTGCTCCATATGCCACTTAGCCTCAGAGCTGGCAGTTTTGCTGCTTTGGACTCAGTCCCATTAATTCTCTATGGACAAGGCAATATCAACAATATACAGACTGCCTTGTCTGCATTTTTGAGGGAGGAGGGAAGGAGGAAAAGAAAAAGAAGGGAAACCCTTATTTTCTATTTCTACAAATAAAAGCTAACAATGGGTCTGTAATGTTCTTTAATCTTGATACATACAAAAAGCTGAGAGGTTCCCCACCCACTTCTACAGAACAAGTTGTAGTTAAAAGCTTTAAAAGAAAATGAAAAGTGTTATTTGGTGTAGCCTAAAGTTCTTCCTGAGAAGGGAGAAACATCTAATACAAGCAGCAGTCAATTCCAGCAGAGCTCCAGGGCAAGCACTTTTCTCTCCTCTATTCTCCATCCAGACCTCCTCCAAGCACAAAGCTGCATGAACTCCATTGAGATCTACAGCCTCAGCAGCTAAGAAAACTACTCACTGAAGCTAAACAGTATGCAAGCAAATTCCTCCAGGCTTTTAAATTTCCTTTGAAATGAAACAAATTGCTCTATTGAAACAAGTTGCTCTTTTCTGAGTGCTTCCTTTTGCATAGGGGCTTTTTGTTCCAGTTCCTATACGTTTTGCTTTGTTGCACAGGGAGATATCCACTGGAACAAGCATAGCTTAAAGAAACTTACTTCACAAAAAATAAAGTCTGTGCTGTAATGCCTAAGATTCACTTTGGTTTTGCTCCACACAACATTTCTTAGGTGATTAAAAAACACTTCAGCCAATTATGGCTCTGGGATCACATTCCTCTGTGAGTGTATGCATGTGTGTGAGGAGACAGGAGATGAGATCACACATATCTTGGACCTAATCCCACCTATCCTGGATCTAATCCCACCTCTATTCAGGCTCCTAATTCTGAACTGGAATCTGCAATGCTCAGCATGCCTGTGAGTCATAGGACAAGCAGGGATGAGGAAAAGGGGTTGTATTCTAGCAGAGTTAAAAACTGATGGAATAAATAGACCTACAGAGCTTTTACAGCATATAGACAATATAAAGGGAAAAGTCTTTAACTTTGAATTTAATTACTATGATTTCATGGGAACATATCTGCTTCTGCTCTTATAAAGATGTTGCTGATCATAAAATCCTGGTGCAGAACTGTGGCTACTCCAATTTCCTCCTAATATAAACTTTGACTCACAGTTTGAAAAAGGGCCCAACAGGAAACTCAGCTCCTCTGAAGAAATGCCTGTACTTCATGCAATGTGAATAGTTATGACGTGAAGGTCGAACCAACATTTCCCTGGACTGTTCTGCCAAGTGTGCAGTGAGACCCTTCTTGAAGACACCTCTGTGAGACAGACCAGCATGGGCTGAGGCAAACAGAGAACTGTGGTCACACTGCTGGAGACTTTATATCTGTTCCTTCTCGGTGGCATCTTCCCTCCTATCAAAATGAATCTCTGTCCTTGGGGATTCCCAGAATTGAACAACCTGATATTACTTACAAGCCACCTGTGCTTTGAGGAGGAGGGAGGGGTGGTGTCATGTGTGGACTAGAGACTTTCCAAGGTCACTTCTTGCCTAAATATTCTGTGACTGTATTCATGCTCCAAACCTAAAGGCTGAAAAGGCCCTGAGCAGACTGGTGACTGGTGACTGGAAAATCACTGTCAGACTCTTCTGAAGGTAGGAAGAAGCCCATAACCTTGGATCTAATGAGCCCATATGTAATTAAAAGACCACTCTGAATGAATCCCCCTTCCTTGCTCTTTCATTCTATCTCTTGAAGAACATGTGAGGATCCAAGACTGAGTTTTATGGTACCTGTTATCCGTCCCAGCTGACCACCATGGAAGTGCCCCACCAGGCCCCCGACATGTGCACCAAGGCTTACCCCAATGATGTGGATAGATGTCCCTGAGACTCCCAGGGCCTGCAGATTGACAATAATAGAAATTAAAGTTTCTGTGGTGGAAAGGTGAAATACCCTGTCTCACCCCACGCAGCAGCTCTGTAATTCTTTTGTCTCTGTAATTGCTTTTGAGTTGTACAATGGAAAAGCAAATAGGTAAGGGAAGGATGAGTATTGCCCTTTCCTGTTTTTCAGAGTCTTTGTTTAGGGCCACAGATGCAAACTCAACCCTAACTAGGCTGGTTTGATGCTCCTATTCATAACTACACAGCCTGTGGCTTCTCCTTCCACAGTTTGCTTCAAACTGTGCACAATGTGATGCATACCCAGGACTCCTGTGCTGTGCAGTCCAGGTCAGCAGTGCAAATGTTTCATGGACACTTTATGCATAGCTGCTTAAGATACAGATCTATCACCCTCATTGCAGGAGTGGTGTTCAGATGTGCTGTGCAAGAACAAACTGGGTGGGGCACATCTGGGTATTTCCAGCTACTGGAAAGTATATCTGAAACCCAAAGCAAATATAATATAGCTTCAAATCTCATTCCCTCCGGCTTTCTGGACAAAATTTCTGAGCAGAAGAAGACTGTCCACTGACAAAACCCAAGGTGTGCTTTAGGTTTGTCTCAGGCTGGAGAGGGAGCTGACAACTGGGATTTTTTCCAGCAAATGCCAAAACTCAAGAGAAAGAAGAAAAACAGTGTCCAGGCTCAAGCCTGGACTGAGAGCAAGGGGAAAAAAAAAAACAAATTCTGAAATAAAAAGCCCACTTGTCCAGCTCCTGGAGGCAGCAGGTTGGGAGCAGCTCTCTGGATTGTTTCCATGAATGATGTTCTCTGGCTATGTTCCCCCACACTGGAAATGCATAGTGGCTTACCAGGAGCTTGCTGATGAATTGTGAGATGGAGAGGGCCAGCTGTGTGACATTTTCCACTGCAGAGGGATAGGCTGCTGTAGACCCATAAACCCAGTCTACTGCGATCACGTTCACCTGGCTTGTGTGCAGTATGGCTTGGACAAGCCCTTCAACCCAGGAAGGTTTGGTACCCAAAGCCCTGTGGAGTCATCAGAAACAAGTATGTTAGATGTTTACAAAGTAGGACAAGTGCCAGTACATTGTTCACTGGTGCTGGAGCTTCACATGTCTCAGAGGAGACTGACAAACAGTTGCTAAAAGTTGTTTCTGATGCCAGACACCCACAGCTGGAACTTTTTTTAGTTGTGCAGTAACACTTTCAAGAATGTATTGATTCAAAAGGCAACCAGATATTTTAATGAACAAGATAACATTTGCAGAGCTCAGGGTGAGATCTTGGTTTTACTGTGGTGTTTCATTCAGCCACCACAGAGCCCACCTGGAGTAAGTGAGCTGACCAAGAACACCTTCTCTGCTACCAACTGGCAGGAAGTCCTTGGCCAAATCACCCAGTCTTTGACTGCTATAGTTCCTCATCTCTAGACAATTGAAAAAAAACAATCTGTACTTAAGAATTCAAGGAAATCTGAGGAGGCTGTTCTACCCACTTTTCCTAATACCATCTTGTGAAGACTGTGCTAGTCACATGGAGGCAAGAGCTGGTTTTCTGAGAAGACCCTGCAGAAGACATCTGCTGTGGTTTTATCTTCTATGCCCTTTCTGTTCAGCCATTTGCATTTCAAAACAAATAATGTTATATGGTCCCACACGACTGAAAAATGGCACAGTAAAATAAGCTTGCCGAATGATGGCAATATAAAAAAAACCAGCTCCAATCCCTACAAGAATAGAGGTATAATGTGTCTGCCAGGCCTTCTAGATGGCTAATTAATCCAAGCTGTTGGACACGAATTCCAAGAACATGGTTTAAAGGAACAAGATTCTTGAAGAAAAGAATTCTTAATTAAAAAGGTGGAAAAAGGAAATAAATAAAAAGACGTAAAGGAAGAGAGAATGAGACAGTGAAAGAGAGAATAAGATTGATTCCAAGTTCTAACATTTTTTAGGTTCAAAAAAATGTGAAGCACACACAAAACAGGCAACTGGTCACAAACTAAAGGACTTCAAGTGGTGTTGTAATGAGGGGTGTCAGCAGCATTTTCTAGGCCTCTGGCCCCAGCCCACCAACAGCCTCCCAGACAATTCCCAGGTCCAGTTTGGGGCTAAGCACCCCAGGCTCTCTTCTTAGCAGGTGTATTGCATGCAACCACTCTGCTAGGGGAGATAAAGTAGGTCACACAAGCAGGACACTTCCATGCCAGCCCCTCCCAGTGCTTGGGAATGCCCCAGCAGTGTTTAATTTACCAGTAATAACTCAGTCACTGTGCTCTTCTTTCTCTCACCTGAAGCCATGGATTATGATCTTGGTTTCAAGGCTGCTGTTGAAGCTGCAGTTCTTGATGCCATCATCAGCTAAAATCAGCTCTCCACAGCTGGGGTTTGAGGAGGTGAACAGAATAAACTGGACCTTTAGTTTACTGCCCCGTAGGAGATTTGCAGTCTGGAAGTCAGTGCAGTGATGCCCTGAGAGTCCGTCTGTATTCCGTGCAAGTAAAGGGAGTGAGTAGCACATTTAGTCTGTGTCTGTGTAATGGGAAAAAACAAGCCACCTCCTTCTAATTCATTAGGAAAATGAAGGTAACAATCTCACTTCTATTGATAAAGATTAAAAAGTTAGAACATAAATTAAAATGAGCCTATTCTGGAAACTTTACCTGACGGATAAAGATGTTTCTTTGTCCCTTGATGGAACTTCAGCACTGGCTGGGGAAGATAACCATGTATGTCATGCTGGCTTTGACTTCTGGGAGTTGTTTTACCAAGAGGTGAATGACATCCTGTTGAGTTTTTTTAGCAAATTGGCCATATACACCAGCTACTAAGTACATTTATAAGGTGCCTACTAGATCTTTAAAAAAATAGTTGCCAACAGGTAGGCACCTCTGAATGGGGATATTTCTGTTCAAGTTCTGGTAAGCTTAGTAGAAGGTACAAGTCTAAATAACAGTTGTATCAAAAATCCAGAAATAAATGTGAGAATGCTTGTGATAAAATATGAGAATGTTGATGAAAAAAATGTGCCAGTGATAACTTCCAGATTGATTCATTTACTGGATGAAAATGCTCTATGAGGAGGACAAGGCAGCTACTGGAAGGCCTAGATTTAAAAAAAAAAAATCTCAAACCTGTAGCTAGTAAAAAAAATGAGCACATTTAGGCTAGAAAGCAAACATAGAAGTTTACCAGTATGTAGTACCAGCAGTATGTGTATTGCTTTATGAACTGGCCTAGTTGCATCCTTCTGCAATGACAATGCATGCACCTTCCCTTTTCTGGATTGGAGGAAGTGAAACAGCCTTGTATTTGCATACACAATACTTTTTTCTTTTTCTAAAAAAAAAAAAATCAAACAACCAGCTTCCTAATTTCCCTTAGGAGATACTTTACACCATCTAGGCAGAACATGGCCTAAGAGTCAGCACAAAAGGGTGAGATTCAACACTTGGATTCCCCCTTGTGGGATGTAACTATCCCTCACTGTGTTTTATTTTGGCCTTCCTTTGTAGGCAAGGGAGAAAGACATGTTCTCAGACATCATCTTGGAAGAAATGTAGATCATGACCCAATTTATCTAGCAAAGGCAGGTTCAGTGCAAGCACAGTGCATATCAGAAATGGTGTAAGATGAAGGGGATAGCAAAGGTAAGGCAGGGGGTGCACTGCAGTGGAGCTGCAGGTGATGTAGGACTGTAGTGGTGAGTTTCATTGACAGTACAATTAAAGAAAGAAATGGAAGCGTGGTGTTTGTTTATTTCCTCCCAGCTAAGCTTTCAAAGCAGGAAATGCCAGTGCCAGAGGTCAAGCAGTCCCTTTTCTGCTTCCTTATACTTCATGGTAAACGTGGATCATTCTTGTACATCAGGTTAGTGGAATTAAATCACTGCGAATGATTGACTCAAAGCATAGGAGAAGAAAGGACAAATCTCGCACTACCTTTTCTCTGGCACCCAACAAGATTACTGCAAGGATTCTTGACACACAGGTTGTTTAGGGAGAATTGAATTCAGATCCTTCTGTGTAAAACCTTCAATCCCTTGCCAGGCACTCATGTTTTTCTTACCTGCTTGTGTTGAGCCGAGCAGTAAGACGACAGCAAGAACAACGAGCAGTTGTCTCTTCAGATCTGCAGCCATCTTCTAGTTAGTTCACTACACATACAAGGATTGTACAGGAGAAAAACATCTATGGTGGGTTGCTTGATCAGCTTGACTCTGTTAATGATCAACCAGCCTGTGCTTTTTTGGGAAAAAAAAAGGGAACAGGCAATTACCTCTGCTCTTATTTGACCGTAAGACAAAGTCTGAAGCAGAGACTTCACTGACTTTTTGGTTAAAAAATATGTTGACACTCCTTTCCTCCCTTCCTCGTCTCCCTTGAGATAGTTTTGCTTCAGAAATCAGCTAGTGAAACCAGTCCCAGCAAGTGATAGAGTTACAGCACTTTGTCCTTGCCACCTATACCTTTCTGCCAAATTCTGACTGGGAATGCTGGTTTTTCACAAGGCTTGTCAGTCCATGCCAGGAAGGATCATACTAGCCTTGCATCTGTGTATTTACCTATTGCATTGCTGTCTCTCTCCTGTTATTTCTGCTTTTGGTCAGACACCCATAACAGCCAAAAGAAGGCAAAGCAGTGGATTACTTCTAACTGGTGGTCGTACAGTCATATGCCCAGACTTGTACATTTCCTAGGGCAGGGACACTCCTCACTTTTCCTTTTGTTTGCATTTCAGATAGCACAGGAAATAAAAGAATGACCTCAGTAATGCACCAGTATCAAAAGCATGTAAATACTTAAAAAAGGCCTTTGAAAAAAAACTTATACTGCTTCAATATATACAGATGGAGAAGCATAAGTGCACAACCAAATATGTAACCAGCAGTCTGTCACATGACATTCATTATATGGTGTTACCATCTCCCTGGCTGTGATGGACTTTCAGGTAAGGACACACCTGTTTCCTAAATCTCATTGGTGTGTGTTGGTCCATCTTGCAGAACAAGGCAGCTTTGCCCTGCATTGTGTTAAATGGCAGGAAGGGTAATGAGCAAAGGAATATTCCCTGTCCAGGCACTATTCTACAGTGGCTTTATTTGAACAGCAAAATGAAGTGATTACTTCAGTATGATCAGAAAGATGACCAGAGACATTTCAGAAAGCATCTGGCATTACTTTCCTTTACAGTTACTGGTGATAGGAGTAGATTTCCTTACCCCACTTTGCTCCAGCTGAAGGTTTTGGGGCTGTTTTAAGCAAAAGATAATTTTATTTCCAAGTATCCTGAGATAAATTTCTCCAGTTTTCACTGGGAAGTTAGGCAGCATCAGCTGCCTGGCTTAGAGGAATATTGTAGCCCTGCCTCATTTGCATCCTCCCAGAGACATACACAAATACATTCTGATCCTGAAATACGTACCACCAGGATGAAGTTGGCATATTGTCAGAGAAGTAGGTCCTTAATGTCCTCTCAGTCACAAATATATGATTGAGTTTGTCAGCCCAATCAATATTCCAAGATTGAAAACTGCAATATGAATAGCCAGTACCTGGCTTCCAGCCCACTCTGCATCTTTCCATACAGTCAACTCAAGCTGATTCACAGATTGTAAGATAAAAGTATGTGGACTGCAATGGGCCCACTCCTTTTTCATTACACCCAAAAATGGATGAAATCTCAATCAAGAAAGAAGGAAATAATTTTGTGGAATGATACCATTAGGCAATGACATGTCAATACAAGCCTTTAGAGCAACAGTGTAATTGTGAAAATGATTAATTTCTTCAAACAAATTGGGGCACCTAAAGAAAACAAGCAAACATTTCTTTCATTATTTTTTTTTTAATTTAAAATTATGGCAATAAACACTACTCCTTGTTGCGGGATGCAAATATTACTCTTTGACAAGTCCTATGCAAATTTTGAAATACCTTATAATATAAGGCAGGCACCAATATTACAGCCCTTGAGTAAAACAAAACTATGGCCAAGATGTGCAGTTTTGGTTTAGTTTTATGGATTTGCAGAGCTGTTAAACAGCATCCTGGTATTTAATAACTCTGCAAATAAACAAAACTGGTGTTTTTCAAGCGGAAATGTCTTTGTGAAATTGAAAATGGTGTTTCCTGAGAAGGTTTTCTTTTTTTCTGTAATCTCAGATTCAGTAATTCCAGGATTTATTTTTTTTATTATAGCAGCACACTGTCGTGGTTCCTTATGCAAACAGCAAAACCCACGCAGTTTTTCTGTGTTATTCTGTGCTTAAAATGCTCTTACCAGGAACAGTATTTTGGTATGAAGGGTTTTCTTTTTATTTCTTGTGAACTTCATTACTGAGTAATTACAGGTATATTAGTTCAGAAACTTAATGCCACTTATTTTACTTCCCAATGGGAGTGATTGTAATGGCAAAGGGATCATTGTTGCAAAGACTTTCAAACCACTCCAGATTTCTTTTAACAGTCTCTTATAGCGTACAAGCATGAAGCAATGTGACTTGCTCGAGAATGAATCAAGATAATGAAAGTAAACAAAATTGACTTTATGCACAAATTCTTTTAATTAAAATAAAAAATTAAGGATTGCACTGTCTCAACATTCAAGCAATGCTGAAAGTACCCAACTCAGCTGAAAATGTTGTCTCCCTACCCACAAAACAACAGCTGTATAAGCACTGCAAATACCCAGTAGTCAAGTGGAAATCTGATCATGGGAAAATTCACTTAGACTGGAAAACTGTTTTTGGTACTGGAAACAATGCAGTTGTGGTAGCAGCGTGGGACCTTGGGGGAAGCCAAGTGTGAGTTAAGCAAATGATGGCTATTTAAAACCTCTCCCTAGGGCCTTTGCATTCGAGGTAGGGCATGAAATACACACAGAGCTTAGCTCCTGTATTTTCTGTCCTTTGCCCATGGAGTAGAAACCATGGCTCTGTGTTAAGAGTATAGGCTCCCTTATACTGTCCCCAGGATTGACAGAGGAGTTGGGTTTAGTTCTCACATCAACAAAAAAAAATTCAAACTCCTGACTTTCAGAAGAGTGTCCTAACTATGACAGAACAGGAAGAAAACATTAAAGATTGTCTTGGTGACTGAGGAAAGGAAACATGGGGAGGTCTCACTGGGGACTCTGTCAGGAAAGGAGGAAAACCAGTCATTTTCCTGTGTCTTTTTTTGAGTACTTTATGGGCCTTCTATCTGGTATAACTATATAAATAGGCATAAGAAGGGAAAATAGATTCTTGCTACGTATTCCTGTAGTTTCCTGCAGAGGAGCCTAGGTTTCTCTTTCACTTTCTCTGCCCCATGAAACCCTAATCTCCCTCTACAACACAGAGCAGCTCAGTAGGAAGAACTTAGGCCTGCCATAAGTGCACATGGGGAACTTCCTGGGATTCCTTCCACCCTAAAATAACTGGTTTCAAAGTGAAAGTGTCTGCCTCTGCTTCAGATTTCTCTCTCCTAAGCTCAAAGGTTTCATAACCTACAGGAAAGTTGTAGTGTGCAAGCATCTTCCCAGCAACAAGATTCAATCCAAAGTCTCTGACTTCTTGGGAGGACATTTTACCTTAGAAGAGGACTAGACAGCAGCAAAGAACATGTGCCCTTGCTACGAGGATACTGGAGGAAGATGGCCACACTACATTTCTGGTGTAAATGATGTGACTTGGAGCTTTTACCAGTGAGGGAAGTCCCTTTGACACTTGAGATTGAGAACAAGGGGGAAAAGGAAACAGAGGAATAGAAAAGTTTGGTATGGGTTTCTATCACTGAGCAAAAGGAATTTATAGGATGGGCCTGACTCCATTTCTGAGTTATGCGTCACGACATTCCAACACAGCTATGGAAAATGGATCAGTATTATTCTGGTTTTGTGGGAACTGAACAAGACAGCGTTGCTCAGCCCAGGGTGCAATGTCATTCCAGCTCATGCTGCAGCCTTCAGTGATGAGTTAAGGGAGATTACGGTGATTCCTAGAAGGGGGGAAAAAATCACTCAGCATTGGAACATAATTTGGAAGGTCCTCTGGTTAGAGGTCTCCATGATTGCCAATTTTATTTTTTTTAATCTGTTGTGTGAAGAGCAATATTGAGGTCACTCAAAGTGGGGATGAATAGCCCAACACAACTACTCATCAGTGAACATGTGGGCCAAGCACACTGGGAGAGAGCCAAGTGAGGGGAAAACCTGCAGTGAGAGCCCCCCATGGACAGCGCTGGTGCTGTGTTAGTGTCCCCCTGGGCAGGTAGTCAGGCTCCTGGGAGCTGAGCAAGCTTTGAAGTCGTAAGGTCTGCACCTGACCCCTTCTCAGCCAGGGTAATGCACCATGAGCAGGATGCAGGCAAAGGAGGTTGCAGCATCCTCTCACAGCAACTCACTGCCGTGGGAGAGAAGCTGACTCCCAGCTGCCACTGGAATATTTGGCAGAGTTGCCATGTTGCAGCAGCTGCTGAGTATCTATGTTTCCCAAACTGTCGTGGTATTTTCCCTTTCTTCCTCAAAAACACTTCATAGTGTCAAGAGGCCAGTCATCCATGGAACAGAATCTAAGTGTGTTTTATTTTTGTGAATGGGCTTCTGAGCAGCTAGTCTAGAAGGAAACCCCTAGAAATCAGAGTTAGTTTCTGTTAGATTTTTTTCCTTCACTCTGGAAGAAGGGTCACCTCCACAGAGACCAACCTCGCCTTGGGAGGAAGAGGTGAGCATGGCCAGGCTTAGCCTCGAGCCCACCCCTCAAAAGGAGATATTGTCAGGTGTTGCTCAAAGAGAACAGGGGGTATTTTTGGCATCATGGATATCAACCACCAGGCTCCAGGGATTACTAGGCCTGGAAGGTGTCCTTGCCAATGGCAAGAGGATTGAAACAAGATGATTTTTAAGGTCTCTTCTGACACAAACCATTCTGTCACCATTTTCTGAGGCAGCAAGCTGCATGCTACCTGCTGAAATCCGTTCTTCCCCTGACCCTGGGGCTCCCACTCCGCATTACACTGATTTAGTTTCAGCTTTTCAATTAGCAGAACCGATGCCTCCCTGCTGTAAGAGCAACACGACAATTTCTGCCTTCAGAGCCATGACAGAATCTCTCTGCTGGCCCTGAGCCCCCACGAACCAGAAAGCCCCTCCGCAGCATCGCCTGGCACCCCAAGCCCCTCTCTGGCAGCCGCAACCCACCGGTGCGCAGCGGAGGCGGCCGCCGCGTCCGAAATCCCCTTTCCCAGCTGCGGCGCGGGGTTTCCAGAGGATGCAGGGGTTTCCAGAGGATGCAGAGGAGGCCGGTGCCTGGACCCTCCCACCTGCCGCGGGGAGGAGCGCTCCGCCCTTCCCCAGCGCTCCAGATCTGGCGGGCAGCGATGCGGCTGGTGTCATCGCTCCTGTGCTTCTCGTCCCTCCTGGGTAAGCCGCGACTGGGGGGGACAGTGAGGACTCCCCCGGGCCCCCCGCTTTCCACCCTTCCCTCCTCACTGCCCGGGGTACCGCGGGAGGTGGGAGCGGGGCATCCTCGCCCGTGGGGAAAGGCTCCGGGTGTGTGCGGACGGGGCTGGAGCTGGGGGGGTTCTGGCCTGGGAAGATGCCCCAGCCCTTCCCCGGGGGGTCACGGTCGCCCCCGGCTCCCCGCCCGACCCCCGCGACCAGCGCGGCCACAGCGGCTCCTGAGCCGGGTCCCCCCGCCGCCCGTGTGCTGTCATTCCCGGCTGTCCCGGGCGGGGCCGGGCGCCTGCCCCGCTCCCACGTGTGACTCTGGGATCCCCTGCCGGCAGTCAGCACTTTTAGGACCCCCCCCCACCCTGCTCCTCTGTCCCGCTTGCCTCAGACTTGTGTAAAGGGGAAGGTGACGGAAGGAAGCGGGTGTGATGGTGTGGGGCGCGCCAGCCCTGAGTTCATTCCTGCCCGGGCGAGTCACCTTGCCCTGCGGAAATAAAGCAGCTCCTCAACCACAAGGGCAGCCTCCTCCTCGCACCCGGGGGCACGTTTGCCCCCGGTTCCCGAGGGGCTAAGGAGCTCAGGATACAAGCCTTTATTGTAAAAATATCCTTGTCCTTCATATATCCTGTATATGAAAGTGTTGTTTATTTTGTGTTCCATGTTCCTTCTAGTTCAAGGAAAAATCATCAAAGTTCTCAATGGTTTTGTGTTGGGTTGTTTGGGTTTTTAACTTGTTTGTTTGTTTTAAAGAAGTAAATTATTGATATTAACTGCTGGCAAAATACTAATCAAACGCCTTCTTAGTCCAAGTTCCATGTTTGTCTGAGAAGCACAACCCTCACACCCATAACCCTTGCACTAGGCTGTGAACATTACAAGTATAAACAGAACTCGCTCATTTGTTGAAATTGAAGATGTATGTACAATGTATCTCTTATTGTCATCAGACATAGCTGTTATTGCTAGATGGGCCAAGAAGCAGGGTTTCATCTATGAAGGTCTTCCTATCATCCCTCTAGTCTAAGGGATTTCTTGGTGGCTTTTGCTTTTTTTGTTTTTTCTTTTTTTGCTTTGGGAGTTTCCTGGATGTGTCTGAAACAGGACCCATCGTATCCCCTTTTTAAAAATAGAACAGTCTCCTCTTGCTTTTCCTGAAGGCTTTAAGCAGCTAGTTCTGCTACTGAGTGTTCAGAGCAACTCCTGGATATTTCCTCCCCACACTATTCTAGAAGTCTTCAGCTTGTTTTGTTTAGTTAAGATTGTGAGATCCTGTTCTGTAAGAGAGTGCTGAGGGACCAGGTGTGCAAGGAGGACCAGTGGAGAAACCAGGACACTGCATACCTGCATAGGTCGATATGCCGGGTTCAGCCTTAGGTGCAATTGCTTCATCTCATAGGCAGTGCTTTTGCACATAGTTCTAAATAAGTGTTACTAATGCATGATAAACTGAGTATCCTCCTGTGACTTTTTCTGTGTGAGGGCACTTTGTTACCTCGCATTACTTAAGTTGGCATGCTGCTGCTACTCTGAGCATCTGAGTACTATGGAAACAAGATTTCAGGCTCCAAAGAACATACTGTTGAAAGGGAGAGATGATGGTAATTGGATGACTGGAGAGGGTAATTGTAGCTGCAAGTATCATAGTGTTCTCCTTTAATGAAAAGATTAGTGAACTCTGCTGTCTTCTCTACAAAACTTTCATTCTGAGGTGACTGACTAGAGCAGGAGATCAGGATTGCAAACTCTTTACTGCTCACTAAACAGGCAAGATTTCATACCATGTTTTTTTGTATGCTTGTATTATTGCTATTATGTGTGTGTTGACTATGGTCAAATGTGTCATGTTAATTTTAACAAGGTGAAATAATCTATCATCTCTGTATGAGATAGTCAAGACCCTGAAAGTCAGACTGATCTGCCCAAGTGCACAAAGTAAATCAGTAGCAGTTTGACTTGGCAGGAAAACTTCTAGCCTTGCAAACACCTGTTGTGAACACCAGGATGCTGTTGGTAGATCCTCATCCTCTTTCAGTCTTCCCCTCCTGAATCCCTGCTTTCTCCATCCAAATTCAAAGCACTGCACTTATCCTAATTGTGTTGCTGAATGTCTGGAATGGTGTGGGGGGAGAGATGTGCTTCTTCATTCTCCTGTGGGAACCTGTGGCACACAGAAGCTGCTCTTCACAGTGCCCTGCCAGGTCAGATTTTTATCTCATAAAACCTCAGTCTTGCAAATTAGAGTGCAAAGTCTCACCTTGAGTCTATGGAAGGACTTTGATTTTAGACCTACCAAGCACATGTTCCTTCCATCCTTGAAAATTCAGGCCAAAACTGCTCAGATTTGGGATCCTGAAGATTGTATGTGGGTGGGAAAAAAAGTCAGTGTAGTCTCTGTGGCCTAATTTGTTGATGGAACCCACAGAGCGGTTTTTGCATCCTTCCTGTATAAGGTGAATAAATAACACCACACCAGCAGAAGGATTGCAGTGCAAGCCACACCAGAGGGATGTTCTCCTGCACTGCAGACAGCAGCCAAACTTCTAGTAACTTTAGCAGAGTCAGGACTTCACCCCAAAAGCAAAGGGGATATGGGAATTAAGCTGGATATTTGAACTAGAGCACCTAGAAACATTCTGTGTCTGTAGTGCAGCTCATCTGAAAGCCAGGAAATTCTTTCAAGGTTATGAGCATCAACTCATTTTTATGCAGTATTACAGCCTTCTAGTTCTTGCATGTTATACTGGGTTCCTTAATGCTTCATTTCCCAATTGAACTTATTTATAAACATTGAATTAAGTGGAGAAAACCTGGTTCACCTAAAAGCAGAGTTTACTATCTACAGTATTGAACATAGACTGACAAATACTTTTTATCAGCTCTCAGGTTTTCTTTCAAGCATCTTCTGAGTGACCAGCATAGAAAGCAAATGTACCTCAGTGTGGCTTTCTGCTTCTTTCTCATTAGGCCGTTCAACAAGTTCGGACTGGCTTTTGTTTTCATTTTAAAATTTCCTGTCTTTTTTTCTCTACACACAGAAATATATGCTCCTTTCTACATTTTTGTTAATCATAAAAACTCTGGGATTGCTCAGTGTTTTTTTCTGTGTCTCTCTGCTCCATGGGAGATGTTATGGGAACTATATTACAAGGCATTGGGATGAATAGGGGAAAATCTGGACTGCTAACAAATTCAGGTTGCTTGTAGAATGTGGTTAGTTCATAGTTTGCTAATAGAAATATTAAACGCAGTTTTTAATGGTACAAATGGAAAAATCATTCATCAGCTCTATGAAGGTGACGCACACTTTTGTTGTCCTGCAACCTTACTCTGGAGTCTTCCTGAATAAACAAAGGAAGTTAGGAATGTCTCACAAAGGAAAAAAAAATCGAACCAAACCTCTGCCATCTGCTTAAAAACTCTTGATAAGGGCTGAGGATGTTACATCATATGAAAACAAAAAAGAAACATTTTTTTTTTTACCATTGCTATTTAACATTATAGGGTGAATACAGAGTGAAAAACATTACTGATAGTTTCTTGGCTTAATGTACTTAACGGTCTTAGACCTTAGAAAGCCAGGATCATCTCTGGATTGCATACACAGACTCCTTTGATCTTGAGTGGTTAAAGGTGTTAGTCAAAAGGGAAAATAAAAAAGATAGTGTATGTAGGTTTGTCTATTTTGGGGTTTATATTCTTAATGGTTCTCCTATCTGTTTACCATCTATTGGCCGTGTTCAGGGTAGTGTTACTGCAGGCTCTCTGGGTGATACAGGGTTTGTAAGAGACATAGATTGTAGTTTAGGGTACGTTTAAGCTGATGTTGCCACAGGACAAGAACAGTTCCTCTCTATGGCATCCATTTGTGCAATCCTTTATAAATGGAACTACAAAGATGGTCTGGCTGAAAATTAATTGGATTGAAGGAAAAAAGTTATGGGGACAGGTTATTTTCTCAGTCCCATTGATCACAGAATCTATGGAAAGACTGTGCTAGTACAGCATAGAAAGTGCTGCTATGTGGATGTTGGGAGTAAGTGACCAGAGGATTTAGAATCATAGAACGGTTTGGTTTAGAAGGGACCTTAAAGATCACCTAGTTCCAACCCTGCTGCCATGGGCAGTGATACCTTCTACTAGACCAACTTGCTCAAAGCCCCATGCAACCTGGCCATAAACACTTCTAGGATTGGGATATCTACAACTTCTCTGGGCAACCTGTTCCAGTGTATCTGGACTGCTTTTGAACTGCGTTTTTTAAGTATTTCAGGGTAGGCCTGAATGCAATTCAACTCTATCCCTAAGCAAAGCCCAGGAATTGAAAATAATCAGTGTCCTGCTGGACACAGTGATCCTCCCTGACTGTGTTTCCCAGTCCTCCCTGTCCCTCTCTCACCTTATGCTACCATGTATTGGCCTGGGCGTCACTGGATTTAGCAGATTATGTTAGTAACAATAGTTACATAGTAAAAACCCCCAACTGTATAAACTGAATGAACAGTGGCTCAGTCCAACAGAGCAGGATCCTGAGACTGCAAAAAGGAGGGCAAAAGCAGGTGGAGGGGAGAGAAAGTGAAATGTGTGGGATCTGGTGTTTGCTTAATTGCCTTGAGCTAATCAGTTATCTGGGGCAGGGGACACAAGATTTTTAGAACAGGAGCTCTCTAATTGCAGCTCCCTGCTGAAGGGAGGGCTATGTTGTTTATGTTTATGACAACAGAACCGGGTAAATCTAAGTTGCCTCATAGTGCAGGCAATAAAATAGTTTAGTACATAAAGCCTTCTGAAGCTGGAGTTAAGTGTTTAGATTATCCTAAATTTGTCTATGCAGAGCATGCCATGTTACAGAACATACAGGTATGTTTTTACATGCTGTCTTCCCATCGGTGCCCCATATAGTGCCTCCACAGGAAAATATTTGGATCCCATGGTCCTGCAGTAACTCTTCCTCTGTGTGGTGAATTCCCTGGAGTACTGCCCTGTTAGTGGACTCTGGCTGCCACAGAATAGATGCAGTTTCCCCACTGTAAAACTACATAAGAAAGACTCTTGTAAGGCAGAGATCAGTCTTTCTTTTATTATAAGATCAATTAAATCAGTGATCAGAATAATTTGTGACTGAGTAATTATTAATAAAGTCATAATGCTGCTCAGAGGTAATTTCTGGGGACTCAGACAGTAGAAGGAATATACAAAGCTAAAGTACTTGGGTTTGCTGCACTGGTATGTGAACGATAGGAATGATGGAAATTTGGGTTTGCTGCACTGGTATGTGAACGATAGGAATGATGGAAATTCAAATTTGTGCTAGATGGGTAGTAAGAAGCAGCCCGACAAACTGCATGTGGTTTGCTTAGCAAAAGTGAAAACACTACTTAAACCAGGGTGATGATAAGACCTGTGAGTAGGTGATGTTTACTAAGCTAACAATGTTGTGTGAATCTAGACAGTTACATCAGAAATTTCCCCTTGCTGCTAACAGAGCAGTAATTCTGTGAAGCTTTTTCTCTTGCTGCTGCCTTTAGTGTGGCCATGGTGACACTGTACACATACTGGTGTGTGAACAGGCAGAGTTGCTAGAGATGGAATATTTTTGTTGATGTTTGTTTAGTATTGCACGAACAGGCACCTGAAACTAACCTAAAGCAACACTTTGGAAAGAAGAAAGCACCCAACTCAAGAGGGTGCCACAAAAATAAAAGCCCATACATTTACAGTCAGAGAAAGGAATATCCTTTCCAACTTGGAAATATAGCCCAGTGGGTACTATTAAGTTTATTTAGAGGCATTTCCTTGGAGTTGCTTTTGTATCAAGAGCTAAAGTTTTAAAGGTTAAGAAAATACGTGAGAGCTGCACTCTCACTTTCTATGTTGAGATGTGCACTGCACTCTTAGCTTCAGTTTCAGATCTTTGAAGAAGCAGGTCTGAGCTGCAAAATTTTGGATTGGACAGATTCTATCCTTAATTCAAAGGCAAAAATGCCAAGATTTCAGGTGTGCTGTTGTGAACCAGGTCCTCCTATGCACAGGAGAGTCAGAGGTGGGTAGATTCCTGGAAAGAAGTTGTGAAGCCAAATGCAGGCACTCACTCAGTCCCACCCACCCTCAGCAGGATGGGGTAAAGAATGAGGAGGGCAAAACCAGGGAAAATTTACAGGTTGAGATAAAGACGGTTTGATAAGTGAGGACAAAGGGAATCAAAGAGCAGGGAGGGAAACCAAGTGATGCAAAAGCTTCACTCATCCCTTCCCATCAGTGAGCAATGGCTACTTTGGAAAACCTCACCCCCCTCATTTTTATTCCTCTGCATGACATATAATATGAAATATCTTTTTGGTCAGTTGGGGTCAGCCATCCTGGATGTGTCCTTTCCCAGGCTTTTGCCCATCTCCAGCCTACTCCTAGGATTGGGCAGAGTGATAAAGAGAGAAAGTCTGTTCAGCGATAGCTAAAACATTGGTGTGTGATCAACACTGTTTTGGTCACAGATCTAAAACACTGCACCATATGGGTTGCTATGAAGAAAATTAACTCCATCCCAAACAGACCTAGTACACAAGTCCATGGTAGCAGGGACCATGGCAAGTAGCAGGAAGAAGGGCAAGTGATCAGAGGACCAAGGGGAGCAGAAAAGACTTGAACAGGAACCAGGGTGGAGGAGCTGGAGATCTGTGAGACTCAGCAAATGAAAGAGAGATCTATGTGGGAACAGGACAGAGAAACTGAAAATTCTGGCTATCGTAAAAAAACCTAAATATTTTTGGAATGAAATTTACACAAGTTGTTGGAGGTTTGCACCTTCCACCCAATTCTGGTTCCAAAGTCAGCTGGTGTCTGACCTTGGTGGCACTGTTATTCCTGCATAGCTGATGTTTTGGTCCTCTGTTTTCCCCATTCCTCAATTTCATTGCCTAGAAGTACCCAGGATTGCCTAGTCCTTGTCATAGCCAAGCTTTTCTGCATCTTGATTCTGTCTAAGCTCTGCTGGGATCCACTGAGTCCTTCTGAGACACACAGACTGAGGCTTTGATAATAGTACCATAGGCTTTTCTGTGCTGTGCAGTGCAATATGCTCTTTCACTCTTCTCTTCAGGCTGTGCCAGTGTACAGTGTGGAGGGAGTTATAACACAACTGGGACCAAGGGGGTCTGTCCCAGTGTGCTCAAGGGACTAGAGAGAAGTTTTTAGACTCTCCAGTTGCCTGTACATTTTATCTCTTGAATGCAGAAAAATGCCTTGAATGTGCAGTTTGACTAGTGAGTTAAGGAGAAAAGGGAGACAGCATCTCCACCTCTGACAGCATTTTAGAAGGCTTTACCTCTATCCTAGGAAGGTTTCGGACTGGGGATGCTGAGTGGAGAGAGGCCAGTGTCCTCAGTGAAGTGGGTGAACAGGGTGGGGTGTAAACAGTCCTTAAGATGCAGCTCAATGCTTGTTATTTCCTGGTATTTATTTAAGAAGCCTGTTCCGTGGCGTGGGTGTGGTCACTGTGTTCTGAGCCAGGCCGGGTCTGTCGGCCAAGGGAAAGCACTTTCCCCCCTTTCATTCACTTCTGCTCCATCCCATGCACAAGCACTGGGGTTCCCACTCTATGTCACATCTGGGAATTGCAGACCTTCTGTGGCGTTTTTGTTGTTTCCTTTGTTGGAGTGGGAGTGTGTGTCAAGTTAACTTTCAGCAGATTGCACTCTCTGCATGACTATTTCATTGCCGGAACAGGTAGACACAAAAAAAAAATGAAAAAATAAAAAGGGAGAGGGAGGAATGGATAAGTCATCCCCATGCTTTTGGTCAGCAGCATAGTTTAAAAATTACTGCATAACTTTGTGTGGGAATGCTGCCTGCTGTTACGTCCTTGCTGAGGGATATAACCAAAGGTATGGATTTTGTGGTGCGGAGGGACCTGGACCTGTGGATTGTTGCCACTGTTAGGTTCTGCCTTTGCTGATGTGTAGAGCTCTGTAGATACAGGTGGCTCTGTATTGCCCAGGGGTAGCAACACATGTCTCTGTGATCATGCAGCAGTATGCAAGTGAAAAGCTCTGCTTTTGATGCTACATGTAGGATTTGCAGGCATTCCTGCATGAATATGATTTTATCTTGCAGCAGCCTGGGTTGCTGCTACATCTTATTGCCATCTGTGTTCTCTCTCCTGGCTGTAGCTTTTGCCTGTGCTTTGCTACCATAGGTCCAAGTGCTTTCCTCCTGGAGTCTGAGGAGTTGGGTTGTGTTTGTGGCCTGTGGGAGAATTAAGAGGACTATTAGTCCTCTTACTGGTGAATATTCTGATAGTCTTTCTGGGCTGAACATCTATTTCAGGGTTTTCTGCACCTGGTGGTTTTGAGGGTTAGGAGGGAACATAACTGTCTGCTGCTCACAGTTGCTGGGGGAATTCGCAGTTTTAAAACAAAACCAGAAAGGGGGTAGTTGGGAAGTTACAAAAGGTATAACAAATATCCACTATTTAAAAAGCCCATCTCCTGACGCAAATGGGTCTTTGCTACAAGGTGACCAGTAAAGACTTTTCCACCCAGCTTCAGCAGGTAGGGTGTTAGTATCTTAATGGTAATAGGGACGCCTAACTTCTCCCTGTATAGACCTAATGTATGCATGTATGCATTTCAAATAGGTACTTGAGAAAAAAAATAGTATTAAAAATAAAAAGGCACATTAACTTACAGATGTTCTCCAGAAAAACTTAGCCTTATATCAGCTCCAAGAAGAGTAGTGAAGAAAGTCAAACCAGGCAGACAAATATAGTAATGAAGCATTTATTGCTGATAAATGGAGTATTAAATTCTACTTAGTCTGAACAGAACATGGATACCTTTAGGCTGCTTAAATGCTCAAAGAGTCAGAATTAGTCAGGTGAACATCAAAGACAAGTACAGCACACTGGGTTGCATGGGTCTGGCTGCTGGAGAAGTGGGAGCAGAAGATGATGTAGACAAGATGAGATGCTGGATTTGCAGAAGAGGCTTTTGCCACACAATGTTAGCTTCTCTTTATCTGTGGCACTTTCATCATGTGGTTTGTTTGGAAGGAAAGAACACAAAGGCTTGGCATAAAAAGGAACTTGGAGTGGGTTTTAGGAGTTAGTGGTCTGATGGTTTCTGTAGAGGCTACTGGGGGCCTTAGCACAGTACTACTTGGTCATGTGAACTTTATCTTGGAATAGTAGGCTGCAATAAGGAGAGAGGGAGAAAGCATAGAAACATCATTCTTTTTTCTAACCTTCCAAAAAGAGTGTGTGAAAGAGTGTTTGGCTATTATTTCTCCCTCTTTGCTCGCAGCAGAGAAGCAAATTGCTGTGAAATCTATTTCCATATAAAATGATGTAGAAAAGAGGGGAAAGGGTTTCTTGGAAATTAATAAAACATGTAATGACACATGCTTTCCTCAGAAGCTCAAAGATACATGGTCGTGACTTTATGCAACATTTCTGTATGATTTCCTTGGAAAAAAGGAAGCTGACAGCATTGAGTGGGAGTTTTCTTCACATTTTCACTAGACCAGTGAAACAGGGAAATAAAACCAGGAATTGGACATTTTTAGATGGGAGGAGATGACGGTCATCCTGGAAGAGTAAACTTTTCATTGTCCTGTTGCTGAGAGCCTCAAGTTTCTTAGGCAGGAACTCTTCAGCTCCCTGCTGCCACGACTTTGTTTCACCAGCCAGCAAGAACAGAGTGCGCTGAAGAGAGCAGCACTCCCCCATGCCAAGCAGAACCTGTGGAGAGAAGATGTGTTTTCTTTTCAACTCTGCTTTCCTTCTATCTCATTTTGGGGCTTGAAGAAGCAATATTTTTCCCCTCATAACTCCAGCCTAGCTCTTAGGACTAACTGAAAGGGAGCAAAGAATGGAGAGTTTACCTGGATCAACACTCAAGCTAAGGAAGTTATTAGTGGCTGGCTGAGCAGTGATGGCTGTCCTTGCTTGTGTTCTTAGTCCCCACCAAACAGCTGCTTTCCTTACTGCAGAAAGTCTTCTGCCTTTGCCTTTGCCTTTCCCTCTTCCCTTTCCTTTTCCCTTTCTCTTTCCTTTTCCTTTTTCCTTTCCCTTTCCTTTTCCCATTTCCTTTTTTTCCCTCTTGCTGTCTCTCTCTCACTTCCTCCCTTCCCTCTCTCCTTCATTCCCTTTTTTTTCTTTTCTTGTGGTCTCCACACAAATATTGGAGCTCCTGTGTTGCTTTCTTTTCTGGAAATTGTTAACTGAAATGGGTGGAAAGAGTTGCTCATACTGGAGCAGTGGGATAAGGTGAGATGTTTAAATCTGCCTGAACAGGGTAGAAGGCAAAGAAAGCAGGTAGGTTGTGTTGAAAAGATGTGGGAGTAGTAGCTTATCCTGTTTGCTTTTATAGTTTCTGTGCCTGGAAAAGACCACCATGTAAGTGCAGACAACAAGAAGTTGCAACTGTAATGGCACAAGAAGAGTACTTGTGTGGGTAAATTGCAAACAAAGTGGATATTCTGTGAAAAGTAAGACATGGAGAAGACCTGTGTGTGCAGTTCTCTACCCAAGCACACAGAAGTGTGTTTCTCCTTGCTTGTCTTCAGTGTCCTGTCTGAGAAAGTCTTTGTTTCTATGGTGTGGCAGCAGGCTGAAGAGCTGGACACTGTACACTGATGAGCATTGCTCATTGCTGATGGGAAAGGAAGGCCTAGCTGACCTTCTGTCTGCTGTCTTATGGAAAGGAGATAGGGCATGGAGCAAGATGGGTTATAGTTTGTTTTCTGGATTTGTATACAGTGAGGGGAAGTGATTTGGTGTGATATAGCTGTAGTGTCTGCACTGATTTGTGAACAGTAATAACTTTGCATATAATAGTGACATGAAAAGCAAGGGAAGCACAAAATGATACAGGAATTGTGGGTTCTTAACTTGATGGCATTTAGGAGTAAATGAAAAAAAAATCAAACCCAAAACAAACCTGAAATTGTAGCTGTCACTTGCTTGAGGAGTAGAAATATTTCTGGTTTATCATGCACAGTTACTGTTTAAAGGGAAGTTTTATATGGTGCGTATCGGGACTCTTGCCTTAGTATGAGACCTCATTTATAAATGAATCGTGCCCTTCCTTCAACTTAGTACTAAAAGGTTACCCTCTATCATGGAGCTGTACTCTCTGGAGTAGAGTCTTTAATGCACGTGTAACTTGAACTCAGTATCAACATATTTTTGTCCACAAAAATGTCTGCCATGACAGTAATCTTGCGATTGTTTTAGAACAACTTTCCTATTTGAAAGTAGGAGGTGATTGCTGAAGACAGAAGCAGGGACACAGAGATGCTAATGGTTAACAGAGATGCTGTGGTTAAGAATATCCCTTTCCCACAGTAAAAATTAGTCTGTTAGGTCAGTAGGTTATTTTTATTCTTGTAAATTTAGCTATTTTTAATGAAAATTAGGGAAAATCTCTTATCCCTCTTCTGTTCTTCTGTGTTTATTTAAATTGAATGTCTGTGCCTTTATAGCAGTTAAGGTTTCTGGGCAGCTCCATTTCTTGCTGACAGCTCTGCTAGGTCTCAAAGGTTCGGATGCTATTTCACAGGTTGGCTGTGAAATAAACTTGCTTAAGTGACATTTCCAAAGGAAATTCCTAATACCCCCATGATTTCAGAGCAGGTGCTTTGAAATGAGTAGCAATTTTGTGTCAAAAGTGTGTTTTTTTACTAACTGTGAATATTCATGCTGGAAAAATTAGTTTATTTTCTCATCAGAAACTTCAGTCTGGGTGTTCTGCAACAAGATGCTAAAACAGATTTTACTGGTGACAATTTCACCTTTTTTCACCAAACCATGTACAGGAGACCTAATTCAAGTGAACAGAGGGAAAGTATTGAGGATAGAGTGGCTTAGGATAGGGGAGAAGATCAGGACAATGATTCTACCTGGGACCGGAATGTGGAAGCTGCATCCTCTTGCAGTGCTTGTCATGATTGTGCCAACAGCCTGCATTTGGGTAATTCTTAGCTAGCACATGCTTTAGTTTGCAACATTGTGGTGTGCTTTTAACCTAAATTTAAATGTGTCTGATATTGCACACAGTGTTAGTCAAGCAGTATTTTATAAAACAATTGTTAAAGTAACTTTTTTTTTCCCCCCGTAGCACACATCCGCTCTGAGGACGTCTTGTTTGGCATTGTGGGAGAAACTTTTACTTTTCCAGTAGAAATAAAGCAAAAAATAGAGGAAATTACTTGGACCAAAAACAAGGATAAAGTGGCTGTATGGGAGAGGCTAAACACCCCAACGTATTTAACTTCTCTCCAGGACAGAAGTGTTCTTCAGGATAATGGTTGCTTGACTATATTTGGCTTGGAGAAAAATGATTCTGGCACATATGAGTTACACTACTGGGATTCTCAGAAGGACCATTATTTAACATTCATTCTTGCTGTATTAGGTAAGTAGAGGAAGAACTGCATAAAGAATGTGCACCAATTTTTTCCCTTAAAAAATTCTAGACAGGAGATTTCTTATTTCTCAAGGAAGAAAGCAAAGGGAGAGTGTGGCTATTCTTTGGCTCTGTTTGGCTCTAAGTGGTTTAGGCACTTTGAACAGATTTTCAAAGGTGGCATCTAATTTGTGGGGCAATCATTACTCACCTTGGAATGACTTTTAACATGTGTGTGGATGGCACACTGTGCTTTCAGGCAGACAACCAAACCCTTTGAGCAAGCTGACCTAGTTATCCCAGCCATTATGTGTCTATTAAAGATGTTCCTGCAGGCATATAATACATGCTTGAATATCTGTGGCATCATCCTGTACAGATCTACTCAATTTCACTAGTGGTCTTTGGGAAATATATTTGACCAGTGTATGTATTAGTCCTATTGACAGCGAGCCATGAGAAGCCTTGAACTAGGAGTGGAGGAACCACAAAAAGGTGGTTTACAGGCCACTTTTAGAAACACATTTCTCTCTCACTCACATGTACATGTGCACAGACACACCTTACATGAAGACTTTTGTCTGTGCACTCTCCTGCTGCTTTTGTTGCTCCAGCTCTTGTCCTGTGCTAAAATTCAAGTCAGTTTATAACTAACCTGAATGTTTTCTCTCCTCTTAGATCCCCCTTCAGAACCTAAAATAAGTTGGAGCATCAAGGGTGATAACCTTGTGTTAAACTGTACATCAGATTTCCAGAAGCCTCTGAATTACACTTGGAAGCTCAATAATGATCCACAACGTTATCAGGGCCAGGAATTTTCCATCCCTGTAGAGAATGCTGGTGTTATCAAGAAAGCTACGTGCTTTGTTACATTCTCACAAACAGAAAAGATATTTGAAATCTCTTCAACTGAATGGATTTCAGAGAAACAAGGTAATGAATGTGTCAGGTTGCAAACACAAGTCTGAGAATCTTGGCTGGGAAGCAGCATGGACTTTGTAAGATTTCTCCTGACTTCCCGGAAGGCTGAATTTAAAGAGTAAAGCATCAGAATTGCTGAAATTGTGTATAAGGTTGGTGAAAGGTATGAGACTGGAGCTTGATCCTGCCCAAAAGATACTTTTTGTAGGGATCTCAAAAAAAGAAAACCTCTAGCTGTGACCTGATTGAGTAATCATAAAGAGGGAGACCAACTTGGAAGATCTCTTCTGAACCTTCTGGCCTTGTATTATTAATGCTAATGACTTGTGCTCTCCATGATGGGCTCTGCCTTGACCAGCAACAGATCCATACTGGAGCTGGCTGGCACTGGCTCTGTCCAACATGGGGACTGGCATATTTCTCACAGAAGCCATCAAAACCTTGCCACACAAACCAAATAGGAGATACTCGCTGAAATTTTGTTTGGCTGAAATCTGGCTCTGCCTTTCATGTGCCAAAAAATGGAATAGCCATTGCCTTTCAAGCAATGATGTGCCTTCACTGAACTGAGGTACTTAACACAAAACTGTGATGAGATTGGCTTAGGGTTTTGCTAATAACTGACTCTGGTGCATTAATTTATTGAGACTACTTTTTAAAAAACACATGGCTATAAAACATGCTCAGGGTTGTGTTTCTACTGAACTGGTGTATCATGCAGTTGCTTCTTAACTAACCAATCATTTTTAATTTTTTTTTTTAAAGGATCCATCTCTCACAAAAGAAACAGATATTTTGTTATTGTGGCTCCTATCCTCTTTATATTTCTAGGAATAGGACTAGCAATCCCATACATAAGAGGTATGTATAGCATTTCCTAATTGAGCTTTATATGCCTCAAGATTATGCTTGTCTAAGGGTCTGTGGAATGAATGAAAGTTTCCGACCATGGGATGTTTTGTAAAAACAGTAATGGAAACAAGTACAATTTAGGCAAAGACTAATAGATTTAAAGGAAATAATGTACTGAACTTTCTTGCATTTGGACTCTGGGCTCTCAGTACTGGGAAACACTGCAGTTTGTATTTGCATATTTCTCCTTCAGACTGGGTGTTTCATTTACTGTATATTTCTACTTACCAAGTATTTGTAGCCTCTCGGGTTCCTACCTGGGTGTGTTTTGACAGCCTTTTTTGAAAGCATCATAAATCTACTCTCAAGATCAGATTTATTTTGGGACAGGGTTGTGCCAGGGCCTGTCAAATACCATATGCTGAGTCTAATCTGACAACTCAGTGTGGTCAGCTGATAAACAGGGACTTCTGTGCCTCCTATCAGCCTGTATTACCATCGTCTTGGAGTTCTGTATTTGTTTATTGATCCATCCCTACACTGAATTCAAGTATGTTTTTTGTAAATCTGATTGCTTATTCAGAGATGGTAACTGTAGGCTATCAGTGTGTGTCTCTTGCTGCCACCTTTTGGGGTTAATGTGTCAGATTGCCTTCTGGTATCAAAAAGAGGTGCACACTATCTCTTCTCTTTGTATTTGAGAGAGTCCCAAACAGGAATAAGTTTCTTCATCCTATGTGTGATCTGCATGGAAGATTCGTGTTGGCTTCCAGAGGGGGTGACTGTAGGGGGAAGACTATGGGATTTCCCGTCTGGGAAGGACTGATTGATGATATTATAGAGGGAGGCTTTGATCAGTACATAAATAGATACATATTACTGCATGTGGACCTTATGCTGTCCTGCTCATTCTCCATTTACTTTTGTTGGCATGGAATCATAAAATAAACTAGGTCAGAAGACACCTCTGGAAGTTTCATCCAACTTGTTGCTCAAAGCATGACCAAGTTCAAAGCTAGATCAGGTTGCTTAAGGCTTTGTCCAGGCAAACCTTGAATAGTTCCAAGGATTGAAATTCCCAGCCTCTTTCAGCTTGTGTTTAAGTGCTCATAACTGGCTGTCAGGGAGAATCCAAACAGTTCAGTTACTTCCCTTGGAACAATGAAGGTTTGAACATGCTAGAAAATGAGCTTGTTATACCTTTGTAGGATAAGCCCTGCACAGGTATAATCAAACAGCAAGAGAGAATTGCTGATTTAAGTACAAGGCTCAGAATCACAAATTGTTAAGCTCTACCTTAGATTTGATTAGATGTGTTCTGACTTATTACAGGAGGCCCATTTTCTGGATGTCTCACTGATTGTCTTTGCTCCAAAACAGTATTTCCTTCTTTGTTCTTCCCCCAAGTCAAGTATTCAGTTGCACATTCTCAGTGAATTTTTTTTTAATTTGATTTGTCAATGTGGGAGAGGGATGGAATGGATGGAGGCTGTCCAACAAATTTCCAAAGGCACAAACCCTTTATTTCTGAGTAATTTCTCCTTGTATTCTATTTGTTTGGGTGCAGATAGAACTAGACGAGGACAACTTGCTCAGAATAACAGTCCGGTGCATGGCTCAGGTAAGGTAGTGTCACAAATGTGTGGAAATCAGACTGTTCCTTTCATTTGGTAGAGGCTTGTCAGTTTTTATCCTGTGTCAGTATAGTCTTTCATTGGAGAGGTAAAGGAGTAAGTTTTCTTAGAGGGTACTTATTTTTTTCAGGTTACTGGTACAGACTTTCTAAAATAAATAAATTTCATTATAGGAGAACGTGAGCAACTTTTCCCTGGGGACAGTGAAGAACAGCATAACTCAGACAGAGGTAAGAAACCTGTGTTGGGGTATTAATGTTTCTAAACATTTGCTGTTAGTTGGAGCAGGGAGTCTGATTTGCTCTTTCCTTTTTTTGCAGGATCTAAGCTTTTGAATTGATTTTCAGTGTGGGCACATGCAGACTCAAAGTCTCAGCTGAGGTCCAGTATTGGATATTATAGGGGCCTGCACTTAGTGAATGTGTTAGTGGGGCTCACAGAGTTACTGACAGCGAATGGCCTGAGATTTCCCTGGTCAGCAGCTGTTTTTGGAGAGGAATTCCCTTTCTAACAATGAAGAATTGGGTCTGGTCTCAGGATGAGGGCTGGAAAAGGGTACTCTGTAGGGTAATCTGTATTTTGGAAAACTCACTCTTTACCAGTTTGGTTAGGGCTGGTTTACGTGCTGAAATGAGGTTAATATTATCTGCCTCTTATCTTACATGCTTGTGCAGTTTATAACTTCCTCATGAGGGGAAGGGGAGGGGCAGGCACTGATCTCTTCTCTATGGTGACCAGTGACAGGACCTGAGGGAATGTTTAATTTAGTGTTTAATTTAATTTCTTGAGTTGTTCTTTAATTTCTGAAGTTTCTTAATGTTTTTATAGTTTTGGGGCTTAAAACACCTGATAGTGATGGGCCTGGAAAAGATGCCACAGGTAGGGAGGTAGCACTATGAAAGCAAGAGCTTGGATTTTTTTTTTGTTATTGGGTTTGTTTGGGTTTTTTTTCCTCCCTTTCTACGCCCCTCTGCCCTCAGCATATCAGTCTTATGAGATTTTTAGCATGATTTTGAGTAAAAAAACTTCATTTGATTGTTTCATACATTTGTTAAAGTTTTGGTTCAGAGATCACTAAAGTCTGGAGACTATGGTTGAATCTGAATGTTAAAAAAGGAGAAGGGTGGGTAGAAAAAAAGAACCCCAACCCCCTAAAAAGCTCATTTTAGTACCGCACTTAAATTTGCTTTAGAATGTTGCTATTAGAGGTTCTTTAAGTTCTAGAGAAAGAAAGGGTTTAAAGTCATAGTGTTTGTGCAACATATAGATGAAGTAAAAAAAGAAAACATGTATTCTCTTTTCTCTGTCTTTTATGGCAACTATGCAGCTTTATCGCCTTAAATAAACTGACTTCAGAAAGATTTTGTAAAGCTGTATTCATAACTACAGGCAACGTTTGTTGTGGTTTGGGACCTTAAGTGATTGTTGGAGGAATGTTGAAGTTAATTAAGAGTCCTTAAAGTGGCATAACATACTTGTTCTCAGGAGTATCGGCTAAAAGTGTTATAAAAGTGTTACAAAAGTTGTCACTGTAAGGCTGCTATCTCCATACATACTTCTAAAAAAGATTTCTGTTTTCTTGCAGCTACATTTTCACAATCTGTTCATTGTGAGAACGAAAAGCCTGAAGCAGGTAACAAGTGAGATGGTGCCCTAAAACAGGAGAATGTGGAGGGGGGAAGAATTCTGCACATGGCCTTTTGCAGTCCAGAACATATTAGCATGTTCTCAACATAGAGTTTACCGTTGCCCTAGAAGGCCTGGAAGGATCTGTTGCCTTAGGAACAGTAAATGTTGATGGGGTAGATCACTAGATGAGACATTAAAAAGATCCAGAACCTTGTGTTTGGTAAACAGCACAAAGCAAGTACCTTCTTGGGGCTTCACCTTCCCTTCTGATATGATGAGAATGATGCTGGATGCTGTGTTTGCAAACCCCTTCACCATCTGTGGCAAGAAGAACTAAGCATGTGTGAGGGAATCCCATTTTACAGTAAATAAGCAAATTGTCCTTTTGTCTAATGTTACTTTTTATTCGCATGCAAAAGAGTGCAAGGGTATTTTTATACGATGTCATAATAAATAGGTCATCTTTGGTTTCTGCTGGAAAGAAACCCTCAAAGAGGACTTGAGACAATAAAATTCTGCAGTTTTAAAGCATTGTATTGATGGCAAATAGATCTGAGCCTCAGCATACCAGTTTATAGATGGGATGCTTACATGTTTGTAAAATTCTTGTTTGGGAGATACTGCAAGCTTCTTTCCTTAGATAAGCACCAGTTTTGGATGCAGTATCTTCCTGTTGCTTTTTACACTCTAGAAAAGTCTTTTGACTGAATTCATCAGGCAGCTAAGCAAAGCTCCAGTTTTGTTTTCTTAATACACTCAATGTAAATTCCAAGGAAATTCCGGGACCTGTATTTTTTCCTAGAAGTTTTTTTTCCTCTGAAGGGCTAGCCAAATTTTCATTATTGCTCAAAACAGAAAAAAAAAAAAAGTGGTTTTCTCCCCCAGACTGTTGCACTAGTGGTTCACTCACTCGTGAACTCTTCTGCCATTTTCCACAAGTAGCTGATAATAAGGGGGTTGGAGAAAGCAGAATTTTTTCCTATTAAGTCAAAAATCGCTAATGATGACAATCAGGAAAAGGAAACCTGGAAGGCCATGGGTTTTGCTGCTTATTCTCCCTGAGTGAATTCTAATGGGTGTAGGATAGCTTTCTTCATCTGAAGAAACAGGGATTGTGTACCCAATGGTGAAGGTGCAGTGCCCTGTGGGATTGTCTTATCACTTGTGTAACTAATTCCACATATGTAGATGTAGATATGTGTACAGGAGAAGGAGGCTTATTTTATGCCCGTCTTAAAGTAGAAAGGAGGCAAACATACAGTTTAGGCAAAAGAGAATCAGGTCCATAGATAGAGGTTGTCAGTTTGGACATTAGAGGAATAAAATAAAATAGTCTATTTTCTAGCACCATAGAGAGGGAACATCAGAAAGGGGAGTCCATGCACCTCTGCATGGTACACCCTTCAGCACTTAGGCAAGGAGCAGTCACTGCTCTGCTGATGGGAAACAGTCGGCAAGGCTATGATGTTCTCTGAAATGTGTGTACAAAGCAACTTTAAATAGAGCTTCTGCTGATAGCACAGTGTTACATAACAATTGCAGAGGAGAAGATGTGCTGCTGAGCCCTGGACAGCACAGAGCAATGAGTGAGGGCAAGAAGCAATGGAGGGACTGTAACTGTACTCTAATCTCTTTTCAGAGAGAGAATTGAACAAGGAGGACAGTGCCCTGCAAGACAACCAGACACTTAACAGTGATGTAAATCAGGAAGGTAAGTGCCTGTTCTATGGAGCAGACAGTGCTACTGACCCAGTAGGCAAAGTGGCCAGGATCCTATCATAGAATGATAGAATATGCTGAGTTTGAAGGGACCCATCAGGATCATCAAGTCTGACTCCTGGTCCTGCACAGGGCAGCCCAAGAATCACGCCATATGTCTGAGAACATTGTCCAAATGCTGCTTGAACTCAGACAGGTTTGTTGCTGTGACCACTTCCCTGGGGAGCCTGTTCCAGTGCCCAACCAACCTCTGTGTGAAAAACGTTTTCCTGATACCCAACCTAAACTTCGCCTGACTCAGCTTCATGCTGCTTCTTCAAGTCCTGTCACTGGTCACCAGAGTTAAGAGATCTGTACTTGTCCTTCCTCTTCCTGTCACAGGGAAGTTGGAGACTGCAATGAGGTCTCCCCTCAGTCTCCTTTTCTCATCCTGAACAGACCAAGTGTCCTCAGCCCCTCCTCATATGGCTCCCCCTCCAGACCCTTCAGCATCCTCTTGGCCCTCTCCTTTGGATGCTCTCTAATAACTTACTGTCTGTTTTATATTGTGGTGCCCAAAACTGCCCAGAATATTCAAGATGAGGCTGCCCCAGTGCAGAGCAGGGCGGGACAATCCCCTCCCTCGACTGGCTGATGATGCTTTGGCTGATGTCCCCCAGGACACAGATGTCTCTCCTGGCTGCCAGGGCACTGCTAACTCAGATTCAACTTGCCACGGACCAGGAGCCCCAGGGCCCTTTCCCAGCACTGCTTTCCAGCATGTCATTCCCCAGTCTGTACAAACAGCCAGGGTTGCCCTGTCCCAGGTGAAGAATCCAGCACTTCCCCTTGCTGAACTTCATATGGTTGGTGATTCTGTTTTGTTGAGGTCTCACTACAGGGCCTCTCTGCTCTTGAGGGAGTTGACAGCTCCTCCCAATTTAGTGTTGTCAGCTTGGAGTTGAAGGCTCACAGCAACTTCTATATAATTCTTCTTAGTGGAAGTATTGGGTGGGACTGTGCCATGAATGCTCTGCAGAGTTTCAGGAGCAGAGGTAACCAGCTTTCAGGTTGTAGTTAAGGGCAGAGTGACTCCTGCATTTTTATCACCTTGAGAAATCACCCCAGGAGGGCATAAGGACTTGAAGGGTGTGTATTTGAGAGATGACTTCGGTTTTAAAAATGAAATTAAAAAAAAAATATCCTAGTCAGAGTGAGATGAGAATACAGGTCAAGCAGCAGTCCCTGCTCAAATGCTGGCTTCTGTTTAATGCTGCCTGTTAAGAGTTCTCTGCAAGGAGAGCCTCATTTCCCCAGTGTGTGCACCTGAAGCACTTAAGTAAGGAACAAAGGTCAGTTGGGATCACTTTCATCCTAGGGAGAATCCTGGGACAAATCTTCTTGCAATGTGTTTCTAATCACAAAAGAAACTTGGAGACAGGGGAGTAAGTGTAAATTGCAGTTGTCCAAGGTGTCAGCCTTTTATGGATGCAATGACTAGATCTGCAGATGGAAGGAGAACAATGGGTGTCATATACCTTGGCTTTGGCAAGGTTTTTTATGCAGTGTCCCCAGCATTGCTGGAGTCCTAGGATGGGATGTCCTAGTCTGGAGTGATGTCTGTCTACATGGGTAGAAAAATTGCCAGCTTATCAAGCCTACAGGTCGTGGTTAATGTCTTGTACTCCACTTGGATGCTGGTAACAAGTGGAATGCTGCAGATGTCTGTATTTTTTGGTGACCCGGATAAGGGAGAGAAAACAGTGGCATTTAGTTTATAGATGATGGCAAAATCAATCAGCATAAGGATGGGGTACAGGGCTGCATAAACCTCATGAAATTCTTCAGGAGCCATGCAGGGTCCTGCACCTGGATGGACCAACACCCTGCACTCATGAAGGCTGGGAAGCAGCTCTACTGAAAGGTACCTGGGAGTCCTTATGGACAGGACACTATGAGGCAATGGTGCTCCCTATCAGCAAAGAAGGCTGAGAGCACCCTAGGCTGTTCTAAGGAGTGCCAGTGGACTGAAGAAAGTGGTTATTTTCCGTTACTTATTACTTGTTAGATGACATGTAAAGTATTGCATCTAATTTGTGGCCCACCCAGTGCTAGAAAAGTGCTGATAAATTTAAACAAGTGCTGCCAACATGGTCAAGAGCTGGAGCACAATTACTCTGAGGAGAGGCTGAAGAAATTGGGCTTGTTCAACTCCAGAGAAGAGCAGGCTTTCAGGGTACACAACAGCAGCTGCCAGTACCTATGGGGATGTTGATATGAAGGCTGAGTCACTATATTTACTGAGGGGTGTCACTAGGATATCAAGGTAATGATCCAAAATTGAAGCAGTGGAGATTCTGTGTGGATATGAGGAAGAAGATTTTTGCCTCTAAGTATAACTAATCACTAGGCCAGTCTACACAAAGTCATCATAGCATTTCTGCCCTTGGAGGTTTTTAAGACCTAACTGGAGAAAGTCTTGAGCAACCTGTCTAGAACTGGATGTTGACCTTTCATAGAGATCTCCTGGGCTTCCTCCCTAAGTGAACTTGAGTGTTTCTGTTTGTCTTATGAATTGTAGCTGGTGACTCATCTCTAAGCAATGACTGACACCACTGTGAAGTTAAGTAGTAAGCAGTGAGAACTCTGGAGAACTGTAGCTCTACTGTGTTCTTTTTTTCAGAACTCTCTACCCTGCAGAACAGCACCCGGACATCCAAGTGTGCTGACCATGATATAACTGAGGAAGGTGAGTGCCTGTTCTGAGATGGGAAGCCGTCCTGGGGGAAAGGTGTTGGCTTTTTGGTGTTAGCTGATGGTGCTGGCGAGAAGTTGAGTTGTAACTAGCAACTCAGACTTATGCAATAGAGCCATAGCTTGAAGAAGAGCAAGGCAGGGGGCTGTAGTTGTCTTCTGATCTCTCTGCATACATCATTAATGAGAACATTAGCATGGTGGCCTACCATGCAGATGACTATGGCATAAATGAGGGAGGTAAGTGCCTGTACTGTGGAACAGTCTTTGTTCATTGTGACTTTTGCCTAATGCTTCTGGATGTGAAGTTATGGGTGGCACCACGGGTGCTGAGTGCCTCCCATGCTTCCCCTTTGCAGTGTGTGTGAGGAGTTGTGAAGACAGTGCAGAGTCAGATATGGAGGTGAGAGGGGAGGTGCTGTATGGTGGTCCCGTGCGAATGGGAGCTGTTGGCCAGAGTTGCCATTGATGCCAAACAAATGGCCCACATCTCAGTTAGGTTATTCTTGATCAGTCTGGGCCAGCGAGGCAGTGTTGTGAGGTCCAGGATTGTCTGTGTGCTGCCTTTGTCCTTGCAGGAGTGACCCAGGATGCAGAAGGTGGAAATGGGGAGCTGCTGAACAAGTCTTCCAGCTGCAGTAAAGAAGGTATGTGAGGCTGAAGCTCCTTGTGTCTTGGAAGAGCATGCTGACTGGCAGAGAGGTTGGGAGTGGCAATGCTGGGCCAGGCTGTATGTGACTTTGGCCCCTTTATACTCAGGTAGAAAACAAAAGTGAGAATTATTAGGAAGGAAGTGGCATATGCGTGGTGGGCATGTGCCTGTGTGATGTGTGGTAGGGAGTCAGATATTTGTGATGGAAGTAGAAGACTGGCCAGTTTAGCCAGTTTAGAATCACAGAATGGTTTGGTTTGGTTTGGTTTGGTTTGGTTTGGTTTGGTTTGGTTTGGTTTGGTTTGGAAGGGACCTTAAAGATCACCTAGTGCCAGCCCCCCTGTCATGAGCAGGGAACATTCCACTAGGTAGGTTACTCAGAGTCCCATCCAACCTGGCCTTGGACATCACAGGAATGGGATGTCCACAAGCTCCCTGATCAACATGTTCCAGTGCCTCATCACCCTCGCAGTAAAGAATTTCTTCCTAATATCTAATCTAAACCTACCCTCTTTCATCTTGAGGCTATTCCCCCTTGCCTTGTCACTCCATGCCTTTGCAAAAAGTCCTCCTCCAGCCTTCTTTGAAACTGGGAGGTACTGGAATGTTTCTGCAAGGTCTCCCCAGAGACTTCTCTTCTCCATACTGAACAGCCCCAACTCTCTCAGCCTGTCTTCATAGGAGAGGTGTTCCAGCCCTTTGATCACCGTTGTGGCCCTCCTCGGGACTCATTCCAACAGGTCCAAGTTCTTTCTTGTGTTGGGGGACCAGAGTTGGACACATCTGCACAGTTTAAAATTGCAGGATTGACTGTTACTATATTCATTAATAACTCACCTCTTGCTCAAGCTTTATTCCATTGACTTTATTGCCTTAACAAGCAATAAAGTCTTAGAGTGGCTGAGGAGTCAGTAAGGCAGGATGTTTATTGCTCTCAGTAGATGGATTCAAAATTCAACAATGGTTCTTAGTCTCATCTTAGTCTGTGTAAGTTTTGCAGACACACCAGTAATGAGAAAGTTTTATTGCATATTTATGCACAGTTTTGCTTAGAATCATAAAATAGTTTGGGCTGAACTTCTGAAAAAATGTTACACAACTGTAGTGAAATTACTTCTAAGCAGATCATGCATTTCAACTGTATCCTTGGGACATTGAGAAATTTGCAATTATTGATGGTGGATGACTTCACTTCTCTGCGCTACCATGGAGTCTGTTGGGTTGGGGAAATTACTTCTGTGTTCACCTCCTGGCTGTCACAAGGTCCAAGGACTTTGAGGTATAACACTATGCTATACCTTCAGCTAATCTGTCTGGGAACTTCCTGTTTCACAGATAGGAATTTTTGATTCTGTGCAGTTAACCCTTCAGTGTGATTTTCTGCTACACTACCAGGTGCTTTGGAAGCCAAACTTTGAGTACAGTTATTGCTCGCTTAGTCACGTGGTTTAGTTTTAGGTAGTCCCAAGAGAAGCAGGGAGTTGGACTTCGTGATCCTTACGGGTACCTTCCAGCTTGAGATTGGTTTTGTTTCCAAATTGATTAACTGAGACACCAGAAACTTCTTTTGAAATTTTTTATCTGACTTAAATATTGAAAAAGATGACTTGAGTTTTTTAAAGACGTGTACTGTAAGCTAGTGTGTATCAAAGCATCTTTATTTGTTGAGAAATTAAGTTTGCAGATTGACTGTGCACAGTTTTTGTTTTGTCTGTAACATAGTCCTTATTTGAGTGATGTAACTATGAGCATCTCATACTGGTTTCTAATTTTTGTGTTCTAGATCAGTAGTTCCCAAACTTATTTGTTTGTGCACCACATCGCTAAAATAGTTTGAACATACATACCCAATTATGTATATTTATTTATAAATTATATACTATTACTATCGTGCTCAAGTATTATATGCATTTGAAAACATGCACAAAAATAAAGAGTAAACAGTATTTCTATTTTTTTAAATTTTATTAATGGTGCAAAAGTATTTTTCCCTACACTACAATGGATTGCCTTGTGCACACCCACTTTGTAGTCTGCTGATGCAGATAATCCATTTAAAGATTCTCAAAATGTGCAGCAGTGTAAGCAAGTGGCACCTTACTGCTGCAGAGTTTGTTGTTCTGCCAGTTTTTGCTACTTCTGTTGAATTACCAGCCAAGCAATCACATGCTGGTATTTGCTAAAGACAATGTTGAAAAGGGAAAAAAAAATCTCAGAAAGTGAAGAAACATGGAGGGGTAAAAGGACAGGAGGAAGTTAGGACTGAATATTAGAAACGTGACTCTGATGCAGACAAAGCTGCTGATGGCATGATGTCATGCAACAAGGAGGCAGACTTGAAACACGGCTGTATAGCTGCAGAGGAAGCTGTGGTGGGTCCTAATAACTGAGTCAGATCCTGTTAGTTACCAAAGAATAATACTGAAAAATAAATGAAATAAGTCAGTGTATTTTTCCTGGCCTACATGAAGCACTGCTTTGCACAGGCTACATACTTGGCTGAACTGTGCTCTTACGTCACACTTAAAGGCTAAACATCTGAAATGGTTTTGCTGTTACATCATGCTAAGCCATCAGATGTAGCTGTGCTTGTTTTAGTGCTGTTTGCAAGCCATGTGAGAACAGAACATTTTGCATGTTTTGTGGGGAGTATGAAACCTGATGCTTATCACTCATATCAGTTAAGATATGAGAGAACCCTCTTTCATGTTCAGACCCTCTTACTGCATAGGACACAAAGAAATAGTTCACACACACACACACACATACGCCTGCCCCAGCTGTCTTTTTGGTTACGTTCTTTAAGTCATCAAGCTGGCACAAGTCAGGTGTAGGTAAGGGTAAACCTGCTTGGATTTTAAACATACAGATCACAAAAATACTTCAGGCTTATCGAGGAATCTTGTGAGAACCAGACTAGGGATATCTTTTTTTCTTTCTCATTGCCTATAGAGATAAGTACCATATGTCATTGTCTCCGGACATCTTATCCTAGGTTGAAGTGATGCTAAGCTAGAGATTAGTGAAAGGGACAGATACTGCTATCAAAATAGGAGCAAAGATTGAAGGGCATTGTGCCTTGGCACATCCAGGTGGTTCCCTTTATACAGTTGCTGTGTGTGCACCAAAGTGGAAACACCCCTGTAAGTGGGCCTGTGTATACTTTATTGGAAATCAGCCTGGTTAGAGCTGTTGTATGTGGTGACTTAGGTTGGGCACGTAGTCTTGAACTTGCTGGATTCCAACTTCCTGCACTGTAACTTCCCTTTGCCTTTAGTTTCCTTTTTGTCAAACAAGAACTGTATTTGCAGGCCTCAAAAGTCAAAACTCAGAAGCATCAGGCATATACTATGTGGAAGAAATAGCAGCAGCATCGCATATATGTGTGATGCACAGCTGATACTGAGATCATAGGCATACAACCTTTGCATAGAAGTGGTGGTGTAATTGTCTGGTTATGTCATCCAAAGTCACGGAGTCAGAACAGTTTCACAGGTTACCAGCTGCTTAGCAGGTGGCTGGCAGTAAGTAATAAATGTTCTTAGCATGCTCCTGTTGCAGAGGAACTTGTCTAATCATAAACAGATAATTTGGGTAAAACATCTAGTGGCTATCAGATACCATGGGTCACATAGATGCTCTAATTGTATTGTTATTAGTCATGTGACAGTGTCTTAATTAATCTTCACACTTGATTAATATTTAAAGCTTGCAGTATTCTCATATAATTAGTTAAATTTCTAGGAGAAAAGTCAGTTATTTATCTGTGTGCTTTTCTTATTCTTTCGTTTCAGATCTTAAATCATAAGCAAATAATTGCTTTTTGGACCAAAGAAAGATGGAAGAGAAACTGTAACATTCAACAGTGAAGAAGCTACTACCTTTACACTGGAAGGTCTTCCACGAGCAATGAGGCCTTCAGAGCTTCACAAAGAACAACTTTGAAGACTAGTTGAGCTGTTTCCAGCGCCTATTTTTGTTTTCCCAGAAGGGACAGATGCATTTTCTAGTGTTACTGTGTGAAGATAAATAGGCCAAATCACAAATTAAATATTTTGAATTCTTTTGTACTGTTTTAACAAACGGTGCTCTACTAACATAAAATGTAAGTGCTGAGGCCTTTTTTATAATTGATATTTAGACATTAACAGTTATATCTTTTTGCATGAATGTGGACAAATCAAAAACTGCACAGCTTTCTATGCAATTTTTGGTAAATGCGTTTTTACAGTCAGAAGAAAGACAGTTCATCCTTCAGCAGACCCAGATGGATGGAAGTTTGCATTTTCTAGTCTTGGTTCTCCAACAGGAACTCAGTGCTCCAGACAAAGCTATCTCCTGAAGCTGGCAGAAGCTTGGCAAACTGATGATCTCCCGACAGTGGTTCACTTTTTCATAAAACTACGTTTCAGTTTGTTGTTGCACTGGAACAAAGTTGCACTGCTGTTTGCAATTGTTCGGTTTTCTTCCTAGCATGTTTATAATTTTTGCATTTTTAGGGTTCTTTTTTCTGTGTCTTATCTTCTGCTTCACATTATTCTAAAAGAATGTCAACCTCCTTATTTCTAAAGAATAATTGTATGTTTTAGGTTGCTTGCAACTTCAAAGAAAACTTGAAAACCAAGGTCATATATACAGTGAAACTCAAAAGGAATCAAAGACAAAACCCACCATGTATTAATGTTTTCAGAACATCAGCCTATGGAGTGTTTTTCATTACTTCTGCATGCTGGTTTATGAAAGCCATTTCAGTTGGTTTTGAACTTGGTATGTGTAAAGAATCATCAAGGTTTGACAATGGTAACCAAAGATCAGAAGCTCCCCTTTCATCTTTCTCCTTGTTTCAACTTACACCCATTATCTCTCATTCCCCCACCAGGAACTACCATCTCCATCTTCTTAATGATCAGTTTAATGGTCGTATGTCTGGGAAGGATGCTGTTAGGTACCCTCCCAAATCACACGCTCTTCTCCAGGCTTGAACAAGTACAGTGCCTTCAGCTCCTCCTTCCTTACAGTACCAGTGCCCTGACCATCTTGGGAGCCCTTCCCTGAACTTGGTCAGATTTTCTTGATCTCTGCTTACTTGAAGGGGTCCAAAAGTGCATCAGTGTTCTAAATGCAGTCTAATTAATGTGTGCTGAGTAGAAAGGGATAATCACTACCCTCAATCCACTGGCTAAGCTCCTGTTAATACAGACCAGGATACTGTTGGCCACCTTTGCTGCCAGGGGACACTGCTGGCTCATGTTCTACTTGCTTCTTATTGATGTCACTTTTGGTCCTTTTCAGCAGAACTGCTCGCCTGCCAGCAGGACACTGGCTTCTATCATTATAACTGATTCCTCTTTCCCAGAGCTTCACATTTATCCTTTTTTAATTTTACCCTGTCTCAGTCTCTCTGACAGCCCAGTCCTTTAGTATATTGACTGTCCACAATTTGATGTCATCTGCAAACTTGACTTAAAGATTGTCTAGTCCAACCTACTCTGCCACGGGCAAGGATGTCATTCACTAGACCAGGTTGTTCAAAGCCCCATTCAACCTGACCTTGAATACTACCAATGATGTGGCATCCATAACTGCTTAGCCAGGTTTATCTTCTGATTTGCCTGCTTGTTTTCCTGACCATCAGCATGGCCTGTGCTCATGCTTGGAGAAAGTCTTCCTTAAAGGCAGACTCCATAAGCTGCCTCTCCATAAGCTCAGGGCCTGTACTCTGATGTTTATCTTCCCCACTCCTCTAATTATCAGGACCTGTTTCTTGGTCATTACAGCCAAGCCAGCCATTTATGACCATATCTCCATCCGGTCCTTCTCTGTCAGTGAGCAGCAGATAGAACAGCACATCAGCCCTTGCTGCTGCATCCGGTAGCCCCCATGTGAAGAAGTTGTTCCTTATGCTGCCCAGAAATCTTCCTGACTGCTGGAACTGTGTTGCCTTTCCAGCAAATGCCTGAAGTTCCCCCATACATGCCAGAGTCTGTGAGTCGGAGCCTTCTTCGAGCTTAACATCCTGCCTTACCCTGATCTGATGGGCTGTAGCATGCTCCAGCCACGGTGTCATCCCTGTTGGGCTTTACTGGGATGGTGATCCACAAGCTCTCAACCTGTCACCTGTTCTGTATCAGAGCTGCATATGTTTGAACCACTCTTTCACAGAGAGAGCTGCCTCTTTTCTCTTCCTACCCCCATGCCTTTCCTGTAGAGCTGCTATGCATCCACTGCAGAGCTCCAGTTGTACAAGCTGTCTCACTGTGTCCCGGCTATTGCCAAAACGTTGCAGTTCTGTGAACTCATGGAGGGCTGTGATTCTTCCTGCTTGATTTCCATGCTGCATGCATGTATTTTCATGCCCCTTTCTGCCACTTTTTTTCTTTCTGAGGTCTATTTTGTTCCTGAGTCTTTGCACCTCTATTGTCTACTTCTTAACTAACAGTCTGAGAAGGACCACAGGTAACTTCTGCCCATACCCTGTTCTGCTGTAGGAAGTGCAGATCCTACAGAAAACAAGATTTTTTCCTTATTGCTACAGATACTGTTTAGACATTTTACAGGAACTGCACTGCATATCCAAAGGACCTTTTGGTAGGGCTAGATACCTTCTCTCTATTGCTGTAAGTAAATATTTGTTTATAATTTATTAAAAAATACCTAAAATGTCAAAAACTTTGTCATATCTTTTTGTGATATATACATGCACTTTTTATTTAACCTTAGAAGTCACTACCTGATCCCCACCCCCCAAAAATATATATATACAAGCATCAATTCAGATTAAGATTATTTTGTAGTTAATGTTCCTGGGCCAACTGTTGTCCACTGCTCCATCAATGAATTTATCAGGATAATGCTGTCTTGCTTCTTAGTAACTTTTTAGTAAGTCTCCATACAAAGATGCCATTTTTATTGTGGTAAGAGCAAATCTGTAGCTTCTTTTCCTGCTTAGACAAAGACTTGTTTTCTATTATTAGTGTGAGAAATAATGGTAAAAAGTTGATTCTGTTCTGGAGGAACTGGCTGAAATTGCTTCCAGAAATTATATCAGTTCATTTAATGGTCTCCATGCATCCTGTGCAATTTAATTTAATGCTAAACAGCATGCAAAAATATCACATAGTGTGTGGTTTTCAAAATTCCTTGACACCTGATATCATTGACATTGTTTCCAAAGCAAAAAGCAGCGGCCCTCAAAAATAGTTGTGGTTAATTAACCACACTTGCTGAAAGTCTTTGGCATAATTCATGGAATTTTGGAGCTTTATCAGAAGTAGAAAAACCCACTTATATGAGAGGCTGACATAAGACCAAAACCTACAGACTCTACAGTGTTTCACTGCCTGCTTTCACCCATTCACTTTGCAGTGTCTGTTGTGCATGAGCAATTCCTGGTAGAAGTGTAGACTTTGCAGGTTTCAAAGCAACAGTGAAGCTTTGTTATGTTGATATTCAATATCTAAATGTTCAATATTCAAAATGTATATATTGGTGGTTTCTTTGGGTTTTATGATGGGTAGATTTGGGGGTTTTTTTTATAGGGTTGTGAAGTCAGACATTGGTGACAATAAATTGACCTGACTTCCTGTCGGTTTTGGTGACAGCATTTGCAGTGCCATTCCCCATGTCCCTGTCTCCAAATGTTTCCTGCACAACAACTGAAGAAGAATTAATTTTTTTTTTCTGTGAACACCTTGTGTCGAATCTTATCTTGCAGTGAATGCAAAAATAGGCAGTTTTCAATAGCAGAAGCTCACTCTAGATGCAAAGAGTTATTTCTGGCCTGTGTACAACTTGAATCCAGGAAACGCTGACTGTATTCCAGGAAGTGAATTCCTTTAGGCATTCCTGCCCCCTGACATCCCTGAATCCCAGCACATGCTGATGTTGAGACCTGATTTTTCTAATAAGAGAAACTCACAGTGAGTAGAAGCTGCTGCTACTTGTGCTTACGGATACACCCTGGTTGATTCCTTGGTCCTGAATCTCTTTTCTCTATACTAGCTTTAACCTACTAAGGCAGTACCTACAGGAGATGTTGCTCTTCATTAATCCCAGAATAAATGAGATCAGAGCTCGGTTGCTACTGTAGAACTGACTGTATGGATTTTGGGTCTACAACAACCCACAGTTGTGCAGGTGGCTTTGTGTTGTGCTGACTTGCTCAGGCTAGCTTTCAGTGGTTTACAAACGTTCTGTGATGGGTTTAGCTGTGCTGGTTGAAAAGTTGCACCTTCCACACTTTATCAGTGGCTGTGCAACTGTTAGGAACAATCTCTAGCAGATTACAGTCTGAAAGCAGTCCTGTGAGTTGAAAGAGCTAACTTCATATGGAGCTACACAGGCAGAGTTGTGAGGACTGGCTTCCAAGAGCAGGACTGCAGCAAAAGCCAGGGACAGCAGGAACACCAATGTTAGAAACATTGCTTTTATTAAATTTAGAAAAAAAACAAAACTGTGTGAAACAAAAGGTATATAATGAAAATAAAAATTTGGTTACAACACGTGTTGGGTGTCCAGATCACACAGGATCCCCAGGAGCACATCTTCCGATTCGAAAACCCCGCTTTTAAACCTTCTTAAGGTCCAACCCCATTTTACAACAAGGGGGGCGTTTCTTCCTCTTGGATTGGCTCTGTGACCCCCCTCATGCCAGGGATGGAGTTTTAGGCAATATGTCAGCCTCCATCTGGCCACATGGTCGACCACGTGGCCTGAAGTTACATCAGCTATATTCTTAATTAATATGTAACTGCCCTTTCCCGAACGCTTCATCCCTGGCATACATTCCAAAACTGGACTGGATGCCTTACAACTTCTGCGAAATGCCTCTAGGTTAGTAACAATCAAAAACAAAAATAACCTTTAGGTTAGTAACTCTTGTTCAGTTTATTTGCTTGTAATAAAACCTGTTTTTCTACTTCTCATACCAACAGGTGACACGGTTGTCTTTTGAGGAGACTTAGCTGTGCCTTAAAACCAGGGATTGATTACGCCTGGCAGACTTCAGGAAGGTGACACACAGCCTATGTGTCATGCTGCTGCTGCTATACAAGTCTGCAGTATTCTTCAAGCAGTAGCAGGTTAATTTACTGACAACCAAAGCAGCGGGGGGAGGGGAACTTGTGTGCTTGACCATCTCTGGGTGCAGTTTGAACTGTGGCATAGTTACAAGGACAAGAAACATTCCTATGCAACCTAGAGAGCATGTGAACACGATTCTGAGGAACTTTGCTATGGAGTGGACCTCAAGGGAGCTTTCCTCCTTATAAGGTGGAAACTGTAGTTGACCATGGGGCACCATACTGGCCACTGTGGCTTAACTAGTTGTCCTAGTTACAGGGACCAGGACCAGTTTATCACTACCTGGGTAAAACCAAAACTGTGTATTCTACACCCTTTATGTAATTTCTAGTGGACTGTTAATGGATTGTTTGCAGCAGCTGCCCAGGGTACACCTGACACCTCAAGCTGGGTGTTAAAGAACCCTTCGAGGCAGGGGATTGTTTCTTTGTTTTCACACCAGTGACTCAGCTGTGATAACTCCCCTCCAGGGAGGCAGTAGCACCTTCATACCCAATCTGAGGGGTCATCTCTGCTAATGGCCACTAGGGCAGCTGGCCTAGACCATCAAAGATTCAAAAATTATCCCATGACTCACAGAGTTTAATCACCCACTGTGACACTCCCCACCCTGGGGGGCTGCTGGGCATTCCCACCTGAACCTGAGCAAACATAATCATTGGGTTTTGGGACCTCTGGGACCACTCATCGGATCCAGAGGAGGACCAGAATTTCAACAGGACTGCAACTGCCACTCTCAACAAGACTTAGACCACTATTCTCACCAACAGGTTTTCTTTCCTATTACTTTATGCTCAGGGGAAACACGTGGTGCTCAGCTTAGCACAGGGGCTGATGAATACCATTCTGTTCATGTCCCAGATTGATGGGTTATATACTTCTGTCTTTGTGGGTTAAACCCAGTTTCCTCTGGATCATTGTGTTTATTGTAAATTTTCAGTAAATTGTAACTGACTTGTAATCTTTCTTGAGCTGAGTTCATTTCTCCCACCAGTTTACTTTTAACCCAGTACACTAGTGTAGTCATGGAAGAAATCAGTGTATCCTGTGATCTAGAATTCCATCCAAGTTTCTACTATGTCAAGTTTCATATGTCAAATATAAAACTTGAGTAAAAACTTGAGTATAATGCAGCTTCTTCTTCATCCCTGTTGGGTATCTGAGGATATGTCTGTGACTCCAAAACTTGGTAATTATTTCTAGCAGCTGTGCCCCTCTACGTAGAAAAAAATAATACCTTGCCTTATAAATCACAGGTTTCTCATTTAGAATATGTTTTCCTCTTCTGTCATTTCCAGTTATGTTTGTTTACCATTCCTCTTCAATGGGGAGAATCAGCGCGCTTTGAACACGCATTTTGGATCTTGTTTGGTTCCTGGGGAACAGTGAGGAAAAGTGAATATAGAGTTGGACATGGAAGACAGAATGGAGGGGAACTGAGAGATGAATGGTAGGTGGGTAATTGCAGAGAAGGTCCAGATATTCTGTGCAGAGTATGGCAAAACAGACTATTTTAGGACTACAAGTATAAATTCATCACAGAATGATCTTTTGAAATGCTTGCCTTATGCAGTAGGCTGTGTCTAGCAGTCCTGGCAACAGAGGGGCCATCTTTCCATTGATATCAGCATTTCCCTGCTAGGTCTGGTTGAGAAATACGTTTTCAGAGGTTTCACTTACAGTTGCAAGTTCTTAGTTTTAAGTGAATGTTCAACAAAATAACTAACTTAAAAAAACTCACAAAAAAGAAGTCCTTGGTGGTGATGGTGTCTGTCATTCAGGCCAGAGGACTGTCTCAGGGAGACAACACTTAAAAGAGGCAAGAAGATTTAGATGCCAGAATGGCAGCCTGAAACTCTGTGTGTCCAGGTGATATTGCTCTGCTAGGGCAGGACTTAGACCCAGCAGTGTAGGGAATTACTCCCAGGTTCTCTCTGCTGTATGGAGTGGAAAGTTTTCCAAGGAAAGCCATTGATTCAGAGGGAGAGAAAAAGGCTTCTGAAGATGAATCACTCATGGATTAGCTGTTTTGCATTTTTTGCATCAAGAGATGTAGGAGGCAGGTTGCTGACCACTTAGTCAAACAAAGGGCATTTGGCGAGCCTGGGGATGGCTTGCCCTGTTGCAATGGTTTGCTGTAGATGCTTTCAAGAACTAATATAATTTTTTTTTTCTGAAGAAATTAGAAATTTGCTAGGATGTGACACATTTATCTTAGCTTTAGGATATCAGAAAGAGAGGCCTGGACCCTTGGGGGAAATTATCTCAGCAATCATTATAATTTAGGGTAATACAAAGCCACTAGGCAGGATGGGCCAAAATTTGGATTAAATAAGAAAATTATAAGGAAGTGGTTGGGGAATCTTTGAGGTTGAAGGCCTTTAGGGTTGAGGGCCAGCCCACAGGGGTGGAGAACTTGTTCCTTGTAAAAAAGATGTTGTGACTCAGAGATGTTGGGGATCACATTACACGTAGGCTTATGGTGTCCTGGGCTCTGAGGACCCGTCTGTTTCCCATCTCCACTGATTTTCTTCTCCTCCACAAGGGCAGGAAGAGAAAATCTTTACCAAAACATTTTATTGCTCAATATTATTGCACAGGTGCTAAATTACATCTATTCTGAAATGTGTCAGCATCCTGAGAAAAGTCTCGCTACCTTCCAATGCTGTGGACCTGGTTGGTTACTATGGCCAATGTAGCAGGCAAAAAGGTCATGGAAAATAACACCTAATTTAGGACCACTGTTATATAAATAAACCAGTGCATGGAAGGCAGCTAGACTACTGTTCTTAGACTCTGTCCTGGCTCTGAATCTTGAGTTCTGCTCAACTACATTGGTTAAATATGAAAGTCCTCTGATCAACTATGCTGTATATCAAGAAGAACTCACTTCTTCCAGTACAGTCTCACAGTGGTAACATGTATATGGTGAACTGAAGCATTGTAATCACTAGTAATGTGTTCCATACTAATAATTATTTATCATCTGTTTATCAATTCTCTCTTTCTGAAACCAAATAAATTATGACAGAAATTCATTGTAGCAGCAAAATCAAACACTGGATGAATTCAGTATTTTCTGCACAGTCTTTCCTTATTCTCCCTACTGTGAAAACAGACTGTTTTCAGCAGATCCTGCTGCTGGGAGTAAATGGGTCCTGCTCCAACGTCTCATTTGGGATTTTTTGCATTAACTCTGTGCAGCCCCCTGGCGTTCTCTTCTGAGCATAACCCGGGACGTACTTTAAGTAATTCGCTCTCTTTCAGATGTCTTTGAGTTACAATGTTCACACCATAGCACCTGACCATTTCCCAAACAAATTTTCTGTGGTCTAAGACAGACGGTGGTATGACCCCCTTTCTACAGGTGGGGAAACTGGCACACAGTGAGGTTATGGCCAAGTCTGTCAGATGTGTTCACTGATTAGGGAACATTACGGAGCTGATTAGGGACGGAGCCTTGGCTTTCCTGCATGCTTGTGTAGTCTTGGGGCCTTCATAAGGCTAAGGTAGAGTTCTGTTCACCTTCAGCTGCAGCTACCAGCTACTAGCAAGATCTTTCATTGCACACATGGGAAACAAGGAATGCACAAACTGCCTCACTATGACATTCCATGTATGAATTCTGTTTGGGGAAACTCCACGTGTTTAGGCAGCACAGAAGTTGAGGTTCCCTGTGCTCTTGTTCTCCCCTTCTGCTATAAAGAGAAACAGTGCACTCAGGAGAAAAGCTACTTATAAATGAGCTGTACAATCTGGTGCTTTGACTTATTAGGAGAAGGCAAATGATATCTGGAAATCATGTTCTTTGTGTGTGTGCAAATATCTATGTTTGGTCTATGTGCAGGAATGTGCGTGCGCATCTCTGTATCAGGCACTGCTTGTACAGGGGAGGGAAGTACGCTGAGGAAGGAGATTATTAGCCCCTCAGTGTGCAAGAACTTTTAGAATAGAAATTATTTAAGTTACTACAGTATTTGCCATGAGAACAGTCCTTGTGCTAGGCTGGGAACTGCTTGGGGTCCCTTTTCCTTAGATGTAGCAGTCTCCACTGAGCTGAGCTGGAGTGGATGTGGGGAGAGGGATCCCTTCATCTGCTGAAACTGTAGGATGGTTAAAATTTGTGCAGCTGCTGGTTCAACACAGACATTTGGCTGGTGTCTACCTTAAATATATACTCAGCTGAATGTTTTGGTTTATGTACAACTCGGGGGAGCTCAAACAGATGTACAGATAACATTCAGTTCTTCAAAAAGGCATTTAACAGCCTTACCATTGTTTTTTGTCTGCCTGCCCACCTACCACCTACATCTACCTTGTTTATGCTGAGGATGTAAAATGTCAACCTGACGGTTCAAGTGTGGCAAAATACCAAACAAACATTAGTAATGGGAAATCTCTGTCTGAGGCTGCCTAACATGGCACCACCTTCTCTCAATGAGAAAACATGTGTCCAAAAGAGAGTTCACTGTACTGTTTTACCCCCTGGAAGACCAATGACAATAGATGCAACCCTTTGCCATTAGCAGTCTTAGCCATTTTAAATTCCTGCCTTAGAAGCAGGGCTCTGTGTGTCCATTTGTATATGGTGTGTTGTTACCTAGAAGAGCTGTGGGCTTTGGGGGGACATAATTCCAATATTCGGATAGAACTGTATTTTCTTTCATGCTATAAATTCAGGAATTATAAGATACACTACCTGTTTTCTGTTGTTTGCATCTAAATTGTCTCCAGACCCTCAGGGTGATGATGAATACCAGTATAATACTCTGTTATACATCTGTGGCAGTGGCATAAGAGTGTTACATTATATCTCTGAAGATAATTTCTTTGTGATTTCATCTTTTTTTGTATTTATCACTTTGTGAGCATGCAAGACACTGCCTCTGTGATGAGAGCTGTTTCACCCAGAGCAGTATTTCTTTCCCCAGCACATCTTACAGACCATAAAAGAGCAGTGGTTTTGGCAGCAATTTCACCCAGCCTGCACAACAGTGGCAATGCTAAAATTTTGATGATGTTTCTGTATGTCAAAGATATGTAAACTGTCAGACTTTTCAAAAGCTCTAAGTGATTAGAGGTGCCTTGTATTCTTAGAATCCAGCATTAGACAGGTTAAGGAGCTTGCTAGGAAGACACTAAAGAAGCTGAATTTCCCAGAGAATTGCATTATTAAGACAGCATCATTACACCAAAATAATGAAGTCATCCCTTGGGATTGGCTTAAAAATCATAAAACCTCAAAGAGTAAAGCAAGATGAGAAACAGCATGGGGCTGGAGATCCAACAGAAATAAATACCACATTCACAAAACTAGGACAGCTTGCTCGCAGCGGGGGGGAACTTGGATGACACCTCCCTGGCACAAACATGGCAGAGCTGGACATGCAGCTCTTCCCTAGAAATGTTTTTCTGAACTTGACTGTAATTTTGAGCTCTGGAAATATTTCAAAGTGCTTCTGATATGACCGGCCAGCAGGCACCGCTCTAGGATCAGCAACTGCTTGGCTGCTGTGGAATCTGACAAAGTGCTTGTTCCTCGCAGTCCCTTCCAGCTCGCTTTCACGGGGGAATGGTGTCCTTACAGCAACCTCAAGGCACCAGTTTGGCCAGGAAAGTTCGGGCAAGGCCTGAGGGGGCTGTGAGCTCGGCAGTGAGTGTATTTACTTGCTTTCTGACACAGGGAAGGAGTTACCTCGATTTACTCTTGGTTAGTACTGGGAGTTCTGGGACTTCTACTGGGTTCCAGGATACCTAGATGATACCTAGATACTGCAATTAAGTGTTACTGGCAGGCAGCTGGACAGGAGGAAGGTAATTTTAACAGATTATTATTTAATGCTCAGTGTGGAGATTTCTGGAGGAGCTACCTGGGCAGATTTTCAAAGAACTAGGAAAACAGATTTCCTGAGGAAAGGCTTTTGCTTACTGAATTGGATTTTAGCCCTCAAAGTACCCAGCAACTTGTACCAAATACCCTTGTGCAAACATGGTTTGTGCACCCCTCAGCCACATCTAGACATGACCTATTCCATTACACTTCTTCCAGTACAGTGCAGTGCCCTCCTGCTCCCCCTCCCACCCCTACCACCCTTCCCTCCACCTTCTGGTCATACAGGTTTTGATCCCAGGCTAATAAAGCAGTGCAAAGCCTGCATGTTGCACACTAGATGTAATTAAACCTTCCAGCCACAGAAGTAGTTTAAACAGGTACAGCTGGAAATGACAGATATTCTTCTTTTCTGCCTTTGGGTCTTAGACCAGAGCAGGGGTCCTGCTGCCTCCCTGGAGCAGGTAGGAGAGGAGGCTGTAGGAAGAGGGCACAGAAGGGACACCTTTGTCAGCTAGAAACCGACTGAGTGACCTTTCCACTTTTTGGACTGAAATGGGACCATTTCCTCTGTGTGCTGACATTTGCTCCAACCCTGTCCTTCTGCTGCTTTCTTCACCTCCGCTTCACTTTGTAATTGCCTTTTGTTTTGTTGGTTTACTCCACCCATCCCTATGCTCCTTTCCTTCACATCTCCTCTCCAGGGAATCCTCTGCATGAATCTGGCCAACACAGGAGGCACAGAAAGGACAACCACTACTCTGCTTTTGTTACCCAGTCCTCCCCATTCCTGTAGGTTGAGTCTGTCTTATTTGAAATCTCATGCCACTTATGGCTTCTGTTTGAGAAGAAGAAAAAGGTATGAGGATATTTTTCAGGGTTTTTTTTTTCTTTTCTTCTTCCTGTGCAGATCTCCTGGGGTATTCAGAGTTTGACCTCTGTGGATTTTCACACCCTGACTGGAGCTGAGGGAAAATCGACTCTTGAATAGCATGTAATTTCTTACTGATATTTTGTGCGTCACTTTGTTACTGTGTTTATGCAGTTGTTGCTTGCAAACAGCACGATGTGAGTTCGGCTCAATTTCCCCCTCCCCTCTCCTCTCCTCCGACCCGTTCTTGCCCTCTTGTCTTTGTTTGGTCCTGGTTTTGTTATGATCCAGACAGCACGGAGACTTCTAGGCTCCTGAAGACCTGCATTTCTAATGTAAGAAAACAAGTGGAAAAACGCTTAAACTTTTTCCATTGGACTGAAATCCTACAGGTTCCTTAATCTATTACAAAGGCACATAGAGGGCACAAGTAGCATTTCTTTTCCTTTGGCTGTCGTCTTTAAGGGGGTCAGGGGTAGGGAAGAGGCAATTCAGTTGATAAATCAAGAAACCAAGAGGCAGGATCCCTGATTTCTGCTCTTGGAAATCTTCTGCCACTTGTTGGTTGTCTCACTTGGAGCTTGTCAAAGTTTACCTAACTGTTCAAGTATAGCTGTTGCGCTTGCCTGCAGGAGGTGATTATGGAAAAGGTAACATTTCCCTTAACGGCTGAACTGCAGTCCATTTAATTTGCAATTTGTTAAAAAATGGTAGGTATTGTTTTACCTTCCCTCATCCTCAGGCCGGGGGAACGGGCACAGTGAGTTCCAGAGATAAATGGTGAGCCAAATAATTATAGCCTGGCTCCTAGGAATGGTTTGAGGATTAATGGCTGTTTGTACAGCACTTCAAGATGCTTAGCTGAAATGTGCTTTGAACTCTGGGGCATTTCAGGCTGCAGGAGATGGGCACCCCCAGGCTCTGGCAGAGGTCAGCACTCAGAGGATATCAGATCTTTTGAAGCAGACATGCAGCTCCAGGAATGTGGCTTGCCAGACTCATAGGGCAGGTTTATTTTAGACTTGAAAAGTGCTCCTGTGTAGAATGGGAAGGTGGTGGGGGAGAGCCTGTCCCTTCAGGCTCATCGTTTTTAAGCAGATGTGGCTCTTCGAAAGAGACCCGAGGAATAATACATACAGAGAATGCTTCCCCAGCCATCTTTCTGGTCTTTCTGTTGATCAGCTGGTAAGAGGTCAGGGCTCAGCTGTCACAGATACAAGAAGAAAACAGTTTGAGCTGCCTTCTAATGCCAGCCAGAGCTTCCTTGGCCTTTTCTCCTGAGGACCCAGTAGGTGACTTCCTTAGGTTTGCATTAAACCGGAGCACTGCATTTCAAGTGTTTTGGAGCTAATATGCCATTAACGACCACAACTTCCCTGGGCTGAGACATTTGCTGTCATTATCATGAGTGAGGAAACTTTTCTGCCAGGTGCCTGCAAAGTGTTGGAGTCACAGCCTGGCTTTTACAGTCCTAGAAGGAAGTGCTGAGTGCATATCTTTCTAATTTTCCTGCAGAGATTTTCTGAGGGGAGGCTGTGCTGTGGGAAACAGTGTAAGATACAGAAGGATCCAGCCAGCTTGCACTTGTTTGACTACACAAGCAGCCAACAAAGGACAGGCACTCAGGGGATGTTCTCCCTGCCCTGTGTAAAGGCGTGTGTGCATTTGGAATGATCCTTGAGTGCAGCTGCCATGGATGGTGCAGGAGGGAAGAATCTCTCCCTGGTCTCAGGAGTCCCCTGGAGTGTTGCAGTGTAGGGTTCAATGCTCCCAACATTGTCCTAAGCAGCAGCTGGTGGTGCTGTATGACAAGGCTCTCCTGGCACTCTGGTACAGGGACTGTCGGGACTGACTATGTTAGCAACTGCAGTGGCCTTGGGAAAATGGGGCAGAACACATTATGGCTGGGGAGTCTGCACTGAGCAGATGTAGTGAGTCCATCCCAAATCCTTTGCTACTCATACCAAATATTTTGGTACTGTGGGGGAAGGGAGAACACATTATCTCTGCTGCACAAAGTTTCAGAACATCCAACACCTTTGAGCTACAGAACATCCTCCTTTCTTTTTGTAGTCTTTCTGTAAGAGGCATGATCTAGCTCTGATCACTTCTCAGCCCACCACATGGAAGCAGCATAGGTATGGTTCTTCATCTGGTGGGAATGTGTTTCTTCTGCTGAATATCCCCTCCTTAGTATTTTTAACCCCACTTTCAGGTTTGGAGACGCCATCAGTCCATGCTAGTTAGTATCTTGCTGAAGTCAGTCTTCTCTGCACTACGTCCAATATTTTCCTGCTAAAAGGTCTTTTAAAATGGCTGCTGGTAGTCAAGGACCTCACGAGTGTTAGTATTGTCCACCTAGCTGGGCAGAATAATCTGGGAAACAGACCTGTCATCCGATCTTCGACAATCCTTTATTAACTTCTTTGAAGCTTTGAGTCCTGGTTACGGATAACGCAGATAAAAGTGTCCTTTCCCACCACTCCTATCTCTGGAGAGCAGCACACTGAAGAGGAATGAAGGGCTATGGAAATACCAAGCATCATTTTATTATGACCTTTATGGAGACAGTGGGAGGATGAAGGAGGAACACAAGGAAGACAATATGATAAAACCACACAGACGGTGTTTAAGGTGAAGAGCACAAACCCAAAGAGGCTTCCAGAGACAAGATGGGAGAAGAGGAAGAAAGCTGAAAACAGGAGACTGAGCAAGACAGGCAAGGAATGGCAGAGCCATCTTCTTCCCCTTTATCGAGGGAGCAGCAGGAGCAGACCTGGGACTCTCCATCCATGAAAAAAACAGCCTTCTGCACACCATTCTCCCATTTTCCTGAAATCTCTGCTTTTGCTCCTCCAGGCAACCATTAATCTAATATTAAGCCCCTTAACCTCTCTAATTGTTCTCTTTCAGTGTCAGCTGGTTTCCTATTAACCTTTCAATCTCTCAGTAATGCAGTTACTTCTGACTCCAGCCAGACCCAGCTCTAAAGCTTTACCTCCGGCAGTGAATTTTCCAAGCTTTCACTTTTTTTTCTCTTTTTTTTCTGTAATGATTATTACTGCTGTTAAGGAGCCAGTTTGAACCAGCCTCTAAGTGCACAGGGCTGAACCAGTTGGAGTCTATAAATAGCCCTTCACTAACCTTGCACCTTATTTCATTAAGTTGATTGGCTTCCCTCTCTCCACTTCGTTGCATCTCTGCCTCTCTCTCCCCTTTCCATTATTGATGCTGGTTCTTTTGTTGCTATCTGAGACACCTGCTTGTTGATAGCAGGGTAGGTCAGCCCTGGGTTTTTCCCTCCTGAACAAAATAGCGTTATTGCTGGGGAGACATCTGTAAGAGTTTCATAACAGGGGGAAAGCAGAGGGCGAGGCAAGTCTGAGACAGCAAGTCAGACAATGTCCACACTGAACACCAGTCACAGGGGCAGAAGAGTTTGTCACCCATAGGCTGGGTTTCTTCTGTGACACTTACTGGGATTATACTTGAATGCAGTCTCTTGTGCAAACCTCGTTTTGCTATATCAAAGCCAAGGCATCAGTCCAAGGACAAATGGCACTGCAGCTCAAATCAAGCTGACATACAGTACCCAGAACGCAATGTGAACTGTCTGCTGCTGTATCTGAGACCAGCCTTCTGGCAACTTTGACTTCACTAATAAATATACTACTGCTGCCTCACCCTGCAACTTAGCAGAGCGTAGTTTGCATCTCTGACCATCACCATGTCTCAGCTCAACAGCGTTTTCATGCTGTGCCTCTTCTAATTTACCTGCTTCTTTTAGTGCTGATGCAGTTCCTGAGCTCTGCTCAACACTGATGCCTCTCCCCAGGGCCTACAAACTGCTCCTTTTTTTGTGTTTTGTTTTGGGATTTGTTTTCTTTGTGTGTGTGTGTAAAATACAGTGAATGTTTGCAGCAAAGACTGAGTTGAGAAGTTTCATAAGCTGACCTGAGGTCAGTGTAAATCACAAGTCACAGCTCAACGTCACAAGGCTGTGTCTGAGTGGCACTTGCAAACTGCTCGTGTGTAGTGATGCAGTGGGGCAGAGCACCTGCCAGTGCTTCACAAGTACTGGGGTGCTATTGCAGTAGCATATCAGGCTTTGTTTGATCAATTCAGCAACAGCAATGGCTTCTACAGGTGGGGAAGCACCATCTCAGTGTAGAAGAGTGGGGATCAGGGATTCAGTCATGCTTCTGTTTTGCTCCCTGAGGAGGGGCAAGTTCTTTCCCCATAAAGCCTTGTTTTTTTGCCAAAAAGAGAGACTTAGAGGAAACTTTTCCAATATGTGCTTAGGCTGACGTTTACAGCCGTTTGCTTCAGCTCAGAAGGATTTGTGTGTCTGAAAGCTCTTCTGTTTTTTTTCTAGCCGTATCATTTGTCTAACACCAGCTGTTACCTTTCCCTGAGAGTGCTGTCTCAAAGTCAACATCAACTTACCAAAATAATAGGAGCTATTCTCTTCTGCTCTCTGTACAGCTCTGTGTGTCCCTACTTGCTCACTTACTGCTATTCCTTGTTGTTGGAAGGGCAGATTCTGGCAGCAACAAGCCTTTGTCTTATTTTCTGGCAAACAACCTCGGTCTGGAACAAGGCAGGAAAGACAAACAGTGAAGAAATGAGAACTGGTAAAGCTGGGGTTAGAGGAGAAGGTTAACTTCTGGTGGCTTCTTTTTTTTAACCACTGAGTTTGACAGGGGGAAACATTTTGTATAAGCACTGTATGTTTGGCAAGCACACCCCCCTCCACCCCCTCCAGGGCAGGTGGCAGCTGGCATTCCCATCTGTTTAATAATACAGGTTCTCCAGGATGCTGTGCACTCACAGCCTCCTCCCCTTCGTGTTTATCCTTTTAGATCCTCAGGCCTCACTTTTGCTCCCCAGGCACCTAGGTCTCAGCAGGGCAAAGGAGCCTCCTTGGGTGCTGCAGTGGGGCCCCAGGGTGGTCACTGGGGCAGTGCCTCCCTCCCGCCTGTCCCTTAGCCCTCCCACTGACCAGTTTGGTTCCTGTGACTTACAGAGCGAGCTCTGGGTTGATGGCTGAGGCAGACCCTGGCTCTGCTTGTGAAGGCTGGGGTCAAGCCCAGGATGTCACCCATCATTTTTGGTAGGAAGAGAAGGTCCAGAGGCCTCTCTGGTCCCTGCTGAACAGGAACAAAGTCCCTGAGGCCAGTCAGCATCCTCCTAACAGAGGCTCAGCAGAGCAAGGATTCTCAGCTTAGCCATAGAGGAGAACTTGGGGGCTAAGTCAAGTTGAGTACTATTCCCCCCACACCACTTGCATACTGGTTTGGGGGCTGCTCAGAGCTCCTGGCACACCTGCCCTTCACAGAGGGTCCCATGCTGCCTACAGGAAAGCCAAAGCCCATGGAAAGCTGATTTGACCCACTGATGAGGGTGCTCCTTTCTGTGGTGGGCACCATGCTGTCCCTGGCTGCTGGGAGAGGGCAGCAGGACTGACCTGTGCCAGCAAAGCTTGGCAGGATCGTGGCATGTGGTTGCAGGGTGAGCATGGACTGTCGGCCAAAAATGCTGCCTTTCAGCGAAGGTGATCCAGAGTCCTGTGGAGTAGAACTCAGAGGGGAAGCTGATGGGAGACGTAACTCCCGTTGCAAAACTGTTCCTGCTTTTTTGATCTGTATTATGACAGGAGAATGATATCAGACCCTTCATTAGCTACATCCCAGTTGCCCATTTTCCCCTGGCTTCTATGGCCAGTCCCATCTATTCCCCTTCCCTTGGGAAGCTTCCTAAATATTTATCCCAGTGATCAATCATATGACCCCACTGTAGCAATGTGATACAGCTTTAGTTGTGCTAATCAGCTTAGCTTGGGCCCCTGACCCCTGTCATCTTATTTTAGGAAAAAGCTTTACACAGTGCCTGGTAAGGGCTGTTCAGTCCGATTTAAATCCAAAGTGAGAAATAGCAACACAGACTTTTGCTTTTTTATTTAGTAGCCAGAACTCAGTTTATTGTTATTCTGATTTGTCATTTCTCTAGGAGGAGTTGAGCTTTGAATACTATACAAAGGTTTCAATTGCATGGTAAAATATTTGACTCTTTTGACTGCTAGCAAAAAAACACCCCAAGTAGTAAACGTTGAGTGCTTTGGCTGAAGAACTTAAGAGTTGTTCAGTCATCCAAATGGACCTGGATACTGAACCACTTCCCTCTTTTCTCCTCTGAACTCTAAAAGAGGTGTTTTCAAACAAAATGGGCTGTAGAGAAAAGAATAGTGTCTAGTGCAGGAGACTTGAAACTTTTGCCTTGAACCCCTGGGAGTTTTGGAGGAGAGATATCAGAGGAGACATGGACCTAAAGAGACATGTATTCTTGGGGTGTTTTGTTTTTTTTTATCCACAGAGAGACATCTCTACTCCAAAGCACCAGCAAAAGTCAGAGATGAATGAGCAGCCAAGAGCAGCTAAGACTCCAGTGCATCAGCTGGTCAGCCAGTCCTACTGTTGGGAGAAACTATGCCTAGAGCGAAGTCTCTCTCAAATGCTCCAGGAGTGCAATGAGAGCCCTACAGACATTATATGAAAATGTGAGCTGCATCATGTCTGGAGGAATTTGCTTTATTATAGAGATGAGTACTAACATCATCTCTCCACTGCATAATCTCTGAAAGAGACAGACAGATGAAGGCAAATTAACTATACCAAGAGCAAATTAACTATAGTGTGGTAAAAGAACAACTGGAAATATGTAGTTGTGTAAGAGGAGAGTTTGGCAGAAACTGAGAACTTTCTGAACCCTGAGAACTACTACCAGTGGCAACTTCTGTCATCAGCCCTGCCAGTGAACGCCCAGTGGGCTGCCAGGGCAGGGAACATCTCCAGATCTGCCTGGGGACTTTCCCAGCCCAGCTGCTGCAGCAGCTCCATCTCCCAAGTTTCTGAAGCACTATCTGGATGCAACAGGAAGCTCTTCAAACTGTTTGCTGCACCTCCAGCCCTTCCCCCTCACTGCGAAGCAGGTCTGAGTCAGTTAATCATCCTGCTTTCTCAGCAGATGAAAAGATCCCTGCTTTTAGCATCCCAGGGAAGACATGGCAACTGCCCCGGTGTACTAGTAGACTTTGAACATCTTCAAGGTTTTGAACTTGTATTGTCCTCTTGACTCCCATGACTTGAATATAGTTTGGAACTGATTAACTTGGCTCCTTCAACCTCTGGAAGGGAATGTTCTTTCTGCAGTTAAATATTTACTCATCATTGCACATAGACCAGGCATTACAGTAGCCTGGGCAGCATTTGCATTTTCTCTCCATAAATTGAAATTGAAAGGAGCATCCTCTGGTATTTTAGTCCTGCCACTTCCACCCTTCATGGTAGTCCAGTCATGCCCTGTTCAACCTAGCTATTCTGTTAGTTTCAGCAACATTTCTAAACCATGAGATTTGAAGCCCACACCACAGGGAGTCCATGTTGCACATCCAACAGATTCCTTGGTTCCAAAGTGCATCCTCAGACAAAGGCACGAATCCCATTTCTGAAAATCGTGTATCTCTAGCACTTATAAATGCCTTTGCGTGACATTTGGAGAAGCTGAATTCCCTCCCCCCATCACAGGCTTTCACAGACAGAGTTTTATGACAAAAGTAATTTCTGGTTTAGGTAGCACCACAGTGAAGGGGTTAAAATGGGAAAATCTCAAACATTGGTGGGGGCTTTTAGAAATCCTGGGATAACCCCATCTTCCCATCAGTTCCTATCTGCTGTAAATGCTGGCCTGTGTACCTCTGGCATGCCAGTATATCCAGCAGGTACATATCACCCCTCTCTGCTGCTGCCCAGTGTCAGACTGCTCCATCCTGACCATGCAGGCCAGAGGGCACTGTTTGCCAGCCCCAGCACTGGGTCTGGGCCCTGGGACACCAGCAGGTTGGCACTGCTGGGTCTGTGGCAGGGAGTGAAGAGAAGCCGGGAGGTGTTTTGGCTCAGCTCAGGGCTGGGTAGACACTGCAGCTTTTGCCTGGGAATAGGTGCAGTCCCAGACCACAGTGTTGACGGCAGTGAAGTCCCTGGTGCTCCTTCTGGCAGAAGGAGTCTCCTGCTCCCTCTGGCTCAGGCAGAGACTCCCTTTCCTTGCCTTTCTTTGCCTTTCCTTGCCTTGCCTTGCCTCTCTTTCTTTCTTTCTCTCCTTCTCTCTCTCTCCTTCTCTCTTTCCTTCTTCTCTTTTTTTCCCCCCACCCCTATGGCACCCGGCTCTTAGCTTACCATTTCAGTCACCAATGACAGCAACCAAAAAATAATACTACTGTGCTCAGTTAATCCATAGGAAAATCCCACATCGGTGCACAAAAGGTGGAGATGGTGCTCACGCATTTTCCCCTAAGGGCCTTAGGCAATGGAAATTTTCTCAAGCTCCATTCATTAACAAAATAGATGAGCAGTTATGTAAGGTCACGTGAGGAAAGCGGCTGGTCTTTGGTCAATGAAAGAGTTAGTCACACATCATCGAGCTGCATGGCCATGGGAGGAAATGTGGAGCCACCCTTTTCTCGTTCAAGGACTGAAGAGGGAAAACTTTAGCCATAATTCCTCACTACCCCCTGAGCTCGAGCACCACCTTTACAGACCAGGCATTGCAGAAAGCATGTGGTGGTGCTAAGCAGCAAACAGGGAATTGAATCTGTTGAGATCCTCCACACCTTCCTCTTCCCAAATCACTCAACCCTCCTCTGAAGGAATTAAGTAACCACCTGATGATTTTGGGGTGCAAATGTGCCTTTGTGTATCCCCCCAGCCAGTCTGCTCTGGAAGCACTCAGAGGGTAAGTAAAAGAACATAATAAAATTCAGCGGTCACAAGGAAGATAAAATCTGTATCAGGGGTCTCAGGAACTACTAGGACGTTCAGTTGGGAGAGGATTTTCAAGGATCCCTTCTGAAAGTTGTCCATTACCAAAGTGATTTGGACTGTTGTCTCTCACACTTTGAATCAAAGATGATGCCATTGTACAGAATTTTTCTGGCACTGACTGGGATCTGCACATCAGTACTCAGTTAGATATGATCTGGAATAATATTTTCCCACTTCTCACTGGCTCTCATCCTCTCCCTGCACAGCCCAATCAGGAGTCCTCCAGTCCCTTGAATTTAGGTTAAATTGGCCCCTTGGCTCTTCTTAACTTCTGCTTTGGGGATTGCAGATCTGACTTAGACAATGATGTCTTGCAGAAGACAATGAAACTAGCTTTGTTTGCTTTAATCCCTGGATGCTGAATAACCAGCTTCAACCTGCTTTGTACTTTCACCTTGCAGCCAATATCCTGAAGGTCATTTCAGACCATTGGACTAGCAGGGCAGTGAAGCTTGGCTGGCAGCCTTCACGGGACATGGAGCAGCAGTCACCTGGCACAGGCTATCAACAGGACTCAGGGCCTGAGGAGTGCAGAGGAGGCCTGGAAAGGAAACTCATGTGGGGCAGGTAAGGGAGGATGTGGCTGTCAGGTTGTACCTGAGCCATAGTTTGATGCCTGAGGGCTGGTAATAAGTTGTAATTGTGCAAACCAAAGTCCCTTCCACATTTGCTGGTCTGCCCCAAGTGCTGAGATTGTGAAACCCTGGAAACCTGCTGTGGAGACAACACCCTAACCCACCCAAAACCACAGAAAACATGCTGCGAGGAGGGCACCCTAGCCCAGCTGGGTGGGGCTGTGGTGCAGGGCACAGATTGAGTCCTCAGTAAAAGCCCAGCTGTCTCCCTGAGCAGATGGATTCCAGGAAGAGCCACATTCCTGACTGTGAGGAGCTGAAAGGACCATGTATGGGACATGCCTTAAAATAGACAGAGATATAGGAACAGACTTCAGGTCCCAGGCAGAGATCCTGATGGCATCTCAGGCGTTTGTTCAGGAAGGGAAATGCTGCTAAAACTACAGCTGCCTCAGTCTTGGCTGCAAGTGTCTCTGGTAGCCCTAGGGTTGTTTTCACTTAAGGAAAGGATTCTGTTAAATTTGTTTTTTCCATACAAATTCCTTTCTGCTTTGTTGTTTTCTCTTTCTCTGAAAACCAAGGTAAGGGGGGAATAGAGTCCCTCCTTCCCAAAAGTTTGATATATTGTGGAAAGAGATGTATCTTGACTTTGGAGAAAAAAAATTAAAATCTCTAACTTTTTAAAGGATTGATATCTTGCTAGAGGAAAAAACCCTTTTTGAAAGAGTTCATTTCAGTAATCTTAAAATAGTCTATTTAGAACCATTTCAATATATCTAGCCCTCTGTTTTTTAACAACTAAGTATTGTAAATGTGTCGTGAAATTCTTTAGAAAAATCTAAATGTTATCATATTTAGAAAAGGGATCCCCTCAGCAGTATTTCAAAGTGACAAGTTCTTTGAAAGCATCTTTTCCCCAGAAATTATTTGGTTGTGAGTAACTGACACTAAAATTTGAGAAAAGTTTGGTGAAAAGTTGCCAGCAAACTCTCCTAAAACCTGTATCTTTGCACTGTAAAGCAGTTCCTGGCGATTTGCAAACCAAAGAGTGATGGGTTGTAAGATGAAGCTTCTTGTTGGTAGCTGGAGAACTCAGCAAGATGAATTTTGTCTTTCATTCTTATTCTTGCCACATAGTTTGGCTTTGCTCTTTGAAATCGTTGCTATACGCCCCCCGTGGAAATAACACACCATAGAGTCAGTTGTTCTGGTAAAATACTCGGTGTGCAGAGTCTGTAGAGTTTGAAGAGCTGTTACCTCAGGTGAGAAGACCCTAGCACTGGTCAGGGCACAAGATCAGTGAGCAGAAGGAGAAATCAGTTTTCCTTACTGCCCACCTGCTGCTCAGCTCTCCAGCCGGCACAGCCTGCCTTCTTTACAGCATCTGCTGGAACGAGTGGCACCAGGAGAACATGTGAGTTAATTATTAAACAGAATGGAGTCATTATGCCCTGTGTCACTGCTGTTCCTCACATAAATCTGCTGCACCATAGAAAAACGATCCTGTGCAATGAGAACAAAGAAACCTTTTCAGGATGAACACATTTTCCTCTGCTGGAGACCTGCTCTCACTTCACCTGCCTGTAGGTAGAATAGCGATGCACTTGGACTCCATAAAAGTGGGGGGTTTGGGAAAGACAAATGAAAATGATACAAAGCCTCAGGGAGCTGATTGCCATGAATAATCTCCCTAGCTGTTAGCCTAGGTTCAGAGCCATTTCCTTTTAGAGAATACGTTTCTACTACCAACATTTCAGAGTCCGGAAGGAAATATTTAAAAGTTACCTTTGGCATTTCAAGGCTAGCACAATTTCCACCAAGCTTCCCTTGAACATCTAGATAAAATATTAACTCCTGGACAAGGTACAGAGGCCCCTCAGGCTGTCAAACAGTAGCACAATTAAGGACACAAACGCTGGGACAGAGATGGTGAGATAACATTCAGTACTCTAAAACCCATCTGTGATTAATTTCATTTGACTGACACACAGGAGAAAATGAAAACTTGCAGGTGAGATCCACAGATGCCAAGAGCCAGGGGAGGGGTCCCCTTAGCTGAAATAGCTAATCACCTCAACTCTGGAAGGGGATGGCAGAGAGCCAGTCTGCTTGCTCTGCTGTGAAGCTTCTCTAAATCTCCTTCTCTTAGGCAGAGGGGGAAGGGTCTCTCCCCTGGGGCTGCATGTGCTGTGGTAAAAAGAGTGCATGGGCTGAGTCCCCAGCAGAGTTCTGACATGTCCATGTGCTGCAGGAGTGCCTTGACTGAGGGGTAGGAGCAGATATGCTGGCAATGGCACGGGTCAGGCCGAAGGACACAGGTATGTCTTAGATGTTTGGCTTGTGTCCATAATGTGGCATTCAGGTACTGTGTGGAGACAGATGCCCAAGTCTCTGCTTCTCACCACTCAGCATAATGTCCCTTTGGAGGCAGAGCAGTGCAGGGTGGGTGGGAGGAAACAGATGGGCAACACTGGCCATTTCTGCGGGGATTCAGTTCCTGAGGATCTGTGCTCCAAGGACTTTTGCAGGCAGCCTCTGTACTTGACACAGGGCATTATGTTGTCCCTTTGCTGACCAGTGCCAAGCTGAGTTGGTCCTTTGCTGCACTTTCAAAGAGGGCAGACATTTTAGAAAGAGTTCCTGCCATTTGCCACATGCTGTAATAGCAGGGAAACAGAAGCTTAGAAGTCCTGGAGCTTAGGCAAAGCCAAAAAGCAAAGGGACTGGCAAAGCTGACCATGGCAGCCAGGATTCCTGCGTCCTGGGAGACAGCCACTGGCTTACTATTACTTCTCTGAATGTTGTTTAAAGGGACAACACAGAGCACACGCTTGCTCGTGCTGGGCTCAGTCAGCTGTATTTGTGGTGGCTCTTGCTTTTCTTCAAGAGTTTACCTTGGCTTTTTCCAGACTGCTTCACTGGCACCCTGTGAAAGGACTGCAGTGACCCTTGTCCCCTGGCTGCAGAAGGAGAGCTTGGAGCAGACTGAGGAGTCAAGAAATGTGCACGCTCCAGGGCTGGCTAGCTGTGCTTGCAGGCCCGCTGATGCCCAGCCGTGGCTGGATGTGAGGTATGCAGTGAGGTCCTGTCCCACTCCCTGTGCATATTGCACATTTTAGCAGTGCTGTGCTGTGGCTACCTCCCTCGTCTGTGACCCTATGGGCTGCACAGCCTGCACAGTCACCTCTTGGCTGTGTTGTTGGGCTTCATTCCCCTCATGGTTCTGGGTGTCACTGCATGCTGGATCTCTCTGTCTATCCCTTTGATGAGGCATCTGCTTCACTGACGGCTCACACCTCCAGAGCCACCCGGCCATACACTGCCTTCGCTTCAGGGATGCAGGTGCTGTGTCAGAGCTCTGTAGTGACCAGCAAAGAATGTTCAGAGGGTTGCTAAGGAAAAGGAAAGTTGGTTAGAAAAGGAGTTGACATGTGGCACTCCAGAGATGTGTGGTCCATTTTATTACTGATTGTCCTTTACGCTGCTCCCCTGCCCTCTTCTCCAGACAGCATCACAGGGAGATGGTATGAAGAGGCCCATACCTGCAAAGATTGGGGAAAGACTGATTGTGAATAAAAGGCACAGCTGAAAGTCTGGCCTGCTTCAAGGTCACTGAGCAATTTCATTCCTCCCTGAAACAAGCAAAGGCATATCCCTTCACAGGTCGGGGGACAAAGCCTGCTTCCCTGTCTGCGCCCTGAGTTGGTTGAACGTGAAATAGCTCCAGTTTAGGGGAGACAGAGGTGCAAAAGACCTGTCACTGAGTTGGACCCTGCCTCTTGGTATCTGTAACCCACCTGCTTTCTAATTCTGTATGTTTACTGCTGGCATGAGCCATAAGAGCTTTCCCCTCTTTTTCTTCTCTCTGAACAGCCCAGAGGTCAAGAGTCACCAAGTGGTTCTGGACAAGAGCGAATGCAAAATGTGTTAAATGAATGTTAGTCCTCTATTTCCAAAACGGCTGACCTAGAAAGCTACAAGTACTTATGGGAAAATCCCCTCTAGTGCCTTCTCCATTGGGATTTCTTAAGAGTTCACCTGGCTGAGGATATGAGGGCAGGCTGGTCACTCTCAGGTTGTTCTGGACTGGTCCCCAGTGACCCCCTGAGCTGTGCCTCTCCCCTGCCTCTCTGCTTGTCAAAGTCTTGGTCTAATCCTTGCAGAGGGAGAGACACCCCTTTGTAACCAGACAGCCTATCTTGGCTGCCTAGAGCCAGGACCTTTCAGCTTTGTGGACTCTCAGCATCTCCACTACATCATGGCCAACAGGAACGCAGGCACCTGCTCAGAACAGCTCTGCATAAAATATTCGGCATCCCAGCAGGAGTAGGGTATCTCCAGTACATGTCATATCATAGTTCAGCCTAGCCATAAGTCATTGTTGACAGATGGATTATTTTTAATTATAAATGCAAGTGAATCTACTTCATGGATAGGGTCAAGCTGTAAAGAAAATACACAGATGTCATGCTGAATTAGGATAACTCTCTGCAGAAAGACATACCTTCAGGTGCTCAGGATCTTGGCTAACTCACGAGTCTGATTTATCTGTGTCCTAAATCAGGACTAAAGTGCCAATAAAGGTCCAAGAACTTCATCTTTCCTTTCTCTGGTGCTAAAGGTGACTGAGGAGATAGCAGGGCTCTGAATACTGCCTCTGGGCAGCCAGCACCTTCTTCCTCCTAAAGGAGACTGGACTGACTTGCCCTCTATAAACCTTAGGTTTCTTAGCAGTTGTAGTGGGAAAACACATAGAAATAAGTAATTTTGTTTTCTTTCCTTCCCAAAGAACCTTTATTTGTTGTTTCTACTTTACACCGTGGCTTCAGGATGTTAGCCTGGATTTGGATGTTTAAGTGTTTTCCCATGCCTGCAGCTTCCCTGTAAACCATACAAGCTAGAGATTAGTAGATACATATCACAGCAGGGGATCTGGCACAGTGTGCCTCTTTCTTCCTCTGCTTGGAAAGAGCAGGGACAAATATTAGTTTGAGATGAAAGAGAATGTCTTCACTTTGTTAGGAACAGGGCACTGATAATGGCTCTGCCTCACATGCTTGGCTAGCCTTGTGCCATACCCTGGGAACCTGCCAAACTTGAGTTCAGCTGATCCCTTGCTATCTGCAAGGGAAGGCAGAGCCAATGCCCACTCAACGGGACTTTGTCCTCTTGATGGCAGGCAGCTTATGAAACGTCAGCCTTTGCGTGTGCTGGCATGGCAGAAAGACTCTGGCCTTCACAATAGCAGTGCTCTCTGTCGGCTCAGCAGGGAGAGGCTCACACGAAGTTAAACCTGAGCACAGGCAGGCTTAGAGCACTTTTCAGCAAGAACTCTTCAGTTATTGGCAGTGGCTGAAAATGACTGCGAGTTGAATAGGCTTTCCACAGCGTGAGTACATGTACAATGGTCTGTGCATGCATACATATAAGTCTATACTGGCATGCAAGTTCTGTACGTGTAGGTTAAAAGCCACAGACTCTAAAAGCTGTTGATAATCATCCACCACATTTCATGCACTCCGTATATGGGTCTCCAGGGAAGGCTGGTCTTGTCTGGTGGAGGACCCTACTCTCCAGACATTGTGGCTTATCTGTTGCTATCAGAGCTCTCTGTGTGTTGCTGGCAGAGACCTGTCTGCATGGAGCACATCTTTGCCAATGCCATTAACTGTTTCCTGTTCAGAGATGCTTTCAGACTGTGAGAAAATTCTGTTCTTGCTTCTGTAATCCTTTCAAAGGGTGGGTTAACTATTCAATTTATGTCTTAGTGTTTGATTCTGCTGCTGGCAGGATTAGGTACATCTTCTGAGTACACATTAGCCCTATGGCTAATTATAATTAAGACTTAATAAGGAGGTGGGGCTCTAAGGAGTGTAGTCTTGTTCATTACAAGGTCTGAGCTGGAAGACTCACCTCTGAGCTTCATTTTCACTAGTTGTTTGCAGAGGGAGTTCTGCCTTCAACCTGATTTGAGAGAGCAGGACAGCATGCTTGAGGGAGCTCTCTCTGGCTAGTAGGCAAGTAACTCACCGGTGTGACTGCAGTTTCCCAAGCAATCTGCTCTTTTGTTGGAAATCACACTAGCTGACACAGGCGAAGGGAAATGTTTGTTCAGTTTGAGATCAGAGGCTCTTGTTTTGAAAGCTCAGTTTTATCATCAGTCCTAGCTTCTCTCCATACAGCATTAATCACTTGTCTGGGAACAGAGGATTTGAACCGTCTCCAGAGCTATACAAGCAGATTTGGTGGCTGTCAGTAGTACTCTGTAAATAAGTCCCAGCAGGCAACTGTGTAAGTAAACAGCTTCTTTGTGAGCACCAGTGCCTTTCTCCACAGTTTACGTAGTGCAACGGAAGGGCTCTGTTAGCTTTTGCAGGGACAATCTAAGCACCACACACAACTGGCAGGGATGATCTGCAACTTCCAATTGACAGTTTTACCACCCGCTTCGCTGCAGCTCAGCAAGAGCAGGATTTGTATCAGGGAGCCAGGAAACCAGCTGTGTTGCAGAAACAGCTGTGCCATGACATCATCTTTGTCCCTCGGTGTGTATGTGTTTCAACATAGGCTTTAATTACACAAACGTGAACTCACCTACAGGGCCAGGTTTCTCACAAAGCACTTTATGCCTGCCAGAGGAAAGGCATGGTTTTAGGATGAGTGAGTGAGGAACCAATTCTCTTTCAATGCTTCATGGTAGGCTTCTGAAGAAGGGCATTCTGTTGCAACCAAGAGTAATACACACTCTGAGACCTTGACAATTTTTTTAAGTATTCCCCTTAGAAAATTATGTTTTTATGACCATTAACATAGAATATTTCAGATTTTTTGTGTGTGTGTACATGTGTGTGGTTAAAAATGTAGAGAGAAGGAATGCATTTTCCTTTAAATGTGTTCGTTTCCATTAAAAGGCTATTTTTCTGCTAAGTAATACCTGTTGTGTTGGATTTTTTTTTCCAGCTGGACAACATTGCCTAGCCCTCAGGGCCCTGATGCTATCAGGCAAGACTCAAATTATTGAGCCACCAAAGATATAAATAAATGCTGCTAAATGGCTTAGCTCCATGGCCTTTGCCCTTCCTGGGGGATGGAGCTCATCTTCCATCAATATGATTAGCGGAGGAGATTGTGTATTGATTAATTGTCCAGACTCATTTCTCATTAGCTGGCAGTAGCCTCTGATGCATGACCTTTTCCACTGAAGTCAAAGCAGCACATTTTACTCCTTGGTGATTGGGTGCCCAAATCCTTCAACCTCTAGGGTCCATGCTAACAGATTTGATAGCTGTCTAGTTGAGGGTGAACAGCCAAGCATCCTCCTTCAGGATGCCCTGGGCCAGAGCTAAAACTGCCTGGGAGGTAGTGGGGAAACACCCTTGTCTCTCTGAGAGAAAGCATCCCTAGTGCACAACTTTGTGAAAAAGAAGCCCAAAATGCAGCCGGGGTGGGGGGGGGCGTGTGCAGCATGGGGCACACACAGATCACTCGTGGGACCAAGCATTGCTGAATGGGCTTAATCACCCCATCTAGGCATTGTCTGTAAAGTCAGCCTTTTCCTGCCGGGCTGGGCGTAGCTGCCTTCCCGAGGAGGAACTCGCAGTCCCACAGGCAAAGTAGTGCTGGTGCAGCTGGATGGGGCCCCAGTATTTCCAGCACAACATGTCCCCAGGTCTCCAACTTCCAGAGCTGGCACCTCTTGCTGCCTATTGTGTGTGTGGCGGGGGTTTCAGCACGAGTGTGTTACCCTGTTCTTGATCTGCACAACAACACCCGGGCACTGCTGCCGTGCTTGGACGGATATTGCTTTTCCCCAGCTTGGCCTGGCCCTGGGTCAAGCAGGATAAGGAGGTGGAATTCACAAGCTCTATTCCTGTTGCTGCCATGCAGCATGACCTTGAGGAAGGCCGACAGGAGGTGAGGGGAGATGGTCCTGTGACAACAATGTCCTTCGCTGTGCTGTGACAGTTTGCTTCTTAACCCAGCAAGAGGGAGCATCGTGTCAGTCATGTTGGACAATGCGACCCTATCTGTCTGGGATGGAAAGTTAATGGAGGAAACACATGTTTTCCACCTGAGCAATGCTACCCAGTGGTGCTGTGCTGAACAGTGCAGTACCCAAGCTGTGGACAGTATTGTGGTTCAGGTGTTAGCAGAGGGAAGCAGGAGGTAATGACACCTGGGCAAGGTCGCTGAAGGTATATCCATCATTTCTGCCTCCACCTGTGCTGTCTAATGGATTTTAGGCAACAGTGTCAGGTGGAGACATCTACAATAGAGGCACATTGCCTGAGTCCCCCACCTCCCTGGCAGCTCTCCCCCAGTGCCAAGGGGCAGCCAACAGTGAGCTGTCTTCTAGTTATCAGTAACAACAAGTGGCTTACTTAACCTTTGTCTGTCACCGTGATGTAGGATGTGAGTAGCAGCTGCCTACCTCCTGGGGAAATGAGTTTCTAAACTCACACTTGTAATGAGAATTGCTGTCTTGAGGTAAAGGCTGTTGTGTGTTCTGGCCTTGTGCTGCTGCAGCCTGCTTTGCTGCTTTAAATCATCAGGCCACTTCAGAGCTGGGATCTGGGTAAATTTAAGTTAGGATTATACTTTCTGTGCTGCTGAAATCTCACAGCCCTTTTCACGAGTTCAGGTTTTCAGTGCGGAGAGGAATGCACTCAGGTCATCCCAACCATACCTTCTGAGCAAGCACTAGAGCAGAGCTTACCAGACACACGAAAGTTCTTCCCTGATTCTGCTTCATTTGAAGTTCGAGAAAAATCTTGAGGACTGGGAATGGGAAGAAAAAGCAACAAAAACAAAAAAGGAAAAGGTGAACACAGTGGAGAATGAAAAGAAGAGATGGGGATGGCTTGCGGTCAGAGGCCAGGGAAGCATGAGTCCAGGAACCTGGAAAGGAGAAGAAGCTCCAGGAAGCACTGCAAAGGGCAAAGGGAAGAGACAAAATGAGGCTAGAGACCACCAGGAGATGCACCAGGAAGGATAGGTCTGTGTGAGTGGGAACAGTTTAAGACAATTCCTGTTACAAAAGAGGATCTGGAATTGAAAACGCATCTGACAAGAAAAAAGAATAATCCAGTGATTCCCCTCATGCTGAGACAAATGAGGGAGCTAGATTCCCACTGAAATGGAAGAAGGATGACTGCAGATACTGCTCAAGGCACTTTACATACCTCAGTGAAACATGTCCTAAGAGAAGGGCAAATCCATGGCCCAGACATTACTGATTCCTTGGGAACTCCTGCCAGCACAGTGTTGTCTCTTTGAAGGCATCCAGAGAAAGAGGACTCTCCTTGGCAGCTTGAGTGTGAGTGGGGAGGAACACAGCCTGCCGGGAGCGAGACACCTGAGACAGGCTTTAGACTAAGACACAGGGGTTTATGTGGGCTTTTTAGCTGGCACTTGTGTGGTTTCCATACCGGCTTTTGATGTGTAGTTGAAGCAAGAGCATAGATATTAAGATACTACAATGACTAAAGGAACATAAGAGAGCAGGAATGTAATAGCAATTAGAGCAGGAAACCAAAGCTCCATCCAAAATTATATAGCGAGTATATATGGGAAACTAGGAAAAACAATAGAAGTGCCTGAATGCTAAGACAAGGACCTCATGAGCAGTATGTAGACTGTATATGCCAGGACTTTCAGAGGCAAGATGGATACCTGGCATGGCTGGACCACTGAGACTGAAAGATTAGCGTTGCTCAGAAGTGCAAAGACAAGTGGGCTGTGTGGTAGTATTGCCTGTACATATTCTTGGCTGTGAAGAAACAAACAGGAGCAGAGATGATAAAACATTATGTTTGTGTTCAAATCACCTTGAGGAAAGACAGCAGCAGTTCTGCTGCAGTTATCCAAGGTTGTGTCTGGATATTGAAGATGGTCTCTTACATTTTTAGAATGATATGCAGAACCAGAGATTGTCATTACTACAGGTTTTAACTTCTTACATGAAGAAAAAGGTGCAACTAGCACATAGGCTGGCTCAGGTATTCCAGGATGCACTGGCTGACATTTCGTCACTAAAGAGGCAGATAACTAACCACAGCTGCTGTTGTGTTTGACCTGGTCTTGGTAACCCTGAGACATGTAAGAAAAATTTGGCAGAAGATAACTTTTAACCTTGACTGTGCACAGGCTGATTAAATTAAATGGAAGAGTAAATACCATTAGGCCACAGCTAAGATGTTTCAGCCTCAAAACATTAATAGTCAGAGAAATTATGGGACTGAAGTGATGAAGCAATTTGAGTTAAAAGTCTTAAGTATTTGTATGTAGAAGGCTTTCAGACTCAGCATGGGAACAGCAAGCTTACTTTCCCAAACAGAGAGTAGCAGGAGAACATACAGAAATGTGGCTTACTGGTGAAAAAATTCCTCCTGGAAAGATGGGAGTGGTCAGCAAAGAAATCCACATTGCAGAGGTCACGAAGTTTAGAGGAAATGACACGTGAGTCACCAGAAATCAAGGTGAGATAGATCTGGCAGAGTTGCTGAATAAAGTTCTTTGTAAAGGTAAAAAGAACAAGGAAAGGCATCAGACCTCTGTGCAGTGCAGCGCAGCTAAGATCAAGGAATGCTGCAGAAACCAGAAGTTTTGCCTCATTTTGCAGGAAAGATGGTGTAGAAGAAGGGGATTACAAGTTGATGGCTCAAAGCATCTGGAAATAGAAACAATCCCATGAGAAGTCAAGGCAAAACTTGCAAGGTTTATTCAGATCAGAAGGTGCCTAGAGACAGATCAAGTAGTAAATACAATAGCATTGATATACAATCAACCTGTGCAAATGGAGGTTGGATGGGGACCAGAGACTTGCCTAGTATCAACAATTTTACCTGTATTTAATTAAGGAATAAAACAAGGGCGGTTGTTATTTAAAGACCCAAGAGCTTAGAACAGCTTTTCTTTTTATCTTAGAACAAAATAGGAATAATTAAAGATATGGAATTACATAGACAATGAAACAAAATTCAGTGTGGCTGTATGACAGGTATTTTTTATTATTTTTTTGTTTGGGGAGAAGGATAAATATTTTTTAAAACTTTGGTTATGTGGTATATGAAAGATACCCGTGTTTCACAGAAGGTGGTTGGCGAGTGCAGGGGTTCATACTTGAACTGAAAAGTGGGTAGCAAATTGCTTAATGAAGAGACCCTGAAATATAAACTAGTAGGCCATTGCTAATGCAATTACTTAGGGACTGGTTTTGGCACCAGCTAATTTCATATCTTCACTAATGACCTTGGAGAAAAAATGTAAATATTAGCTGAAGAGACAAAACAAGGAAGCATTGCCAGTATGGAGAAGGAGAAACGTACCTTCCAGAAGAGTTGAAAAAGAGAAAATTCTAACAAGTGGAAAGAATGACACTAGAGTGATCTGGACAAAAAGAAAGAGGTGATGGTAGAAGTCTAGATGGTCTTTGCTTTTTTTAGCCTAGCAAAAGGAATGTTAAGAGGGCATATGATTGCTGCCTATTAATACATCAGATGGGTAAATCCCAATGAAAGAGAACTGCTATTTCAGCTAAAAGACTGAAGAGTACTGGCATGAGAACATATATGCATCACCTGCTTAAAATAGAGGCGAGATACTAAGAGGTCATTTTAACCACAATAACAAGGAGGTCTCCTTCTAGCCACATGTAGACTGTTTTCAGATATATGCCATAAAAACAACTCTGGAGACAAGCTCGCTCCCTCCCGTGAACAATCTCAAACAAGCTTAAGCCCTTCCCCCTGCTCTGTTGTGGGAAATGTTAGCTAAGCCATGCTGTAGGCAGCTTGTAATTCCTGCTGCAGATCAACCTCCCCCCTCCTTCCCAAACATCATAGATTCAAGGTCATTGTTTTTTGCCCAGCTTCACTTGAGCTATGAAGTACAGCCCCTGGTCTCATTACTCCTGGGATCTGGCTGCATGGGTGGCTGCTATTAGCATAAAGAAGCTTCTTTGCTGACCTCTCCAAAAATGTGCATATTTGCACAGCTTTTGCTGTTGTGTGCCCTTCGATACAAGTGGGCTCGTTACCACAACTTCTTGTGGGACTCTGAACAGTATTACATGGGGTGAGGAAAATAAACACAGCACAAGATGTCTTGTACCCCGAAGCATCTTTTATCTTCCCTTTTCAGTTTTCTCCTCAACTTATTCTACCTATATAAGGAGTCATTTGCCTCACCCCTACTGTAAAAAAAACCAAAACACTGATACAGGACTGAAACTCCAGAGAAGAATCTGAGCTCTGTTCCTGGACTGCCTGTGGAGGCTTCATGGCAGAGGTGTATTTCCTGGCATCAGACACAGCCCTACAGGGAAGAATTAACTCGGAGGAAGCATAACGAGAGAGGAGGAGAGCATTGGTCATGAACCCTTTGATGTGACTGATGTGGTCAACTCCATCTGTTTAGCTTCCACTTTTCATCTTTTGTTCAAGGAAGACCACTCCTTGTAGCTGCACCAGCCTGTACAAATGTGACCTGGAGACACGATTTCCAAAGACAGATTTGGGATCATTTGACTGCAGGCTTCTCCCATTGATATAACCGGTGTGCAGACACAGTGGCTGGCATATGATGTTCCTAAAGAAGTCTTTTCATGCATCAAAACTACAGCAGAGGCAGTGGCTCCTATGTTGACTCTTCCATACACTGCTTTTTGATGCTTTTGGAGGTTGAAAATTATGTCTCTGTTTTCTGAAGGGGAAACACTGAAACATCAATTTCTAACCTAATGTACTAGGCTGGTTTTTCCAGGTTCCCTTAGAAGATAATGACACTTAGGGTATCTTGTAGAGCACTAGAAAATGTCTGCCTGTCTGTCATTATCTCCATGTACTGTTTCACTTGTCTGTGCAAGATCACAGAACCATTTTGCAAGTGGATCTCTGTGTATATGACTCTGAATGTGTCTTTTTGTGTGTTAGGACCTGTGTGTATGAGAGCATGGGCCCTGTTTTGTATCTCTGTATGTCTCTGTGCAGGTTCAACCACCAGTACCAAGAACATGAGAAATGTAAGGAAGGTGAAGTCCTTATGCTGCCAAGTTAAAGAGCACTAGAAACATGGCTGCAATGATCTCACCACTCTGATAGCTCAGAGAAGAAGTGTTCAGAATGCTCAGTCTGGGAGTACTGGGATCATATCAAATGGCCTTGAAGGTGCACTCTTGGGTTTTCAGATATTACCCCACTGTGTGTGGTCTCCATTTGCAACATGCAGATGCTGGGAGAGGAGACTTTCACTGCCTGGCAGTGGGGTGGCAGAGAGCCTATCAGTCAGAGGACAGATGAATGTGGGAAGTGTGTCTTCCAGCTGAGTCCCTTGTTTGGAAGAGCTCTGCCACCCACCACAGTGGCCTGCAGACTCCCCCCTTCTGCCAGATACTGGGCACAGTTGCTTGCCAAAAGTCACTGGCTGAGAGGCTACCTCTTCTTGGAGAAGCATGCACCACAGTCTGGGTACCTTGCCCCTTCTCAGGCACTGGGCAAACCTTCTGGAGTCTCTTCTTCCACGTGGAGGGAGAAAGAGGTCACCCTGATGATGCCAGCTGAGACTCACCAACACCATCTCACTCTCCCTTGCACTTCTCTGCCAAGAGAAACAGGAAGCAGAGAGTGCTCAAGAGATAAGTTTAGGAGGCACTGAAGGTAACCACACAGGTGAACAGGAAAGCGATAGGAGCACTGTGCGTGCTCCTGATACTCTGTGGACCTGCTGGCTCAGGGCAGTGGTCATGTTTACCACCAACAGACTCCACAGGGTGATAAGGGAATGAGCCTTTTCCTGTGCACTCCATGGAGGGCACCGGTGCAGGAGAGGGACACCTCCCAGGGGGCAGGGGTGGCAGAGGTCCTGATGGGAGCTGGCCAAGGCATGTTACCCATAGCTGATATATTCTTAAAACATGCACTGTTCCAACATGCCTATGAACAAGTTGAGGGAGGTGAAGGAAAGAAGGGAGCCCTTTGTTACCACTCTGGGAACAAAGACTGGTCTGTGAGAGCGGGAGTAATACTGACCCAACCAGCATCAGCTGCCGTTGTTTCTTCCGTCACACTGACAATGCACAGTTGCAGGGTTTCTTTCCCTGTGAGGAGAATGGGATTTAGTGATACCATAAGTTAGTCAAACAGCAGCCAAGATACCAATTCAAGTCCCGTTCAATGGATGCAGCGTTTGCTTTGTGCTGTTTTACTCCCACTTCCTGTATTTTGCACTGAGCCTCATTTCCTCTCCCTTTTTTTTCTGTAGCACAAGCGCCACAACTGAGCACACACTTTCACTCTTCACACTTCCATTTACCTCCTATTTTGGAGGAAGCAGCTGTGTATTTATATTGTTAGGGAGATCAAATGTTTTTGCCAAAACAGCCCTCAGAGAAGCAAACAGTGTTAGTCACTAAAATCAGCACTAGTGTGCACGAGCAGTGTCATGTCCACCCAAAAGAGTGGGACAATACACCTTGCTCTTTCAGGCTGCCTTTGCCAGGATCTTGGGTAGACACTGGGTCAGGGTTTTCCAGCAAGTTTCCTCTGAGTTTGGGAGAGAGGCCATGGCCAGTCCCTGCTGGGAGCTGGTCTCTGCAGGGAATACAGGCAAGAAAGCAAGACTGTGCAGTGACGTAGCTTGGCTGCTGGCTGATGACCCTGCATTGTCATTAGATAATCTCTGGAACAAGAGCCTACTGGGAGCTCCGTGAGCAGCAGCCAGCCTAGGTGAGCTGTCCCTGCCATCACCACCCCTCCACCCTTGGCAAAAGGTTGCCTTTGCCCATCTGTTGATAAGGGGAGTCCTGACCATGTGGCTTCTACTCGCAGGGCCCCATGCAGCTGGTGGAGTGAGGGAAAGGGGGCAGGTCACAGAGCCATCAAGCTGCTGATGTCCTCACACCTCGTGGCACCTATAGCAGTGTATGCTTGGTGCCCAGAAGCAGATGCTGAGCTACAGCTTCCCTTTTCTCTTGAGCTCTGATCCAGGTACAAAGAGTACTCTCTAAAGTTTCCTTCTCCATCACAGGTGTGCTTACTGTCTGCATGGAGGAAGGCATGCTGTTTGGCTAGATTTTGGCTCTGTCTGCAAGCTACTTGCTTAACTGCTCCCCATTGCTACATATTCCTGTAAAATCGGGACAGTTCTGACTGACTCTCTGAAGTGTTAGAGATTGGCCACAGATAGAGAGACTGGTTGGGATGTGCAAAGGTTGACCTGGGAAACCTCTCAAGGATCTCTCTGGTGTGTCTTGTTCATGAATTCAAGGGTAAGCCAGCGTCCAGATCAAAGTCAGGAAAAAAATCTTTGTTCTGGTCAGGTAGGGAAGAATTGTGGGCATCTCTTTTGGTCCCCCAGGATTTCATCTGGCAGATATAGTCCTACTATTGCAATAAGCTGGGAACTGGCAGTCCTGTGCTTACAGGCTTTTGTTTGGAGAGGTTCCCATCAGTTATAGGTGCTGAGAAGCATTTCTTGGGACAGAAAAGGGGCAGAGTTTGCATATAATAAACAGAAAGACACCTCCTCCTTATTGACCACAGGCAGACCTCTGTCCTGCCAATTAATACCTGAATTACTGAGTAATCTCTAATGGTCACACAGTGCCAGACATACCGAGAAAAGATCAGAGCAGAAGGATGGAGCATTTAAAGCTCCACTGGAGCTCTGGGGCCATGGGCAGGATCAGAGGAAGGTCAAAGACTGTTTCATTCAGTGCCTGCACAAGGTGTGAGCAAGTAAGAAGACCTTGAGAAACAATCCTGCTTCTTACACTGGCTGTCCCCAATGTACGTGATAGGTTTGGTAGTTTTAGGGGAGGAGAAAGGAAAAGAGGAGCATAGCCAACTCCCTTAGAGGAGACCAGCCCATGGCTGGAACTGAAAACAAGGACTGCTGGAGAGCCAGAACTAATCCTGGCTGTGCCAAGCAACACAGCGCATCCCCTCTAAAAGCATGGCTGTGGCTGGGTGAATAGTGTCCTAAAAGAGTTTGCAGAGCTGGGAATCCACAGCACTGGAAGAAAAGGAGCAAGGACTTGCAGAGCAAGGTGTGTGGGTAAAGGATGGCTGCACACAGACCTGCAGGCCCTAGGCAAGCCATGCAAACCTCAAAAATCTTAACATGGCTGGAGACGGCTGATGCCATAATATGATAGTGCATGAGACTGACTAGAGTTCTGTGGGTCTGTGGTGGAGCAGTCTGCTCAAAAGAGATTCAGACTGATGGCTGCTGATGGTTATCATTGCCAGTACAATGAAGGAATGCAAAAAATGGAAAATTATCCTGCTTATTCTGAAAAAGATGTCAAAAAGGGCTTAAACTGGTTCAGGAACTAGCCACAGAGCTCATCTCTCTGAAACCCTGCTATCACAGTTTGAAAAACCCTTCCATTGCAAAGTGCTGCAGAATCACTTAGTGATGTGCAAATAGTGTCATGTGTGTAAAAACAGACACAGATTACAGAGGTCTATGTATGTCTGTGCAAACATGTATGTTTGTATATGTATGAATGCCATGCAGAAATCTCTTGCAAAGAGCCTGAGGCTCCAAACAGCTCTGGAATTACTGCCAGCCCTGGAAGGAACATGCTCTGTGTGCCTGGAGTGAGGGCACTGCAAAAAGGGAGCCCCTGACACACGTAACCAAGGGCAGAACAGCCCAAGGTAAATTGAAGCCAGTGCTGCCTGGCCAAAACTAACATGCTCCTTGTTGCCTAATCTGTGAGGACTCATCCCAGAGAGTCCTGGAAAAGCCTCAAGTTCTGGTATACACGTGTGGAGGGCAGAGCAGCACCTCACTTGCGTTAACAGTATCATCACGTGTTAACCTAGGCAAGGGTGTGCTTTTGTCACTGTTATCACCAGGGCGTGAGTGCTTACTGGAAAGCTTTCTTATCCTGGAGTACAGAATATAAAGAGAAGCAGTTGGATTGCTTCCTCAGCTCCCCTGGCTTTGGCACACATAACTCAGCTCCCCAAATATTGCTTTAGCAGAGAGTTGGACAGAGAGCAGAACAAGAAGGGTGTCTCTCTTGCGCAGGGCTGTGACACCAAGCCCAATTTCACATAGTTCAGCATAAAGGAAGAACCGCAGCAAAAGCATCCTTGAGATTTGGCCAAAATCCACTTGAGAGGGAAATTCAGCTGTCAATTCTGCTGGGACATGAGGCCAGCATGCCCAAGATCACATTTCTGTCAGAGGTGGCTCTGTTGGCTGCAAGGTGATTCCCATGTTAATCCTGATGTGGTGGTGGGCAGCTGATGCACCTCCACCTCATCCAGCCCTGCCAAGACTATGGAATTTTTCCTCATGGAAATTATAAATCTGGGAACATCCTTGAGCATGGAAATGGCTTTCCTCATTTGGGAGGGTGGATGGGGGCGTTGTCTTGCTATGGAGTGTTGGAGAGCAGGCCTCTCCTGCTGCCATGCTGGTCCCTGGTGGCAGCCTTGCTCCAGCTGTGTCCTCCTGCCCCAGGTCCAAGTCTGCATCCTGGCCATACTGTCCCTTCAATTTAAGGTTGGTTTAGCCAGCAAGGAACAGCCAGAGTGTGCTTGATCTTAAACATGTCTGTGTTGTTTGTAGAAAAGGAGGTCATACTGGATCCAAAGAGTGGAGGAAAGATCTGATCTGAGGTTTACCACCTTCATATAACTCAGGGTTGGTCAAAGCCATGAATGTGCAGGGCAGAGGTTAATGAGGAAGAGTGGAAAAGGTAAAGCCACAAATATCCCCATATGAAGGCCGGGAAGGGAACATTCTGCTCAGCTCTGCTCTGTCTGGACAGAGGTTTATGACTGTTTCCTATGCAGCTCAGTGGTGTTATCCACTGTGAAAAATCATTGGCCGTGGAGATATCTGATAAGAATTGAGCTGGCATCAGTTGGGAGAACAAAATGTCAAGAATGCATCAGGCTGCACCCCCACTTTTACCAGCAGGCAGGACATCAGTCTGGGAACACTGTGTTGCTTGTCCTTATCTACAATTTTCCTGCTTGCTTAGCTTATTTACTGCCTCCTAATGAGTGCAAATATAATGTTTTGAGATTTGATCTTCTCCTAAGAACCCCTTCTCCTACTGCTTCTCACCCCCCGTTCTGTGTTCCCTAATGCATGGCCTTGGATGGTGATGTGAAGTTTAGGGAGCTGGGAATGATGTGACTACAGAAGAATACCTCTAATTTGGGTAGCTCTGCACTCCTGTGCCAAGGGTGACATAGTTTTCCCCACAGAACATCAAAAATTTATAGCAAAATCTCTGCTCCCAAGTGCTTTACAATGAAGGAAAGCAAAAATCCCCTTTCTCACTTATTTTGGCAAGAAAGGGTTGCTGAAAGCTGTGGGTTGCTGAACTGTTTCAGTCTACACCATGACTGTTCAGGATACACTGGTGATGTTCAACCAGCTGTCAGGGAGAGGCACCAGGAAGAGGGACAGCTTCAGGGGGAACCAATGGACTGAGGTGGGTCACAATGTACAGGGCTCAAGGGCTTTTCTTCTCCTGCCCATGCCACATCCCCTTCCATCAAACCTACCCCTCTGACTGTGCCTTTCTGTGAGCGTGTGACTCTCACCTCACCTCACCTCACCTCTGTGGGACTTGAGAGTTGTGTTACCCCCATACTCAGTGGGTACAGAAACTCATCCCTTGGCCCTCAAAGAGCTGTTTATGTAACAGTAGCACAACACATGGCATTTGAGGACACTTTTGTTCCTCAGCAAGGTGGGATAAGCCTGGTTAGGGTGGGATCACAGATGTTAGCCCAAAATTCAGAGGGGAACTGACCTCCCTTTTCCCACTCAAGGTTTAATATGAGTGAAGCTGTGAAAGAAAAGGCTTTTCTTTACTCCTTCCTTCCTTCCTTCCTCAAGCTTAACACTATCAGGGTCTTGCTCAAAGCTGGCATGGGAGGCTTTGCTTCCCTTATCCCTTGTGAACCATCACATACTTATGGCCCCACAAGGCATGTCCTAAATTGCTGCCCAGGTCTGCTGGCAATTCAGTTAATTTCCATGAAACCTTGGACAAAATACATGCCTTTCCCTGTGCTGTTGAGCACAGGGCACAAGCCCTGTCCCTGGGAGCTGTAGCATTCTTCCCAAGCTGCTGCTGAAGGATATCCAGAGCCAGCTCTCTACTATCCTTTAGGGCACAGCTGGGATACTGAGGTGCTGGGGCTCAAGCCCCAGTGACACCCTGGGAGTAATAGCATTGCTGAGCTCTCCCTAGACAGCAGGACAAGCCTATTCAAGCCTGAAAGGTAGTCAGGCAAAAGAGTATTTATGTAGCTGTTTTTATACAGCTGTAGCTGTAAGACGTCTGCGATCATATATATATTTAAACAATTGGATCTTGCCTGACTGTTCAGATGATAATATTCCACTGACATGAGTGAAGACAGGACAATCATTAAGGATAATATGAACAGGGAGGCCCTACCGTGGTTGTTACATAACACACCTACCCATTTTGAGGAGGTGGGTTCATTCACAACCACGTGCATGCAGCAGTGTGAGTTGAGAGCTCCACGTGAGGGGGTAACTCGAAGATAAGGCATAGAGAGGAGGAAAAGTTTCTTAGTGCTTCCAAATTTGGTAGCAATTTGGGGATTTCACATGCAGGCATGAGAAGGCACCCTGCTGACACCAGTGCAAGTTCCTTGATTCCACTAATGACGCATAGGGGCTTAAAGATGTTGATGACTTCAGACAGCTTATTACAAAACCACACTGAAACCCCGAATGAAAAAGAGGAAGGATTGGGCAAACTGTACCAATCTGACTGCTTCCAGAGGAGGTAGTGAGGATCCCACCCTGACTGCTCTGTCTGTGACAAAAATAGACCTTCCCCAGCAGATCCTGAGGGTGATCATCCCAGTATTAAGTTTTCTTTCCTATCATACCTTCATTATTTCCAGGTGATCACACTGTTTCCACTAACTTGTGCTACTTGCCAACAGCGGGGCTGAGCTGTTCCTGACCCCTGGTCTATGGTAATGAGAAGACTTTGCCGGAAGCCTTCAAGTGCCATCTGTTGCTTTGGGAGCGATTCATCCAAGATGGTCAATTTTCACTGCAGAGGAGAAAGAAGGTCATTCGGAAATGTTCTCTCCAAGGAAAAACTCTCTTCATTTCTATTTTAATCCCTCTGGGGATTAATTGCCTCCTAAAAAAACCCTGGAAGAGCAGAGAAGTAAGAGCATGCAGGCAAGCACGTGTGACAAGGAGGAGGCTGGGGACAACCATGTTTCAGACTGGCTGTTGCACAGATTTGCTTTTAGAAAGCATTAATTAAAAGGAAAAAAAGGGAACAGAAAAATTGTTCCTGTATAATAACCTGTAGTTACAATTGAAAACAACAGGGGAAAACAGCCTAACTGGAGAGAAAAACTCCAACTGCCTGCTAAGCAGCCTCTTCCCCATCTCCTCCTCCCACAGGCCCTGCTTTGTCTGCTGGGGCAGCACTGAGTTGTGGGGAGACTATTCCCAGCCATTTCAGGTTGTAGCTTGATGATGTGGTAAACCTCATGGTAGAACTCCTGCCATCAGATCAAACACACCCCGGCCATGCCATACACACAGGGTAGGTAAGTATAAACTTGTTTGTTCAAAATATTTAGTGAATTTTTGAGACAGTAATTCATGTGCAGCCAGGCTTCATCCTGTGCTGCTCTGGTTTTTTATTGGATCAGGCACTACCCAGCCTCCCAACACATGGGATGAAGCCATCACAAGCACCATGAGATGCTCTAGGTCATTCAACAGAAATGGGCTTTGTTACCATGCCTTAGCCAGACCAGAGTTATAGGGATGGGTAATGCAGGTGGGCATTTGTTGGATGAAGTTAATCAGATCCTCACCACCGAATACATATCACTGAAGATATGCATGGACAGAATGGCAGGTGTTTTATGAATGAAGGGTTTCAGGGGGTTATTTGAAAACCAAGTCACCAAGGGGAGTCACAACTTAGCTGGGTCAGTTTGTCCAGGCATGGGTCACAATCAGAAGCTTCTTTGGCCAGTGCTCTGGCTGACTTGTGTGGAGCTGCATCCTCCATAACAGTGCTCCTGTTGACTTCTTGGCTGTCTCCCCATCAGGCACAGATCTGTTTCGTTGTGAAACCCGAGAGTAGTATCCTATGTCTGGCAGGTATGAAGACCAAAGTAAATAAGCCTCAGAAACAACCACACTTGCTGGGGAGAGAACGGGTGTTAGATTTCATAATTCACCTTGGGACTCATTCACCGAAGGCAGCTCTGAGGCCATTAGCACTAACATCTATTTTTAGCCCTGATTCCTGTCAGCTGCAGGTCCCAGTTCATGCATGTGACACACTGTCAAGAATCCCCCCCCCCCCCCTTTTTTTTTTTCCCCTTTAACATTTAAAAAACTACTGGTTTTTTTCCATGGGCTGCTCAACCTCCTCTCTGCAGCAGTAAGGGGAGAAGCTGAGTGCTCTGCCTGAAGAGAGATTTCCCATTCCTCATGGCTGACATTTTCTAACCATCCCTCACTTTCTGGCTTGTTTCTGTGCATCAGGGATCCAGTTCAACAAGTACACAGGACACAGGGATGCTGGTTGGGCAGACCTCTGGGAGGTGACACCAACCTTCCCAGGCATGCTTAGAAAGCACATCTTTTTTCCAGCTACAGTAGGAAAGTTCGGATGGCATTTCACTGGAGAGTTTTTCAGTATCTCCTTCCTGATCAGACCTTCCATCTGGGCTTTTTGAACCAGCTGTTTGCCTGACAGCAGCACAGGCCTCCTAGAAGCAGAGGGAATTTTTGTGTGCCATGTGGGAAATCTGGGGCCTTCTGAAGTGAAAGAAAGCATAGAAAGGCAGAATCTTATGGCTGCTGTTACCAGAGCTGAGCAAACCAGCCATTTTCCAGACTTCTGAAGAGTCAGGGGGCTCAAAGGTTAACACAAGTGAAGATGTTATTGCGCTTAGGAAGCCAGATGAAAGAAGCAGGGAGATGCATGATTTCATGGGAGGAAAATGACTATGAGAGGGATTTCTGTCATTCCATATAGGAAGGAAAATTTTCCACAGATACAGGCCCTCTGCTATTCCTTTGATCAGCAAAATTCAGGAGCCCAGAGGTTCCTGAGATGGCACATGGAGTGATGGGGAGAGAGAAGAAGGACGGCTGCAGAGGCTGGAGGTGAGGGAGAGGATGAGGGAGAACGTAGCAACATCTGAGGGAAGGGCAATCAGGATCTGAGAAAGCCTGCAGCAGGGAAGTGTGGGAGAGCACAGAAGGGGCCCCAGGCACTGGCAGTTCAGGAGCTGATGGAGTATGAAGCTCTGAGTGTAAGCTATGGAAGGTCCCTGGGAGGTAAGTTCAAAGCCAGGGTGCTGGGGAGCCTATCCAAAAGACTTTACTGAATATATTTGTTTATACATTTCCATCTAATTGGGGTTAATCTGCTTTCTGCTTTGGCTAATCAGCTGGTTCAGTGGCCTAATGGGTTGGAGGGGGATGTTTTGCCCTCCTCCTGTTTTCAGGCCGTGGAGTCAGGGGTGAGCGAGCGCTGTGGAGGGACTTAGGGCTGCCTGCTGTCAGGTCTGGCAGAAAAGTGCTTTATCCCTTGAGGAACAGTGCTGGGTAGCAGGTCCCCAGGAGGGACTAGTGCCTTCTTTCTTGCTAAGTGGTGCGTCTCATTAAAATAAAGGATTACTGGGGAAAAAAAACACCTCTGCAAGAGCCTAGCAATAAGCGAGGTAACTGCTCTGTAGAGGTCTGCTGAGATTCCCAAATCCTGGGGTACCATCCCCAGCTGTGCCTATGTCCTGCCCTTATCCTTCTGATTTGGACTCCCACCTCCAACAAAGGATAGGCGTGAGTTGGGCACACATGTCTGGTGTCCATCCATACCCTGTGAACTTTGTCTTCTGGGAGCCCTTCTGTGCCTACCTGCTCACAGACTGCTGCTATTTCAGGTCCCTTTGCTGGCCACATGGAGGTGAGTCATGGGCACCTCATGTCAAATCTTGCCATTTTAGATTAAAGGAGACACTTGCCACCAGCACATCCTGCCCTTTGAGGGTGGAAAAAAAGTCAGGATGAGCTCAGCCATGTGATAAGAGCTCACGGCGCTAAGGGGAACCTGCTGTAAATGCTGTCTCTAATTACTGCATATTACTTAGCCTGTGAATATTGAACATCTAAGGCCAATGTAAATCATCTTGTGTTGCCTTCACCACCACCCCAGCCCTAGTTACCTGTTCCTTTCTCTAAGCATCAGAGCCCCAGTCACCTGTCTCAGTCCCTTATCCAGACAAGGATGTTCAAGTTGTCACAGTGGGCTGAAGCTTTCTTTTAACATTAGTCAGTGTTTGCTCCAGACTTGGCTTCAGAGTTTGGCTGATGAGTCACAGCATGAAATGCAAGAGATGCTTCTGGACTGGTGAGATGTCCAGGTGAGGTGTTACTCCTGAGCAGCAACCGTAGCCAAAAAGTGTTCCTGCAAGATGTGGTTGGGCCCGGCTGCAAAGCAGCCTCAGCTACACTACAGCACAGGAACAGCCCAGTGAGGAGCACTGTGAGCTCACAGGGCATGGGTTCAGCTCTGACCTAGATGCTCAGAGACATGAAACCCCAGTCCACCCTGCCAATATTTAGGTCTCAGCTCAACCAGGCCATCAGCGACCTGACCGTGCCTTGAAAATGACTGCATTCTAAGCAAGCAGCTGGACCTTCAGAGGTCCCTCCTCATCTGTATCTTTTATACTAGCAAAAAGCTCATTACTAAGGTTCTTTAAAGCTGAAATGACAGGGAAAATAACAGGGCCCTTTTTTTTCTTCCTGTATAAGACAAGCAACACTGATTTTGCAACATCATTGCAATGGGACTTAGCCACTAATCAAAAAGTTCAAGGAAGGGTCATGCCTGGGTAAAGGAAGTGTCAGGCCCAGATGGACTGAGTGGTGGCATTTCTGTATCACTCTTCCTCAATCATCATCAGTTCCAGTAAAATTCATCCCACCTTCTTCCTTTCTTCCTTAGTTCAACTCCTCATTTCCCCTTCCCAACTAGGATCACCTCAAGCCCAGTTTTATCAACTCAACTGTTAGCATGGGCAGACTCCAACACTTGGAAGACTTTATTATGTTTAATTATCTCCAACGGAGGTTCCACATTAGAGTATCCAAGACAAATTAAAACAGTTGCCACCCTCAGCCTCTTATTTTTTCCCCTCTCCTTGCGCTCTCTTTTCTATTTGAGTTTATATTATTCAGTACCTGAGGTAAGTGACCTGGCTGTCAAACACCATCTTAAAAAAACAAAAGGTAATGAGGAAGGAGGGATGACAACATGGAGTTTTAATTGCAGAGCCTTTCAGTGCTGTGGTTTAGTGTTCCTTTGCAGAGGTAGACACATATCTAAGAGGGACAGAGACCAGTAGTTCAGGAATAGGATCAAGGGCTTGAAGCATCTCCAAATATCTTTAGCACAACAGCAATAGGAGCAATGAATAGTTATGACTTCATGGTGACTCTCCACATGCAAAGGGCCAGCTCTCTCACCAAGTTCTCACAGAAGCAAGCCATACAGGCATTAACAGTAAATTAAAACATACAGAAAATGGTTAGATAGTCAGAGGGAAGCAGCATGACTTACTTCAGCCCACAGAGACAGCTTGGACCCCAGACAACAGCAATGCCTTCCTCAAAAGCAGAGGATGTAGATTCCATGATCAGGCTCTGCCCTCACTCCACAGGAGGCACAAGCCAGTACCAGGACACAAGTGCCATGCTGGAACAAGTATGTGCATGCACAGAGGACACTAGGAAATGCTATCCTTTGCTTGGCTTAACAAACAGGAAAATCAGTGTCAGAAGTTTGAGAACAAATCTGGTTCAATCCAAGTGCCATTCAGGAGAAGCCTGTTCTCGTTCTGAAACCAGCAAGTCAACAGCCTCTTAAAGCAGGCCAGGTCTTCTCTCCAGTCAATGCTACATTTGTACAAGGTAGCCAAGGTGCACAGTTAGAGGCCCAGAAGCATTCCCGAGCTTTAGGCTCTTAGATGCAAGTCCTTGTAAGTAGTTTGTCACATTACGCACTGAGCTACAGAGTAAGATGCACTTTTACACATGCTGTTGTCTGCAGGTCAAGCAGCTCTGTTTTCATACTACAAAAATGGGAAAGCAGGGACTAATGCTTGCACTCACCACCACACCCCAAGCCAGGTGGGGAGGCTGCCCTGAACCAGTTTTTGCCTTGAGAAAAACATCCACCTAAGACCATGTGGGGGCATCCTCTTATAATCCATCTTTATTTGTAAAAATCCACATATAAAATCTTCAGTTTCCTTTTACAAAAACATAAAGGCACGTAAAACTACTCAAACTCTCAACCCCCTGGACTGATGGTCGGACACTCCCCCCACCCCAACCTCCCCTTTGCTTTCTCCTCCAGTCCATGTTTCTTCATGTTTCCTTTAGTTTCAGCTCATTCAAGCCCAGGCACGGTTCTGCTCTTGCAAAGATGAAGTATGCACACAGGGGAGATGGTGGAGAGGTGGCATGGGCTGTGCGTGGAATGTTTTTACAGGTGCTTTTTAGTAGTAGGTCTCTCTTTCCACCCAGCCTAAAGGAAAAGGAGGGAGAAAGCAGAGTTAGTCTTAAGGCAGACCAAGCACGAGGTTCATTTAAGCTGCTTTTAGGCTCTGAAAACTTGCACTGTAGCACTTGAGCTAGTAAGTGACCTGTCACTATGGGAAAAAGCTTTGCCTATTTGTTGTTCTGCAGCTTTCAGGACCTCTCCCAGCTTTCTAGAGCTATCCAAGCATTAAATCAGTCTTTTCCATATACTTCTGTGCATTGACACTTTCATACACTGGGAGAGAATGCAGGAACAGCAAAGTCCTTAGTTTGAACTAATTGCACTATAAATGCTGAGGAAGGGAAAACACAGCAAAATACATCTCAGCACAGTGCTTGTGGGTCCTTGAGCTTTGTCAAGGCTTCTAGAGAACACAGCAGCATGAAGAGGTGGGGAAGGAAATACATAGATGAGCAGCATTTTCTTACCACCAGGGTTGCGTCTGATAATGAGCTTTCTGACTTCATCATACACAAATATGAGGAGGGAGTATGGGAAAGCGCAGAACCACCAAGTTGGCCTGTTTGGAAGAGAAGACAGTGAGAACACAGTCTGCACAGAGGCTCTTTGCCTAGCAGAACTCTGACCTGATGGCACATACAAGTGTAGAAAGGCTGGAATGTCCCAGCTTGCCAGTGAGACAGCTCCCACATGGCTGTGGTTCTGTCAAGAACCCTCCAAGCCAAGAACTTCCACCAGGTTTTCTGCCGCAATAGGTTAATCCACTTTTGGATATTAATTCCAACACAAGGTGTGTCACACCACCTTTGCTCATCTCTGTACCAGCCCCTTCCCAACCTATTAATCTAGCAGTATTTCCTCTAAGTACACATAACCTTTGTGCCCACAGCCTTGCTCACTGGAACTGCACTGTTTCCCTTATGATTTACACGTGCCAACAACCAGCTGCTGCAGGCACTGGGCAGAGGCTAGCTTTGTTGTTAGGAAATGCTCACACTTCAGCACCAAACTCCAGACAATACTTCTGAACGGAACACAAGATGGATTTTTTTTGCCATAACAATTTCATGACACTTAAACCAGAGGACTGTTCAAAGTTTAAGACTAAACTCCACCATGAAATGTTGCAATACTGTTGAGCAAGATTGAGATGTTGGCACCCTCCCAATTGTTAGGAAAGTTATTACGCATCAGCTGGTCATCTGCATCTACACAGAGTCTTTCAAAAGACTACGATTTGGGCTGTTTCTGAGATGGGTAGGAGAAGATGTCATCAGCAATTCTTTAGTACAAAAGAGTTATCATATCTGGCCTATGACTTAGAGCATTTCAACTGGCTGTCATTGGAGGTGCAGTCCCCCACCTACAAAAATACTCCACGAAATTAAGTACAAAAGGCAGCTGTACTGGAGCACAGTGGTACTGAAGTCGTATTACTAACTTTTAGTGGGGCACTGAACTGTGGGCTCCCCATAAACATTCCATACAGAGTGAAGAAAACCCTTCAGCAAAGGATCACTCACACCCTCCAGTCTGAATGCTTCTGGGTTAAGACCAGGTTTCATCCTCCACAAGCTCACAACTACTTTTAACCATCTCCCCACCTAAGCATTACTGTCCTGTGGTACAGTCTACTGCACAAAAAGCATTAATGCAACTTACTTCAGAGGATACATCCTTAGAGCAACATCCATCCCAGGGCAATAGGACAGGAAGGCAGCCAGAGCCGTCTCCTCAAAGAGACCAAATATCAGGATCTTGTTCCTAGAAGAAACAGGAAAGCATTCAGGGACAAAGTGCCTTCAGAGATGAGATCCTAAGAAACCCCTAGTTCCCACATGGGAGTGAGTGGAAACAGACATTCCAGCCTAGCCCAGAAGTTTATCAGGTGGGGACTATCAGGCCATCCAAGGTGACTGCACAGTTGTCATGAGGGTCTTTATGTCTCTAGATAGAGAGACACCAGTTCACAACTAGGTCAACCAGCAATTTCTTTCACCACAAATTCAGGAGAAGGTTGGGGCTCATGGCACCAGATGTCCTGATGTATGAGATCAGGAGATCAAGGCTGTGTGCTGGAGTATGTCAGTGTTCTTTGAGGTAGGCTAACTCCCACAGGCAATGCCAGCACAGGCCAGTATTTTATTTTGGCTCAACCTGATGACTGCAGCAATTACTACAAGAAAAAGAGCACCCAGTCCTTTTTTATCCATTACCAAGGCACCAGACTGTTCAAGACTTATGATGCCCAGACACTGCTGGGATGAAGAACTAGAATGCTATGTGCTGTACAACACACAGAGTCAAATTTTACATGTTCCACGGACAGCCCGACTTACTTCATCCCCTGCTGGAAGACAGAGTTTCTTCGGGTCTTACAGATAATCAAGTCTGCCCACTGCACAACCACAATGCTGACAAAGAAGGCTGTATGGCAAGTGAACTCCACTATTTTCCTCTGTTCATAGGTCTAGGAAGCAAAGCAGAGAGCATTCACTCAGACATGCTGCCTTTGCTCTCTGGTGCTCGCACCAAGTTCAGCAGGCATTAGTATTTTGGCTGCCAGCCTCTAAGCTGTGCCTCAAAACTTACCCACTGCTGCCCATAGCTGTCTTCCACATCGTTAATCCACCGGTCATCCCACTGAACTCTGAGCCCTAGCAAGCCAGAAGGCCACCACCCATTCTCTGCCATGATTACAAAATAGGTGAAGAAACCTCCGAGGGCCTGGATCATACCTAAGCAGATAAGAAAGGATGATACAACTGATGAATCTACTGTGGAGATCAATTATAATGGAGAGCAGCTTGCAGGAAACCCCAACTACCTTAAAAATTAGTCCTCATGAGGCTCAGTGACCCAAGGAGTAGCTATAGATGTAAGTTACACTAATATCAAACTCAGCTGCAACCCTTTTGCTAAGCAGCTTCTGCTCCCAACTTTGTACAGAGTTACTTCTGTTCTGCCCTGTGCTGTGATGGCACCATACTCAAGGGCACAAGATAAAACTCCCTTTGTATTCTCATTAAGCCTTGCCCACCCCCAACCCTTGTAAAATACAGTCAAGAAGGTTCCCAAGGTCTGCTGCAATTAAGCATGAGCTCCAGTCCTGTGAACTGGGCACGTCTCTGTAGCTGCCTTTAATCAAGGCTCCTAATACTGTGTGTTTAGGGATATGCTGGAGAGAATCCTTTACTTCTAATTAAACTAACAATGGGATCTATGTTCTTGCTGAACAAGTCTGAACCAGAGGAGAGCTGGTTGTCAGCCAGTTCCTTTACAGCACTGTGCAATTAAATAAAATTACTGTGAAAGCGATTCAATGGATCAAGCTGCACAAGCCACCGCTATAAGCCATAGGGAAAAGAATCAGAGCAAGCTCTTAACCGCCTGAGGTTCTGGTTTACACACCCCAAACCTCAGCCCTACCAAAACAAGCAGAGCAGTCACTGACTCAGGATGGTGTACAACCCCTGCAACCACTGAGTTCAAACTGGTGCCAGAGAAAACAGAGCAGCTTACCAATCTGCCCATAGGCCATGCTGATCAGCCGTTCATTCACCAGCTTGTCTGTTTTGGGATTTCTGGGCTGTCTCTTCATGATGTCACTCTCTGCCTGCTCATAGGCCAGGGAGATTGCAGGGACCTTTGGAGGTAGCAGGACTGCTGTTAGAACCATTTCAATTTTCCACAGTACAGAGTTTTCCCTGCCTCGTGTTTTGAGAAGCAGCACTGCCCAAAAGCCCTAGCTGTAGTATTCAGAAGGGACCTTACCCCCTCCCTATCCCCAGTTTGTCTTTATATGGAACTGAAGGGTCCTCAGACTCAAGAGAGCCATGGGATGGAGAGTGTGAATTAAGGGAATACCAGATGGTTGCTTATTTTAAATGCAAACACTAGGAAAAACTGTATTTAAGCATTTTCCTTCCATTTTCCCTTTCTCTAGGGTAGCTAAGAACATCCACATTTCTTCTTGAGACAAAAAAAGACATTCACCATGTCAGTGCCCAAGTCAATGCAGAGGATGGTGACTGTTCCCAGTGGAAGGGGTATGTTTGCAATGATGAAGATCAGGAACGGCGTGATTTCAGGAATGTTACTGGTCAAGGTGTAAGCAATAGACTTCTTCAGGTTATCAAAGATCAGACGCCCTGGGGAAAGAAAGAGAACAAGGTAACTCTCACTTATCAGCAGAAGGCAGCCAAGTAGTTCATAGGCAGCTTCAGGGGTAACACTGCAAAGTAAAATGCCAGTGCAGCAAGTGAAGGAGGTCTCCTGCATGTAAGGGCAAGACTGTGTGCTTTGTGCATAGCATCACCTAAAGAGAGTAACATTTTTGGTCAGAGCTCACTACATACAGCAGTAAGATACTGAGCTCTGATTTCTGGAGATCAAGAGCCCCTGGAGGTACCTCTGTTCTGCTCCTCTTTGAAAACTATTTCTCCATCAGAGAGGAAGATGTGTCAGACTCAGCTGGCAAAGATGACTGTAGGGTCACATGTTAGGCAAAAGGACAAAGTAGCTTTTGTTACTCAGCTTCTTCCTACTGCTGCCCATCCTAAAGGGTCATGCTAAACCCACAGAAAGGAGTAAGACTTTGAAGGGAGGAGGAAAGTGCTGCTCTCCCTTAAAACACTTGTCACAGAGACATGCTCAAATAGAAGAGAGCCCTCCAGATGCCACTATTTCAGAGGGAATCAGTAAGTAACACTGCTGAAGCATGTTACTTCATCACTATTGCACCTAAGTTATAAACTCACCTTCTTCAACCCCAGTGACAATGGAGGCAAAATTGTCATCCAGCAGAATCATGTCAGCTGCCTGCTTGGAAACATCTGAGCCAGCAATACCCATAGCAACACCAATGTCAGCCTTCTTTAGGGCAGGAGAATCATTCACACCATCACCTGTGACTGCTACAATGGCACCCTAGTCACAGAGAGGAATAGCAAGACGAAAATCATCACGTGAGAGGTTTTGAGCAGAAAAGCTTTCTCCTATCTTTCAGGAGATGAACAAAAAACGATCCCACTTTGCTGTAAAGAGGCCTCAGTTCCTCCTTGTCCTCCCCCTCATCTGTTCTGTGTTCTCATCAGGTCCATCAGAGAACATGACTGTCCAAAGGAGATGCCGGACAACATGTAAACATGTTGAATCCTCCTCTCCCAAGCACATACAGAGCATTTAGGAATTAAGTGTGCTAACACACATCCTAAGATCAGAAGAAAGCCTCAGCACAAATTGAAGATGTTTCCCTGCTAGACCCTTATATTCATGTATTGTAGAGCAGCCTGACATCAGCACCTGAAGGCTGCTCACAAGCTGAGATCTAGACTGGCCCTTTACATGAGGTCACTGAGAAAACTAAGCCCTGCCACTTCTGAAGCAGAACTAGCTGTTAGTTTATATATATGCCTGGGGATTTGTCTAATGACATCCCTCTCCTTACCTGTCGCTGACAGCCTTCCACAATTATAAGCTTCTGTTGAGGGGATGTCCTGGCAAAGACAATTTCTGTATGATGAAGCAGGATGTCATCCAGTTGCTCACTAGTCATGTCCTTCAAATCTGAGCCATGTACAACACAAGCTTTGGCATCCCTACAAACAAGAGACAGTATGTTTTCCTTCACAAGAAATTTCTCATTAGCTATATTTGCCCCATAAAACTACGGCTCCTCAGCGCTCTTCAGCTGGGAAAGACCAACTCCTGCTGTGACTAAACACTAATCCAGCCAGCCTCTCCACAGAAGTTTGATGCTCAAAATTTAAAAGGTAGACGGGGAACAAAAAAAAAAAAAAGACAAGACAGAGCCAAGTAACTGACAAAAAGCCTTAAGAGCAAACCTATTCTTTCTATAGCTTTCTAAAGTGCATCAAGGCAAAGACCAGTTGTTTCCACAGCTCTTGGCCTCTGCAAAAAAAGGAACCCCTGTTAGCTTCCAACATTGCAAGAGATGCTGCAGTCTTCTGCAGGCAATCCTTTTTGCAATAGACTGGTGATCTACACGTGGCCCTTCACAGAGAATGCTCACACTATGCCAGTTCAGACTAATTTACACCCTTTGGCAACAAAAGTACACAATGTTATATTTAGACTGGTTTGGTACCCTGCATGCTACGCAAAATACCATCTCCCTAACCCAGCATACCATCCCTTATAGGTCTAGGAGACTATCCACACAGCTCTTGACATCACCCAGTTTAGACAGAGAAATTCCTTCCCCACCCTTAGAGCCAGCTGCTGAGCTGCTCAGTCACACAGCCCAGTGATTCCCAGCCCACATTGCTAGGTTGTGAAGTTACCCTCAAATTGAAAAAAAAAAAGGAGGAATTCAGTCACAGTACTTGTCTTTCCCAAGCAATTTCATTTCACAGGGTGTCTCTATTCACAGTTCATAAGCTACATGGCTACCCTCCAGCCCAAACACAGGCTGGGTCAAGCTAAGCAATGCAGACAGCCCAGCCATTCTGCAAACAGCCTGCTTATGCCAAAGCACATTTTCTGAGGATGCCTCAGTTCTGCACTAGACTATGAAGGCAAACATTAACTCTTAAGAGGAAGGGGTTCCATTTTTACATTTATTCTGCTTGTAGCTTTGGACTAGTGTCAACTCCTCTACCCAGCCTAAGTCCTGCTTCCTTTGTCCACCTATAATGTTACTCTTAACTACTTCCCACACACCAGAGATGCACGTCAGACAGCCTTGTGCATTCTTCACATAATTTAAGATCATTAAAGAGCCACAATATGCTGAGCTAAGCAAATCCCAAGTTTTTCATGTCCAGGGAGAGATGCTGAGGGATTATCCACGGCAAGGAGAGAGGCAAATGCTTAATTCTTTAAACAGCTCTGGCTTTCCCCACCAGTCATTACCTAGGGTTGACCTGACTGACAGGAATGTTGAGTCGAGCAGCAATATCTTCTACTGTTTCATTGCCCTCAGAGATGATGCCGACACCCTTGGCAATGGCTTTGGCTGTGATGGGATGGTCTCCAGTAACCATGATAACCTGAAATGTAAACAGACTGCCATGAAAGCCTTGCTTGTACTGCAGAGCAACACTGCCCAAAAGGCAGTGTCCTTTAGACTGAAAAGGCCATGTGGCATTTGTTCTACTAGTGAGCCCTTGCACAGAGCAAGGTACAGATGGTAACCTGCTACCAGTATACAAGGGACTGAAGTGGATAGAAGAAAAAGAAAATTGTTAATCCTGAGTCAATGGAGTCAGTTCTGTTTCCAGCCTGCACTTCGTTCTCTTGTCTTAGTAGTCAGACAAGCAGAACACACCCTGACTCAAATCACATACTTTGGGACACCAAGCTGTCTGCACCTGTCAGTGCCCTAACAGTTTGGAGTTTAACCCACTTTTCAGTCCATTAACATACTAACATTTGTATTTAAGTTAGAAATTAAGCTTTTAGTAGTACAAGTTAAATCCTGCTCGATGCTTCATCCACACATTACAGCAATACAGAGTTTGGGAAATCCTTTATATGCTGAGGAATAGAGCAAGGCAATTTTCAATCCAGGAATAAACTACCTTGATCCCAGCACTTCTGCATTTGCCAACAGCATCTGGCACAGCAGCACGAGGAGGGTCAATCATAGACATCAGTCCTACAAAGCAGAGTTTGTCTACAGGAAAGTTCAGGTCGTCTGTATCAAACTGGAAGCCTTCAGGGAACTGATCATCAGGCAGAGCCAAGTGACAGAATCCTGTAACACATAAACCCCACGTTTACTCTGTGCTTACATATCAGGAGGCAGAGAGAGTGAACACTTATTGCTTCTGCAAACAGCTACGCAAGAATAACAGGGCAGCGTCAGAGGTTTAGCCAGGGCAGGAGTCACGCTCGTATTCTGATAATTAATAGCTGTTGCTAGGTGCCCAGACACAGCTTGGTTCACATGCAGTGGAGCAAATCTAATACCATGTGGTACATGGAGACTGAAGGTCCCAAATTCTTTGCTTCATTTTGATCTTGGCGACTCAGATGCTGGGCGTGACAAGACCCTGCAGGCTGCCTTTTAGATTAAAGGTTAAAGGCAGGACTGTTCCTATATGAATTGCTAAAGTGACCTTGACTCAACACTACAGTTACGCCGCAGGAACAGAGTAACTCTCCACTTAATCCATGAGGACTGCTTAGGAACGTGAGGGACAATTTTTTTCCAACGTATTAAGGCTGCTCTTCCTTACCCAACACTCTCTCCCCGAGGCCTCCCAATTCAAGGTAGGCATTCTGAAAAGCATCTTTCATTTCCTCATCCAGTGGTTGCTCTTTGCCGTGAATAAGAATGGTGCTGCAGCGATCCAAGATCCTCTCTGGAGCTCCCTTCATTACCAGCAAGTAACGGGATTCTGACGGATTTGCATTTTTGTGGATAGACAGCTATGGGTGAAAGAAATGAGACTGTTTATAGACATCTACTGTGAAGGTCACGAGTAATCAACAGCACTCAATGTTTTGCAACTACAGTAGCTCAGGACTGTTTGTGATATTCTGCTCTAGCCTTCATTTACCCACACTTTAAAGATGTTTACAAACTAAGGAATTTATGAATTCTTTAACACAAACATATAATCACAGTGGCCTTTTTTGTATCCAAGTGATATCTTTTAAGGCCATTTCCCAGCAGTTCATTCCTATTCCCAGTTTTAAGTTATTCTACTCTCCATGCACTACTGCTACACAGGTCAGAAGCTGTTAGCAGCTGACATCTCAGTGTCAATGCAGCTCCAGAAGCTCTTACACAGTATAACTAAGCATGGTCTGTTAACTTAAATTTATAGTCTTGAGCAGTCTTCAAACAAGTAATAGCTGGACAAGTTTTTCATGCCAAAACAAGTTTTGAGGCACACTGTGTGTGCAAGAGGATATATGCTTACCTGGTACTTGTTGGTAGAGTTAAATGGTATTTCCACTACTTTGGGATACCTTTCTCTCATCTCCTTGACAGAACCACAGCACAACTCAATGCATTTCAGAAGTGCAGACTCAGAGGCATCTCCTGCCACTGCTCTCTAAGGAAAGAGACAACTATCAAAACATGCATCCCAGTGGACTCACCATAGAAGATCAGATATTTATAGAAAAAAAAAAAAAAGGTGTATTCATTTCAGCCCAGTCCCAGCTTCTACATAACATGATATGGAAGACAAGAATAAATAATTCTATTATCTAGTACTGACAAATACTGCATTTCAGAAGGCCAGGCCTCCCAGTCTGAGAGACCAGCAGTCTACTCGTGTCAAAGTAAAGAAGACTTTTTAGAGGGTAGAGAAAGTGAGATAACCAGGTACAGTCAGCGTAAGTGAGGGTAGAGGGTAAACCTTCAGAAGAACTGCTGTAAGTTGCTTGCTGTGAAGAACAGCACATGTGAGATGAAGACTGATGACATGAACACAGAAACACTTGGAATGTGCTCTCCCACTCCAATATAAGATCAGCTTATTGAGGCAGAGATTTGATCTGTTCATGCTTCCCTTCCCCATAAGGTTAGCACTAGCAGAGACTGGAGATGGGGGTTCTCAGCCCTGGAGATCTGTGTGTGCTCCATGTTCTGTTGCAGTTTCCTTTGCTGCAATTGAAACTAAGTATTTTTTTGCCCTTCTAGTCTCTTTGTCTATGAGACCTTATTTATTTATTTATTTCTATACTGCTTTTTAGCATTTAAAGACTTCTCAAAACTCCTCCCCTCCCCAGGCCTCCCTTAGACAGGAAGAACTTCAGCTCTTTAAATTCAGGCCATGTTTTGTAGACCTAAGACATAGTCAGAAGAGTGGTGTAGAAAAATAGTTTCTTCCATCATCTCTATTACCACAGCATCTGAACACCCTTGGGAAGAAGTTTACTAAGCAACATGACTAATATTTGACAGATTATAAGCACTGTACGATTAATTGCAGCCCTGGCTGGGTCACAGTTCAGAAGCAGGAATGCGAACTGGTGTTATGCCAGCACTTGCACCAGCACTGATGCAGCAAAAAGCTTAAAAAGACTTGCCAGTGAGAACAGACTGGCTAGAGACGTTCTCCCACAAATGCTGCTCTCCCAGCACCAGGTGCTTATAGCTTTAAGTGCACAAATGCCAGAGATAGCAACTCTTGGAACAGCCAGATACTGGGAAATGCCTAGGAAAGCTTTCTCGTCTTTCCTAGCCCTATCTGAAGTATTTGACCTCCCAAAGAGAGTGTAGATGCCAGTGGATGGCAGGCAGTCTGCTGCAGGAGAAATGTCTTCCCAGTCTCATCTGTGATGCCCATAGCACCCCTCATCTAAGAATGTTTGACTGCAGAAAAGATTAGAAGTGACAGATACCTCTACTTTGCAGGTTCCTGCGACCCACAGGATGTAATCTCACTACCATTATGAGAGAGCGGTGGTGAGGAACAGGACAAAAATTTCTTTTAGGAACTCACCTTAAGAATTGGTACATTTTCCTGGTTGGCCTGAAACACAGCACGGTTACAGAGACCTGCAATTCTGGACAAAGCACCCCAAGTGGCTGAGCTCTTGTCAAAGGAAGCACCTGAAAGGAGAGGAAGAATGTCAAAAAGCACCCCCACTAAAAAAAATAAAAAAAAAAAATCACATAAGTGCAAAATCCCACACACTTAAGAGCAAGAAGCCTTTACCTCAGAAACAGGAAACACTTAGAGCATGTTAGCACATTACAACTCTTTTATTCCTTCTCCCTTCCCAGGTACTTGATGAGCAGCTGATTATTTAGAGAACAGAGGGTGAAATAGCAACAGTACAAGACAATACCTTTGCTTTCAAGATTCCCAAAATGGCTGTATCCAGCAGCAGCAGACAACTTGCTGATAAAGCTACAGAATTCTGGACAAGCAACATTAACTCAGAGATGCTTGAGTAAGGAATGCTGGGTTCTACTTCCAGGTTGTCTCACTTCATCCACCAACCCCAGAGCTGGATGAAATAGTTCTCAAAGGAACAATGCTTAAATAAAGATACTGCTTCTCTTATGCTGGCTCTTAAGTTGGCTTCAAGTGAGATGAATTGAACTCACTGTTAACTGATAAGCTAATGGACATTCCATGAAGAGGAATCTCCTAGGGGGCTTCCAGAAAGCTATTTATAGCTTGTTGTTTTGCACTCGTGTTAAGTAAAGTGGCTTTTTTAAGGGGTTCAGACAAGCACAGTGTCTTGGAGCACCTGGGACAAGGTGCAGCAGGCACCACTAGAAAATTGTTTATACTAATACTGTGTTGCAAGCACCTTTCACAAGGTAGATGACAACTAGGAAACTCCTGAGTTTGGTAGTATTGAACAGTTCTGGAGAGATAAGTAACTCTCCCAGTTGCACAGCACACTGAGATTTCAGATTCTTATCAGTATCTACGAGACACTTCCTGCTAAAGTTTAACATTCATTGCTACCACTCTGCAAACACAACCTGGATGTTTTGGGAAAACCCCTGTTCCAAGGCAGCCATCTAGATCTACATGGGAATCTTTCATTTTTGCCCAGCCTCAAGTAATTAATATCAGGGTCAACACCCTTGCTGTCCACATTTTCAGACTTCAGACTGAGCAGCAGTTTCATCAGATTTTGGCAACGATAATCAGGCACTTTGCAAATATTTCTATATACAGGACAATCATACAGGATTGAATATTCAGGAGGCTCAAATTCTAATGGAGTAATTCTGCACAAAAAGCAGGCTAACATGAAGTTTAAGGATTAAACAGAACTATGGCACAGTGAAAAGCTTTCTATGTGTCACATCAACATTTTTTTATGCTCATTGTAAATCGTATGCTATAAATCCTTGCATTGTGAGCTCCACTTGGAATAGAGAGCTATAAATGCAGGTTTTTAGAAGTACCAGTGCAGAGGAAGCTCCAGAAAAAGCCATTTTTAAATGAAATGCCTCAAGCACAAAGAGGTGGTCTTACCACTCTGGTTCTCTGTAGTATCAGCCTCGTGAATCTGATTGTCAAACCACATGTGCGCCACTGTCATGCGGTTCTGTGTCAGAGTGCCTGTTTTGTCCGAGCAGATAGTGGATGTGGAACCCAGGGTTTCCACAGCTTCAAGGTTCTTCACCAAGCAGTTCTTACGAGCCATACGCTTGGCTGTTAGTGTCAGACATACCTGGAGACAAGAAAGAAGACAACAGGTTAGATGTGCAGTAGTAACACTGCTGTCCAACTCAACGTGCACATGGAATGGCAACCAGCTTACTTGCCCTACAATGATTCCCTAAACCCTTGCTCACTCTGCCACTGCAAAATAAGCAGCAACATTTAGGCCCAGGTGGTAGGTTTAAATGACGCACTTTACTCATCACAAAACCTTCAGAAAAGGACTCACAGGGCTTCAGTCTCCTGCTTCTCAGTGAATTAGGAAGAAAATGATAACTAACATTTCAGTTCAAGCTGCCACCTCCCAATCACAGGAACTCTCAAAATAGGTGAAGCCAGGCCACATATGAGATAACCCAAAATAGCTCTTGTTATAGGGCTGCAACTTAGTGATATAGGAAGTGAGCAGCTCCAGCTACCCTTTCTTGCCAGAGGCTCTTATCTGGTTCCAGCTTCCAACAGTTCATTCCCTGGCTCAGTTGCTGCTCTCCTTCCTAAAGCTGCATGGAAGCCTCTAGCCCTGTCCACCGTCTCTCTCTCTCTAAACCTAAGCACACCTAAACACTCTCACCATCTCTTTAGGAAACCAAATGTGCAAGAACCTCTGACAGGTTCCAGATGAAAAACTAGAATGAAGCTTGCTGGATGCTTTGCCAGCCCTTAAGGGTTGGAAGGGCTGGAGTACACGTGGGTGTAGAAACCTTGATAGTTGTAACAGGAAGGCCCCTTCTTGCCACAGAAAAAGGCAAGACAAGTCCAGAACTTCTGGTCTTGCTCACTTCAGCTCTATGATGCCAACCCTCTGTGCAGGTCTGACTTGGGGATCCATCTTTGTTGGGTAAACTACTGCAGAACTTGACACTGATTCAGGCAACTAGTCCAAATACACTGAACTTATAAAGCCCAGCCCTACACTCTCATTGAAGGCATAAAGTGCCTTCTGCTACTTTAGTGTTTACCTCTGTGCATGCACACTGAGCAGGAAGCACTCAACTTCCCTGAGAATCATATATGGAACAAATCCAGCCTTTTTTTCCAATTTCACTCACCGTAACCGTTGCAAGCAGGCCTTCAGGAACATTGGCAACAATGATCCCAATGAGGAAGATGACAGCCTCCAGCCACGTGTACTCAAGGATGAGTGAAAGGATGAAGAAGGAAACACCCAGGAACACAGCCACGCCAGTGATAAGGTGGATAAAGTGCTCGATCTCCATGGCAATTGGAGTTTTCCCCCCTTCCAGTCCAGAAGCCAGACTGGCAATACGGCCCATCACAGTGCGATCCCCAGTGCTAATGACAATGCCACGAGCAGTACCTAAGTTTTAGAAAACAAAACCAGTCAGAGCTTGATACCCCATAGGTGTAGAAGAGATGCTCTGGGTGGGCTTCAGCACAAAGACTGCCTACCACCATTGTCAGAGCTGCAACAAAAGTTCTACCAGATATGCCTGAAGTTCCTGCTTTCTGCAGCAGTTTCGTATTCCTTACAGCTCTACCTAACCATTTTGGTTCACATTATGCTATCTGCACTTCAACACAGCTGTAATAAAGCAGGCAGGCTTGAAGACCTCACATAACTGCTCCTCTAGGGGAAGCAAGAAAGAAAATAAACAGTAGTGCTGTGGAGTCTTCTTTGCCCATTCTACAGTATTGCAGCTGGAATGTGCAAAGACTTTGCTGGGAACTTCAAGCCTGCTTTTGCATGGTAGAAGTAGGCTACCAACTAAGATACTGAATTCATGGTGTATTCACATTGCTTACGTACGCAGTTCAATCCCTATCAATGCTAATACATCAGGGAAGTAGGAGAGTCACATACCTTCCACACAGTTGGTGGAAAAGAACGCAATGTTCCTGGTCTCCAGGGGATTCTCATGGGAGAAGTCCGGAGACCTGGTCTGAGGCTCTGATTCACCAGTAAGTGAGGAGTTATCCACCTACATGACAGATAGTACTTTGTCATATACAACCAGGCAAATGCCCTCAAAATGAGAACACACAGAACGTTAGGCACTTCCCCCATCCTTTTCTTCCACTCCAACATCCCATTCACTGCATAGAAGACATTCTATGACATTTCAAAGCCCGACTAAATCACCCTCCTTCAGAATGAAGTTTCTAGACGGCCTGTCATTGCTGTACCTTGCAACCATGTGCAGATATGATCCGAAGGTCAGCTGGAATTCTGTCTCCTCCTTTCACCTCCACTAGATCTCCAACTACAACACCTTCAGCATTTATGCTCATCTTCTCACCATTTCTGACTACAAGTGCTTGCTGAAAGACAGTGAAGAAAAAAATCTATGTCAAAAGCAAGTCTTAAGAAAGGGCTCAAAAGATCTGTGTATTTTAAAATAGTTGTGTTATGGTTCTACAAGTTGCTACTTGTACTAAGATGTTAATATCTGATATGTGTGTTATTTAAGAAAAAAAAAGATATTTTTTGTTTTCTTGATATTAAAGCTCCTTGTTCCCCCCGGTGACAGTATGATAGTCAGGTATGTTATAGACTGTTCATGAAAGAATCCAAGTTTTAGTGTTTTCACCAGTTACTGAAACTCCCCAGACCAGCAAGACAGTGTCCTATGATTGTTAATAAGCTGGTGAAACTCACAGGGTTTCAGAAACTACCTTGGTCTATTAGTGTAATTACTTGGAGGATGAAGGAGTCTCACAGACCTCTCAAAATTAAGAGCTAGTAACCCACACTAACAGCCAGGCCTTTTGCAATTGAAGCCAGGTTAAAACCATTAATAACCTTGAGCAAGCTACGGCTTGGCAGACCTCAAGGAAATGAGTTTTTCCATACCTGAGGCACCAAGTTCTTGAAGGACTCCATGATCTTGGAACTTTTTGCTTCTTGGTAATAAGAGAAACAGCCAGTAATGATAACCACAGCTGCCAACACAACACCCAGGTACAGCTACAAAGACCAGAGAAAGTGAGTCAGAGGACTATTTGCCTGAAAGGCTTTCAGTTTGTCCAGATAAATTGCTTGGCATTTAAGTGCCCCATTTTAAACATGAAGGTACTTGTAGTCTCTGTACATTTTGTACACAAAGGCCATCCACAAGCTAGTGTTATTAACACAGCACAAAGGAAGTTGGCTGTTCATTTCATTATGTGTGAGCACTCCAATACATGTTAAGCTCTCACACTGAATTTCCCGTGCTTATGGGAAAAGCTTCTGGACTGAATGCTTAGAGGAAGTTAATCTGCTTTGAGCCAAACAAGCTGCCCAGTTTGCCTTTGAGGTAAACCAGACATTTTTACTTACATTATCATTGTTGGCCTCCTCCTCCATCAAACTTTGAATGCCGTAAGCCAGAAAACATAGAATAGCACCAATCCACAACAGGAGCGAGAATCCTCCAAAGAGCTGCCGACAGAACTTTACCCATTCAGGAGTGGTGGGTGGGGGTGTGAGGGCATTTGGGCCATCACGAGCCAAAATCTCAGCTGCACGTGCAGAAGTCAAACCCTACAAAAGACGTTCCTTTTTTAGACATTGTGACAAGACTGACTGTGGAAGGTAGCTCTGAATTTGTTCAAGGTCTACCACAGCAACAAGAAGCTGCTAACAGATGTTCACAGCTGCCAGGGTTCCACAACACAAGCACAGGATGTGAAACCTGAATGCCAAAACAGGAGCTAAAGGATGTTGAATGCCACCTGAGGAATGTGCAGGTCACAGGGCTACAACACTGAAGAAGAGCAAGATAAGGAGGCTACAGCAGCAGACTTTGAGCTCTGAGGAACAGCACAGTACAATCCATCCTAACAAATTACAGGAAAGTGAAAGCTGAGGGCCACAATGATGACAACACTTTGGAACAAGCTTCCAGGAAGTTCAGCTTTCAGAAGCCAAGGTCTCTGACACAAAAATGCAAATCTCTGTGCTGTTGTAGAGTAAAGAGAAGTTTTGATGCTATATGCACTTATGCAAAAATGCATTAAGCAAAGCAAACAATAGCAAAGGTTTAAAACCACTGCAGTGCTTCTGCACCAGACTCGGAGGCAGCCTAGGATATTTGTACACCTCTTACTACAGGAAGACAAAATTTTAATTGCTACTGGCTATCATTAAGTCTCTGGGCATGTGCTAGCTCACTAGACTACATCTGCAACTTAACAAATTTGTCTTCATTACATGCTCCTCAGGAAAAAAACCCAATAAATCAGAGAATCAACTTGACCTTGAACAATTCAGTTAGAGGCAAAGTCACTAAAGTATTGCAGTCAGGTTGTACTGTGGGAGAATGAAGAGAAGTATTTGTGAATTCAACAGTTTTGGGAAACTTCACTGGAGGAGGAGAGATTAAACAGAAAAAAAACAAACCCAAAACAACCCCCACACCAAAACCAGACCACCCAGATCTCCTTTTGTGAAATGCTCTGAGCTGAGAATGCTTCTTTTCAGAGGAGGACAAGGGGGGCAGGAAAACAATGTCTACCTACTCGACTCAAGTCTGTTCCATATTTACGATGAAGTTCATCAAGGCTCAGCTTGTGGTCATCCTGAAAGACAAGAAATAGTTGGGAGAGAAAAGATCAGTCCCTGTAGGCTCATCAGCAAGAGCTCAGCAATTCCACCCCCGACCCCATCTGTAACAGCACGGTGAGATAGCGGGACTCTAGCTCATCTTCTCTGTGGAGAGAATCTCAAACTTATTCTGCAACTCAGCACAGTCTCATCTTTAGCGTTCTTGTGACTATTTGGGTACAACATGACAGCTTTTTAAAAAAAGTCTGACTATCTCAGTGCAATCTTTACACCCTCAGCAGATTCTGTGAAGCCTCAGTGGGTGGGGGTTTTTTTGGAGGGGAAAGAAAAGTTGGGAAAGAAGGTAGGAATGTACAGAAGATGAAGCCTGAAATTTCACATGTTTTAAGTAGTGCTGCCAGATTAAGCAGTACTTTGGGAGAATTATGCTGTCCCCTAAAGAGGTTTCTTTTCACAGAAAGGCTATTTTTTCAGTTGGATCAAGTTGGTGCAGCGCAGTGCCTCACTTCACAGGTTATACGGGAGGAGCAAATGCTTTAAGTTGATAGCACCACTGAACACAAAATCTTACCTTGTAGCAATCTTTTGTATCCCCTCTTCCTAAGAGAGGGGCCAAAAATGCAAAAGTCCAGTCTCAAATCCACAGAACAGAAACAAAACCTGCATCACCTTCAAGGAGAGCAGATCTAAGCCAGATGATGCTCATAGACAGATGTATAGCATCATCCAGCATTCACAGATGAGGATGGGAGACACTCCCCACAGCCTCAAATCTGATTAGAAGGAATAATACTGAGGTCAGTCTGAGCAGAGGCCAGCAGTCAATGGAGCTGTACAGCCTCAACTCCTCAGCTGGAATGAAAACAGCAGCCCCACTCACATGACAGCACAATAAAGCCTGTAATGCTGCTACCCAGAGAGCGCCTGCCTGGGTGGGGAAATGCAACTATGCTGTGCTACAGGCAATACAGACAAGCAGAAACTTAGGTTCTGTGTAAAGTGCCTTTTGAGAAGTGATGTTTCCAGGGTCTACTGTGTGGTCATTTTGATGCTCAAACACTTGCAGCATGTATGGCTTTGGGACAGGGGGGAGGGGAGGAAGAGAGAGATCAGTGCCTTCCGTCACACCATGCTGTCAGCACACCAGCTCCTTTCTTTTAGTCCCATAAAGCACAGGGCTTTGGGTGAAGCAAACGTTCTTAAAGCTGCTCTTTCTGTGCCATGCACTCTTACCATTTGAACCTCCTTTTTAAGCTCATCCATGTCCTTCTCCTTCTTCCCCTTCTTCTTTCCGCCATGTTCTGACGTAGCAGTGGGCTCATACTTGTCTCTTCCAGCCTGCAAAAGAAGACACAACATCATTAGAAACCTCTCACAGTCAAATTCTACAGCAGTAGACATGAACTGCGCACACAAGACTGCCAGGCAGACAAAATTAAGTTTATAAAAGTTGTCTACCTAAACTTTAATAAAGCCTTTGACCAGTTTCCTATGACATTCTCTCGGGGAAACAGGCTGCTTGTGGCTTGGACAGGTGCACTGTTTTCCTGGGTACAAAACCAGCTGGATGGTTGGACCCAGACAGTAGTGGTGAATGGAGTTACATCCAGCTGGTAGCCAGTCACAAGTGGTGGTCCCCAGGGCTCAGTATTGGTGCTGGCCCTGCTAAATATTTTGATCTATGATCTGGACAAGGGGATTGAGTGTACCCTAAGTCAGTGTTCAGGCACACAAAGCTGAGCAGGAGTGTTGATCCAGGGGAGGGAAAGAAGGGTCTGCAGAGGGATCAATAGGCCAAGGCTAACTTGGCCTCTATAAGGTCAAGTACCAGGTCGTGCACTTGGATCACAACCCCATGCAGTGCTACCAGACCTGGGAGTGCTGTTCAACAGTGGCTGAACATGAGCTAGCAGTGTGCCCAGGTGGCCAAGGCCACTGGCATCCTGGCCTGTATCAAAAATAGTTTGGCCAGAAGGACCAAGACAGTGTTTGTCCCTCTATACTCAATACTGGTGGGGTGGCACTGCAAATCCTGTGTTCAGTTTTGGCCCACTCACTACAACAAAGACATTGAGGTCCTGGAGCCTTGTCCAGAGAAGGGCAACAAAGCTGGTGAAGGTTCTAGTGCACAAGTTCTATAAGGAGCAGCTGAGGGAGCTGGGCGTATTTAGCCTGGAGAAAGGGAGGGTCAGGGGGGACCTTACTGCTCTTTACAACTACCTGAAAGCAGGTTATAGCCAGTAGCCAGGTAGGGGTCAGTCTCTTCTCTGAAGGAAGAAGTGACAGACCAAGAGTAAATGGCCTCAAGTTGTGCCAGGGGAGGTTTAGACTGAATATCAGGAAAAATTTCTTCATAGAAAGGGCTGTCAAACCCTTGAACAGGGTGTCCAAGAAAGTGGTTGAGTCATCATCCCTGGCAGTATTTAAAAGATGTGTAAGTATGGCACTCAGAGACTTTGTTTAGTAGTGGACTTGGCAGTGATGGGTTAACAGTAGGACTCAATTACTCTAATGGCCTTTTCCAGCCTAAATGATTCTATAAAAGTTATGCCACTTCAATAAATAAAAAAAAAAAAGAGCTAGTGAGCAGACAAGTCTGCTCAACATCATCTCCAATACACAGATTATAGCCAGACATTGTGCAAGTCCAGCTAGGAGGAAAGCAAGCTATTCAGGCCTTGATGAGTGAGCCCCAGCTCAAGCTGGAAAAGTGATGAAGAGCAGAAGAAACCAATTCCTGAGTGAATACGTATGTTCCCTCCAAGGCATTAATTTTTCCTCCCCCGTCAGAGTCCTCCACATCCCCTGGTAAGGAGGAGCAGCCTATCAACTGAAGATAAATAAGAGGTGGTATCTCTGGCTGGTGGAATCTGGAGGCGAAGTCCTAACACTTTCATTCTCAGTTTGGCACACTAGCTGGCTGGTTACGCAACAAATCTGCTTTCAATTTATGGCAGTTTGACCAGCAAGAATGGTATACAAAGCAGCAGTACACTCTGCAGATTCAATCTGTGCTCAGTCCCACTCACACTTCACAAAGCATATGATTCACTTACACCCCTTTATTCAGTAGGACTTCCATTCACTTTTATTATGGTTAATTCTACATGAAATCATGCAAAGACTTAGATTTTGTTATAATGGAGTAAACAAGCATCTAAGAACAAACAAATCATGACTTATGGAACAAAAACATCACTTAAAAAGATACACTCTCTTCTGTGTAGCATCTGTTACACCCCTATACCCTGCCAAGTTTTATGTGATGAGATTTTCGACCAGTAAGATCCCTGAGAACTTTGAGATGAAACAGCAGTTAGTGGCATCAGAGTCAAACCTTTAACAAGATTAAGAAAAGGTTTCAAAGGCATTGCCTTGCTCGATCTTTGCATGAGCACCTCAAACCATGAACCGGATTCCTGAGAGCAATCTGGACACAGGAACTATTGTCAGGATCTAAGAAGTGTCCTGTTGAGCACCAGGCACAGGAAACTTTTACCGTCTGCTCCAAGAGAAGTAGAAACCAGAACCAAAAGTGAAACTACACAAAAAAGAAAAAAAAAATCATGACTCTTCTGAAAGAACCCATCAGTCACATCTAGACAAGGGGTTTTACTGTTCTGAGAAAGCTCTGTATGCAACACCCTGCAGCCAGTCACATATTTCACATGCACAGAGGTCCTCTCTTGCCCTGTTCAGTAAAGGCAGGATTTGCATGTCCCATATCCTTGCATGCGACTACAGAGCTGTGCAATGGAAACAGTTTTTAATAAATGGAGCAGAGCCAAGCTATTTGCCTCCACTGGTATAGGAAAAGGACACAGAACTACAGACTGTCAGCATTCCTGGCATTCTTTCCCCTGCACCTAAACTCCCATTTCCCTTCTTTAAAAAGCATACTAAAAGCAGCATGTTCCTCACATTCCAGCATCACAAGAATTTGCCACAGGGCAATTCACAAGAAATCACCATGAAGCATCTCACTCCCTCAATCTCTGAAGAAAACGACTTTTGACTTCTTCTAGAACAAGTCCAAACACAGCCTTGCACAAACACAAGCTTCTTGATTACTGTTTGAGATGAGAAATGATTTCTAATGAAGGCGAAGGAGCTAGGGCCTTGCATGACAGGAGTCTATCACCTTCAGCTTCACCCCTTCTTCCCAAAAGAGCCTGGCAGGTTCTTGCAGGTGAACTAAAAACCTCCTGGTTCTTTGAAACTTCTGTGAAAAGCATGGTTACTCAGCTTATCTGGGGCAGTGGTGAACAACTTGAGAATACAGGAGTGTTTAAACTTTTTCAGTTGCAGCTGAAACAACCTACACGTGGGCAAACATGAAAAGGCTCACTGCCCTTGTTCAAGCTTAATTTGCTTCAACAAGAAACCCAACAAAAAACCCAGGGATCAGCTCCAGTCAGAACAAAGAGCAGATAGAGTTACTTGTTTCTTTAAGCACCCAAGTATTTGGGTCTTAATGGAGTCCACCTTACCGAGGAGCTAAAGAAAAAAAGAAAAAAAGCGTATCTTCCATTCTGCTGCTTTAGTACCACAACTCAACCTTACAGAAAAGCAAGGAGAATGAGTTTCAGCTCTTGCTACAGGATCATTTCATGCAGAGTCTGAACTTCCTGCTCCATCATTCAAATCTGAACTTGACACACAGATCAGAGTCAAAGTCCTGCCCCTGTTCTGTGCCTCCAGGGCCATTGCCTCTCTTCCGGCAAGATGAGCCCATTCTGTTCAACAAAGCCTTGTGCTGGCTGGGTTGCCAGGGGAAGAGGGTTTCATCCCACCTCGGCACGGTAGGATTTCCCTGTTTTCCCCTCCTTTTCCTGCTGTACAATCAGAAGAAAGCCTCTGGTACTCCAGAAGCACATCTTACCGCGACTTAATCACATGGCCTGAGCACAAAGGAAGGTCTGTCTCATCAGAAATGTCACCCCTGTAACTTGACTTAGCCCAAGAACTCTGACTCATCAAAAACTGCCACAGAAATAAAACAGTGCAGCTTCTTTTTTTTTTTTCCATGCAAGATTTATTTCTTTTTCCACTGGCTTAAGCACAACGTTTGTACACACCAGTGTAAGAAGTTTTACACAGCCCCCAGAAAATCCTATTGTCTTTCAGATACAGCTTATGCTTTTCCGCTCTGGACTAATTGAGCCATTCAAAGCTGATGTTCTCAACACAGGCCATGATTGACCAGGAAATGGGAAGGGTACAAATCCGCAGACAAGCTCAGAAGTACCCTATTCTATGATCACCTAATCCAACCAGAAACATCAAGTAAGAGCCAAAATAAATTATGCAGCCTCTGGAGGCCTGGTCTGTTCTACTACTTATGTCATTACAATCAACTGTTCAGAGAAAACAGAAAAGTTACTGTCCTGCTGCCTCATGAGACAGTTTCCAGTAAATATATTAACCAGATGTGTCATAAAATGGCCTATGCTATTGGACTGGAAACTCTGCTTCATGACCCTAGGTAATCTTAGCAAGGGATGCGAACAGCTTCTTTGGATCCTTCTTCCTCCCATGAGCTGTGTTCCATCTCCTATCTTGAATCGAAAATTTAATCAACTCCATCAATTGAACAGACTCTCAACATCTAGGACAGCACAAAGCAGTTTTTACTCAATAGCTAGTTATTCCTCATTGCGCACAGACTGCTGCTTTCCAAATTACAGAAGGACAAGCACTCCTCCCATGAGAAAGGATCTAAACCCTATGAGGGTTTTCATCATCATAGTAAAAGCAGGACCACCCACACACCTTAAGCCTTCTCTGGGTGTTATGACAAACATGTCTACTTGTCCGGGAGCTGACTGAAGACCCAAGTGCAGAGCGGGCTTTCCAAATGCCCCTGCTGCACAGCTGAGCAGCCCATCCTGGTTTTTCAGTGCTGTCCCAGTCATGGAAAGTCACCTCTCTCGGTTTTTTGCCTGTAAATATTAGAGCATCTTTACCATAAATACAGACATCTCTAATAGCTGACAAACACACGAAGATGAGTGGACTAGGCCCAGTTTTCCCCTGGAGGAGATGGTGACAGGCTATCCCTTGGAATGGCCTGGGTGAAGCATGACCTGCTATTTTCAGCAGGTCAGGACCATTGTGGGTTGTACAGACCACTTGCCAGAGAGCCCTCATCCTGTTACACTGCTTTTGCAAAAATGTGCATTGACTAGGCCCAGGGTTTTCTTTGGCAAAAGGACTTATCCTCTAGCCATTGTAATAAAGTCACTGTAATAAAAAAGCCATAGTAATAAAGGAAAGAAAAAAATGGGGGAGGGGGATAAGTAATATATTAAGATTTTTTAATTGCACTAGATAAGGATTGCTTTGATTTGCATAACTGCCCCTCAGCTGGTCTATTATGCAATAAGCCTTCCTAGTTTCTATTGGAAAAAATCCTTAACTGAGGTTCAGGGAAATTGGAGCAAGCCAAGAGGAGCTTTTGCTCCACACACAGCTGCTTGATCACAACATCCAGCTTCAAAAAGTCTTCACTACTTTTTCCAAGAGCCTTCACATATGCTTTTCTTTAGTGAAGAGATATGATCTGAATTAGGGACTTCTCTTTGTGTGCTATAAGGCAGAATGGGCCACCAGAAGCAACCCAAAGCACACACCACTGACTGTGTGCTATGCCTGTGCAGCAAGGGAGATGGAGTGAAACATGCTGCTGTCTACAGACATGTAGCTTCCAGGCAGCTTTGAACAGAAATGAAATCCTGAGTGCTTTCCTCCACTACACACACCCCCTTGGATAATCTGCTTTTCAGGCTGACCAGCATAGCCAGGCAGCTGACGGCCCTCCCCTTGTCCTGTTACCATTTAAAGTAAAACAGACGCTCCGCTTCTCCTCACAGCCACAGAGAGAGAAAAGTTGTTCTCTCACACTTGAGCTCTTATTTTCTCTTCCATCCCATGCTCCCATGGGAAAGAAATTTCCTTTTTGGGCACTCTGACTCAGGACAGGCACATGCTGTTCAGTGTTGTTTCCACACACTGCCTTTTTCACAGCCTTGCTCTCTCACATCCCCATTTTTCAGGGGGTCCCTAATTATCCACATGCATTTTCACTGCTAAACCAACAAATCTTATGACTTGCTCTCAGAAAGCATGAGGCAGCCTTATTATCCCTGCTGAATTATCCCTTGTGTCGGCGCTTCAGTTCTGGACTAATTGCTTTATTATCCATGCAACCTACGAGATCTGAAATAGAAGCAAGACAGCAAACAACTTTCTACATTAGAAAATGTCTCTACCTCCTATTAGTCCTGCCAAGGCAGACTAAGCCCCTGAAGCCTTTTGCACTGCAGTCCTACACACACACACAACTTGAAGGCTTCTTTGATGATCTAAATAAGATTCATAATACTGCCAACACCAGCAAATCCCCCCTCAGTGGTTTATCTCCTGGGTGAACACTTATTGTGCAGACTGCCTGTTGCCTACTGGACTCAAATACAACAGGCTGAGCTGCCAAGGCTCTAAAGGACATCACTGAGATAAAAAAAAAACCCTAACATACACACACACATACTGAAAACCCACCCCATACACTCCTCAACCCCCTTTTCCAAGTAACAGCCACGTCCTTTCTTGCAGCAACCCTACTATTCATGTGGTTATGTCAACATTGCCACTGTTGTACTGCACAGATGAGGACAATGCAAAGTCAAGTCAATGTTTGAACAGCGCTTGGGAAGCACAGAACACGCCACCACAGCTTCATCTCACGGCCGTGTGCAGTCACCCTCTCCTCGGAACACAGAGAAAGTTGGCAGCCTGGCAGAAATATGTCGAGTGAAAAGTAAAGCCTGGAAATAGCTCAGTGGTAAGAGCATGGTATTAACAACACCAACACTGTGGGTTCAATCCCTGTATGGATTGCTCAGGAGTTGGACTCAGTGATCCTTGTGGGTCCCTTCCAACTCAGAATATTGTGTGAAATATTCTGCAAACATAAGGCCACACACCTCCAACCCTGTGAGATACACAGCGAAGTGTTTGAAGGGAAAACAACAAACACCCAAGAAATAAAACACAGAACCACTGGTCTCTCTAGTTTACAACACAAAATGAAATCGGAGCAGGTGAAGTGGCGTTTCTGCTCCACGCACAGGTAACCTGATCGCAACATCAGCTCCAAAAAACGTCCACTCCTGTCCGTTTCCAACAACCCCTGCCCACTTCCAACAGCCTCCCACCACTTCCAAGAAACTGCTGCCACCGCTGCCCACTTCCAACAGCCTCCNGCATAACTGCCCCTCAGCTGGTCTATTATGCAATAAGCCTTCCTAGTTTCTATTGGAAAAAATCCTTAACTGAGGTTCAGGGAAATTGGAGCAAGCCAAGAGGAGCTTTTGCTCCACACACAGCTGCTTGATCACAACATCCAGCTTCAAAAAGTCTTCACTACTTTTTCCAAGAGCCTTCACATATGCTTTTCTTTAGTGAAGAGATATGATCTGAATTAGGGACTTCTCTTTGTGTGCTATAAGGCAGAATGGGCCACCAGAAGCAACCCAAAGCACACACCACTGACTGTGTGCTATGCCTGTGCAGCAAGGGAGATGGAGTGAAACATGCTGCTGTCTACAGACATGTAGCTTCCAGGCAGCTTTGAACAGAAATGAAATCCTGAGTGCTTTCCTCCACTACACACACCCCCTTGGATAATCTGCTTTTCAGGCTGACCAGCATAGCCAGGCAGCTGACGGCCCTCCCCTTGTCCTGTTACCATTTAAAGTAAAACAGACGCTCCGCTTCTCCTCACAGCCACAGAGAGAGAAAAGTTGTTCTCTCACACTTGAGCTCTTATTTTCTCTTCCATCCCATGCTCCCATGGGAAAGAAATTTCCTTTTTGGGCACTCTGACTCAGGACAGGCACATGCTGTTCAGTGTTGTTTCCACACACTGCCTTTTTCACAGCCTTGCTCTCTCACATCCCCATTTTTCAGGGGGTCCCTAATTATCCACATGCATTTTCACTGCTAAACCAACAAATCTTATGACTTGCTCTCAGAAAGCATGAGGCAGCCTTATTATCCCTGCTGAATTATCCCTTGTGTCGGCGCTTCAGTTCTGGACTAATTGCTTTATTATCCATGCAACCTACGAGATCTGAAATAGAAGCAAGACAGCAAACAACTTTCTACATTAGAAAATGTCTCTACCTCCTATTAGTCCTGCCAAGGCAGACTAAGCCCCTGAAGCCTTTTGCACTGCAGTCCTACACACACACACAACTTGAAGGCTTCTTTGATGATCTAAATAAGATTCATAATACTGCCAACACCAGCAAATCCCCCCTCAGTGGTTTATCTCCTGGGTGAACACTTATTGTGCAGACTGCCTGTTGCCTACTGGACTCAAATACAACAGGCTGAGCTGCCAAGGCTCTAAAGGACATCACTGAGATAAAAAAAAAACCCTAACATACACACACACATACTGAAAACCCACCCCATACACTCCTCAACCCCCTTTTCCAAGTAACAGCCACGTCCTTTCTTGCAGCAACCCTACTATTCATGTGGTTATGTCAACATTGCCACTGTTGTACTGCACAGATGAGGACAATGCAAAGTCAAGTCAATGTTTGAACAGCGCTTGGGAAGCACAGAACACGCCACCACAGCTTCATCTCACGGCCGTGTGCAGTCACCCTCTCCTCGGAACACAGAGAAAGTTGGCAGCCTGGCAGAAATATGTCGAGTGAAAAGTAAAGCCTGGAAATAGCTCAGTGGTAAGAGCATGGTATTAACAACACCAACACTGTGGGTTCAATCCCTGTATGGATTGCTCAGGAGTTGGACTCAGTGATCCTTGTGGGTCCCTTCCAACTCAGAATATTGTGTGAAATATTCTGCAAACATAAGGCCACACACCTCCAACCCTGTGAGATACACAGCGAAGTGTTTGAAGGGAAAACAACAAACACCCAAGAAATAAAACACAGAACCACTGGTCTCTCTAGTTTACAACACAAAATGAAATCGGAGCAGGTGAAGTGGCGTTTCTGCTCCACGCACAGGTAACCTGATCGCAACATCAGCTCCAAAAAACGTCCACTCCTGTCCGTTTCCAACAACCCCTGCCCACTTCCAACAGCCTCCCACCACTTCCAAGAAACTGCTGCCACCGCTGCCCACTTCCAACAGCCTCCCACCACTTCCAAGAAACTGCTGCCACCGCTGCCCACTTCCAACAGCCTCC